>CM040123.1:158322223-158731461 GCA_022559845.1 Amorphophallus konjac | reverse complement strand
CTAGACCCAACTTGGCAGTTCATTTAAACTAAGTGTATTTTGAAAATGAACGTTTGAGCACCGAGCTCAAACCGGGCATCCGATTTAGATTCTGTCAGTTCTGACAAGTCACTTTCATCTGCCAGGTCATGTTGGAATGATCGACATGGCCATCCGACCAGTATTTCAGGTTTTAGACCCCAGACCCAACTTGGCAGTTCATTTAAACTAAGTGTATTTTGAAAATGAACTTTTGAGCGCCGAGCTCAAACCGGGCATCCGATTAGGATTCCGTCAGTTCTGACAAGTCACTTTCATCTCCCAGGTCGTGTTGGAACAATCGGCATGGCCATCCGACCGGTATTTCAAGTTTTAGACCCCCGACCCGACCTGGCAGTTCATTTAAACTAAGTGTATTTTAAAAATGAACGTTTGAGCGCCGAGCTCAAACCGGGCATCCGATTTGGATTCCGTCAGTTCTGACAAGTCACTTTCATCTCCCAGGTCATGTTTGAATGATCGGCATGGCCATCCGACCAGTATTTCAAAGTTTAGACCCCTGGACCCGACTTGGCATTTCATTTAAACTAAGTGTAATTTGAAAATGAACGTTTGAGCGCCGAGCTCAAACTGGGCATCCGATTTGGATTCCGTCAGTTCTGACAAGTCACTTTCATCTTACAGGTCGTGTTGGAATGATCGACATGGCCATCCGACCGGTATTTCAGGTTTTAGACCCCCGGACCCGACCTGGCAGTTCATTTAAACTAAGTGTATTTTGAAAATGAACGTTTGAGCGCCGAGCTCAAACCGGGCATCCGATTTGGATTTCGTCAGTTCTGACAAGTCACTTTCATCTCTCAGGTCGGGTTGGAATGATCGGCACGGACATTCGACCGATATTTCAGGTTCTAGACCCCCGGACCCGACTTGGAAATTCATTTAAACTAATTGTATTTTGAAAATGAACTTTTGAGCGCCGAGCTCAAACCGGGCATCCGATTTGGATTCCGTTAGTTCTGACAAGTCACTTTCATCTCCCAGGTCGTGTTGGAAAGATCGGCACGGCCATCCGACCGGTATTTCAGTTTTAGACCCCCGGACCCGACTTGGCAGTTCATTTAAACTAAGTGTATTTTGAAAATGAACTTTTGAGCGTCGAGCTCAAACCGGGCATCCGATTTGGATTCTGTCAGTTCTGACAAGTCACTTTCATCTCCCATGCCGTGTTGGAATGATCGACATGGCCATCCTGACTGTATTTCAAGTTTTAGACCCCCAGACCCGACCTGGCAGTTCATTTAAACTAAGTGTATTTTGAAAATGAACGTTTGAGCACCGAGCTCAAACCGGGCATCCGATTTGGATTCCGTCAGTTCTGACAAGTCACTTTCATCTCCCAGGTCATGTTTGAATGATCGGCATGGCCATCCAACTGGTATTTCAGGTTTTAGACCCCTGGACCCGACTTGGCAGTTCATTTAAACTAAGTGTATTTTGAAAATGAACGTTTGAGCGCCGAGCTCAAACCGGGCATCCGATTTGGATTCCGTCAGTTCTGACAAGTCACTTTCATCTCCCAGAGTCGTGTTGGAATGATCGGCATGGCCATCCGATTGGTATTTCAGGTTTTAGACCCCCGGACCCGGCCTGATAGTTCATTTAAACAAAGTGTATTTTGAAAATGAACGTTTGAACGCCGAGCTCAAACCGGGCATCCGATTTGGATTCCGTCAGTTCTGACAAGTCACTTTCATCTCCAGGTCGTGTTGGAAAGATCGGCATGGCCATCCGACCTGTATTTCAGGTTTTAGACCCCCGGACCCGACTGGCAGTTCATTTAAACTAAGTGTATTTTGAAAATGAACGTTTGAGCGCCGAGCTCAAACCGGGCATCCGATTTGGATTCCGTCAGTTCTGACAAGTCACTTTCATCTTCAGGTCGTGTTGGAATGATCGGCATGGCCATCCGACCGTATTTCAGGTTTTAGACCCCCGGACCCGACCTGGACAGTTCATTTAAACTAAGTGTATTTTGAAAATGAAAGTTTGAGCGCCGAGCTCAAACCGGGCATCCGATTTGGATTTCGTCAGTTTTGACAAGTCACTTTCATCTCTCAGGTCGGGTTGGAATGATCGGCATGGACATCCGACCGATATTTCAGGTTTTAGACCCCCGGACCCGACTTGGCAGTTCATTTAAACTAAGTGTATTTTGAAAATGAACATTTGAGCACCGAGCTCAAACCGGGCATCCGATTTGGATTCGTCAGTTCTGACAAGTCACTTTCATCTCCCATGTCGTGTTGGAATGATCGACATGGCCATCTGACCGGTATTTCAAGTTTTAGACCCCCAGACCTGACCTGGCAGTTCATTTAAACTAAGTGTATTTTGAAAATGAACGTTTGAGCGCCGAGCTCAAACCGGGCATCCGATTTGGATTCCGTCAGTTCTGACAAGTAACTTTCATCTCCCAGGTCATGTTTGAATGATCGGCACGGCCATCCAACTGGTATTTCAAAGTTTAGACCGCTGGACCCGACTTGGCAGTTCATTTAAACTAAGTGTATTTTGAAAATGAACTTTTGAGCGCCGAGCTTAAACCGGGCATCCGATTTAGATTCTGTCAGTTCTGACAAGTCACTTTCATCTCCTAGGTCATATTGGAACGATCGGCATGGCCATCCGATCGGTAATTCAGGTTTTAGACCCCCGGACCGACCTAGCAGTTCATTTAAACAAAGTGTATTTAGAAAATGAACTTTTGATCGCCGAGCTCAAACCAGGCATCCGAATTGGATTCCGTCAGTTTTGACAAGTGAATTTCATCTCCCAGGTGATGTTGGAACGATCGGCATGGCCATCCGATCGATATTTTAGGTTTTAGACCCCCGGACCCGACCTGACAGTTCATTTAAACTAAGTGTATTTTGAAAATGAACGTTTGAGTGCCGAGCTCAAACCGGGCATCCGATTTGAATTCCGTCCATTCTGACGAGTCACTTTCATCTCCCAGGTCATGTTGGAACGATCGGCACAGCCATCCGACCGATATTTTAGGTTTTAGACCCCCGGACCCGACTTGGAAGTTCATTTAAACTAAGTGTATTTTGAAAATGAACTTTTGAGCGCCGAGCTCAAATCGGGCATCCGATTTAGATTCCGTAAGTTCTGACAAGTCACTTTCATCTCCCAAGTAGTGTTTGAATGATCGGCACAGCCATCCGACTGGTATTTCAGGTTTTAGACCCCCGTATCCGACCTGGCAGTTCATTTAAACTAAGTGTATTTTGAAAATGAACGTTTGAGCGCCGAGCTCAAACCGGGCATCCGATTTGGATTCCGTCAGTTCTGACAAGTCACTTTCATCTACCAGGTCGTAATGGAATGATCGGCATGGCCATCCGCCTGGTATTTTAGGTTTTAGACTCCCGGACCTGACCTGGCAGTTCATTTAAACAAAGTGTATTTAGAAAATGAACTTTGATCGCCGAGCTCAAACCGGGCATCCGATTTGAATTCCGTCAATTCTGACAAGTCACTTTCATCTCCTAGGTCGTGTTGGAATGATCGGCACGGCCATCCGACTGGTATTTCAGGTTTTAGAACCCCGGACCCGACTTGGCAATTCATTTAAACTAAGTGTATTTCAAAAATGAACTTTTGAGTGCCGAGCTCAAACCGGGCATCCGATTTGGATTCCGTCAGTTCTGAAAAGTCACTTTCATCTCCCAGGTCTGTTGGACTAATCGGCACGGCCATCCAACCGGTATTTTAGGTTTTAGACCCTCGGACCCGACCTGGCAGTTCATTTAAACTAAGTGTATTTTGAAAATGAACGTTTGAGCAACGAGCTCAAACCGGGCATCCGATTTGGATTCTGTCAGTTCTGACAAGTCACTTTCATCTCCCAGGTCATGTTGGAATTATCGACATGGCCATCCGACCAGTATTTCAGGTTTTAGACCCCTAGACCCAACTTGGCAGTTCATTTAAACTAAGTGTATTTTGAAAATGAACTTTTGAGCGTCGAGCTCAAACCGGGCATCCGATTAGGATTCCGTCAGTTCTGACAAGTCACTTTCATCTCCCAGGTCATGTTGGAACAATCGGCATGGCCATCTGACCGGTATTTCAAGTTTTAGACCCCCAGACCCGACCTGGCAGTTCATTTAAACTAAGTGTATTTAAAAAATGAACGTTTGAGCGCCGAGCTCAAACCGGGCATCCGATTTGGATTCCGTCAGTTCTGACAAGTCACTTTCATCTCCCAGGTCATGTTTGAATGATCGGCATGGCCATCCGACCAGTATTTCAAAGTTTAGACCCCTGGACCCGACTTGGCATTTCATTTAAACTAAGTGTAATTTGAAAATGAACGTTTGAGCGCCGAGCTCAAACCGGGCATCCGATTTGGATTCCGTCAGTTCTGACAAGTCACTTTCATCTTACAGGTCGTGTTGGAACGATCGACATGGCCATCCGACCGGTATTTCAGGTTTTAGACCCCCGGACCCGACCTGGCAGTTCATTTAAACTAAGTGTATTTTGAAAATGAACGTTTGAGCGCCGAGCTCAAACCAGGCATCCGAATTGGATTTCGTCAGTTCTGACAAGTCACTTTCATCTCTCAGGTCGGGTTGGAATGATCGGCACGGGCATTCGACCGATATTTCAGGTTCTAGACCCCCGGACCCGACTTGGCAATTCATTTAAACTAATTGTATTTTGAAAATGAACTTTTGAGCGCCGAGCTCAAACCGGGCATCCGATTTGGATTCCGTTAGTTCTGACAAGTCACTTTCATCTCCCAGGTCGTGTTGGAAAGATCGGCACGGCCATCCGACCGGTATTTCAAGTTTTAGACCCCCGGACCCGACTTGGCAGTTCATTTAAACTAAGTGTATTTTGAAAATGAACTTTTGAGCGTCGAGCTCAAACCGGGCATCCGATTTGGATTCTGTCAGTTCTGACAAGTCACTTTCATCTCCCATGTCGTGATGGAATGATCGACATGGCCATCTGACAAGTATTTCAAGTTTTAGACCCCCAGACCCGACCTGGCAGTTCATTTAAACTAAGTGTATTTTGAAAATGAACGTTTGAGCACCGAGCTCAAACCGGGCATCCGATTTGGATTCCGTCAGTTCTGACAAGTCACTTTCATCTCCCAGGTCATGTTTGAATGATCGGCACGGCCATCCAACTGGTATTTCAAAGTTTAGACCCCTGGACCCGACTTGGCAGTTCATTTAAACTAAGTGTATTTTGAAAATGAACTTTTGAGCGCCGAGCTTAAACCGGGCATCCGATTTGGATTCTGTCAGTTCTGACAAGTCACTATCATCTCCTAGGTCATATTGGAATGATTGGCATGGCCATCCGATTGGTAATTCAGGTTTTAGACCCCCGGACCCGACCTGGCAGTTCATTTAAACAAAGTGTATTTAGAAAATGAACTTTTGATCGCCGAGCTCAAACCGGGCATCCGAATAGGATTCCGTCAATTTTGACAAGTCACTTTCATCTCCCAGGTGATGTTGGAACGATCGGCATGGCCATCCGATCGATATTTCAGGTTTTAGACCCCCGGACCTGACCTGACAGTTCATTTAAACTAAGTGTATTTTGAAAATGAACGTTTGAGTGCCGAGCTCAAACCGGGCATCCGATTTGAATTCCGTCCATTCTGACGAGTCACTTTCATCTCCCAGGTCATGTTGAAATGATCGGCACAGCCATCCGAACGATATTTAGGTTTTAGACCCCCGGACCCGACTTGAAGTTCATTTAAACTAAGTGTATTTTGAAAATGAACTTTTGAGCGCCGAGCTCAAACCGGGCATCCGATTTAGATTCCGTAAGTTCTGACAAGTCACTTTCATCTCCCAAGTCGTGTTTGAATGATCGGCACAGCCATCCGACTAGTATTTCAGGTTTTAGACCCCCGGACCCGACCTGGCAGTTCATTTAAACTAAGTGTATTTTGAAAATGAACTTTTGATCGCCGAGCTCAAACCGGGCATCCGATTTGGATTCCGTCAGTTCTGACAAGTCACTTTCATCTCCCAGGTCGTATTGGAATGATCAGCATGGCCATCCGACTGGTATTTCAAGTTTTAGACTCCCGGACCTGACCTGGCATTTCATTTAAACTAAGTGTATTTTAAAAATGAACTTTTGAGTCGCCGAGCTCAAACCGGGCATCCGATTTGGATTCCGTCAGTTCTGACAAGTCACTTTCATCTCCCAGGTCGTGTTGGAATGATCGGCACGGCCATCCGACCGGTATTTCAGGTTTTAGACCCCCGGACCCGACTTGGCAGTTCATTTAAACTAAGTGTATTTTGAAAATGAACTGTTTGAGCGCCGAGCTCAAACCGGGCATCCGATTTGGATTCTGTCAGTTCTGAAAAGTCACTTTCATCTCCCAGTCATGTTGGAATGATCGGCATGGCCATCCGATCCGTATTTCAGGTTTTAGACCCCCGGACCCGACTGGCAGTTCATTTAAACTAAGTGTATTTTGAAAATGAATGTTTGAGCGCCGAGCTCAAACCGGGCATCCGATTTGGATTCCGTCAGTTCTGACAAGTCACTTTCATCTCCCAGGTCATGTTGGAATGATCGGCACGGCCATCCAACTGGTATTTCAAGTTTAGACCCCTGGACCCGACTTGGCAGTTCATTTAAACTAAGTGTATTTTGAAAATGAACTTTTGAGCGCCGAGCTCAAACCGGGCATCCGATTTAGATTCTATCAGTTCTGACAAGTCACTTTCATCTCCTAGGTCATGTTGGAACGATCGGCATGGCCATCCGATCGGTAATTCAGGTTTTAGACCCCCGGACCCGACCTGGCAGTTCATTTAAACTAAGTGTATTTAGAAAATGAACTTTTGATCGCCGAGCTCAAACCAGGCATCCGAATTGGATTCCGTCAGTTCTGACAAGTGACTTTCATCTCCCAGGTCGATGTTGGAATGATCGGCATGGCCATCCGATCGTATTTCAGGTTTTAGACCCCCGGACCCGACCTGGCAGTTCATTTAAACTAAGTGTATTTTGAAAATGACGTTTGAGTGCCGAGCTCAAACCGGGCATCCGATTTGGATTCCGTCCATTCTGACGAGTCACTTTCATCTCCCAGGTCATGTTGGAATGATCGGCACAGCCATCCGACCGATATTTCAGGTTTTAGACCCCCGGACCCGACTTGGAAGTTCATTTAAACTAAGTGTATTTTGAAAATGAACTTTTGAGCGCCGAGCTCAAACCGGGCATCCGATTTAATTCCGTAAGTTCTGACAAGTCACTTTCATCTCCCAAGTCGTGTTGGAATGATCGGCACAGCCATCCGACTGGTATTTCAGGTTTTAGACCCCCGGACCCGACTGGCAGTTCATTTAAACTAAGTGTATTTTGAAAATGAACGTTTGAGCGCCGAGCTCAAACCGGGCATCCGATTTGGATTCCGTCAGTTCTGACAAGTCACTTTCATCTACCAGGTCGTGTTGGAATGATCGACATGGCCATCCGCCTGGTATTTCAGGTTTTAGACTCCCGGACCCTGACCTGGCAGTTCATTTAAACTAAGTGTATTTAGAAAATGAACTTTTGAGCGCCGAGCTCAAACCGGGCATCCGATTTGATTCCGTCATTTCTGACAAGTCACTTTCATCTCCAGGTCGTGTTGGAATGATCGGCACGGCCATCCGACTGGTATTTCAGGTTTTAGACCCCGGACCCGACTGGCAGTTCATTTAAACTAAGTGTATTTGAAAATGAACTTTTGAGCGCCGAGCTCAAACCGGGCATCCGATTTGGATTCCGTCAGTTCTGACAAGTCACTTTCATCTCCCAGGTCTGTTGGAATGATCGGCACGGCCATCCAACGGTATTTCAGGTTTTAGACCCTCGGACCCGACTGGCAGTTCATTTAAACTAAGTGTATTTTGAAAATGAACGTTTGAGCGCCGAGCTCAAACCGGGCATCCGATTTGGATTCCGTCAGTTCTGACAAGTCACTTTCATCTCCCAGGTCATGTTGGAATGATCGGCATGGCCATCCGACCGTATTTCAGGTTTTAGACCCCCGGACCCGACTTGGCAGTTCATTTAAACTAAGTGTATTTTGAAAATGAACTTTTGAGCGACGAGCTCAAACCGGGCATCCGATTTGGATTCCGTCAGTTCTGACAAGTCACTTTCATCTCCCAGGTCATGTTGGAACTATCGGCATGGCCATCCGACCGGTATTTCAAGTTTTAGACCCCAGACCCGACTGGCAGTTCATTTAAACTAAGTGTATTTAAAAATGAACGTTTGAGCGCCGAGCTCAAACCGGGCATCCGATTTGGATTCCGTCAGTTCTGACAAGTCACTTTCATCTCCCAGGTCATGTTTGAATGATCGGCATGGCCATCGACCGTATTTCAAGTTTAGACCCCTGACCCGACTTGGCATTTCATTTAAACTAAGTGTAATTTGAAAATGAACGTTTGAGCGCCGAGCTCAAACCGGGCATCCGATTTGGATTCCGTCAGTTCTGACAAGTCACTTTCATCTCCAGGTCGTGTTGGAATGATCGGCATGGCCATCCGACCGGTATTTCAGGTTTTAGACCCCCGGACCCGACTGGCAGTTCATTTAAACTAAGTGTATTTTGAAAATGAACGTTTGAGCGCCGAGCTCAAACCAGGCATCCGATTTGGATTCGTCAGTTCTGACAAGTCACTTTCATCTCTCAGGTCGGGTTGGAATGATCGGCACGGCCATCCGACCGGTATTTCAGGTTCTAGACCCCCGGACCCGACCTTGGCAGTTCATTTAAACTAAGTGTATTTTGAAAATGAACTTTTGAGCGCCGAGCTCAAACCGGGCATCCGATTTGGATTCCGTTAGTTCTGACAAGTCACTTTCATCTCCCAGGTCGTGTTGGAAAGATCGGCACTGGCCATCCGACCGGTATTTCAAGTTTTAGACCCCCGGACCCGACTTGGCAGTTCATTTAAACTAAGTGTATTTTGAAAATGAACTTTTGAGCGCCGAGCTCAAACCGGGCATCCGATTTGGATTCTGTCAGTTCTGACAAGTCACTTTCATCTCCCATGTCGTGTTGGAATGATCGACATGGCCATCGACAAGTATTTCAAGTTTTAGACCCCCAGACCCGACCTGGCAGTTCATTTAAACTAAGTGTATTTTGAAAATGAACGTTTGAGCACCGAGCTCAAACCGGGCATCCGATTTGGATTCCGTCAGTTCTGACAAGTCACTTTCATCTCCCAGGTCATGTTTGAATGATCGGCACGGCCATCCAACTGGTATTTCAAGTTTAGACCCCTGGACCCGACTTGGCAGTTCATTTAAACTAAGTGTATTTTGAAAATGAACTTTTGAGCGCCGAGCTAAAACCGGGCATCCGATTTGGATTCTGTCAGTTCTGACAAGTCACTATCATCTCCTAGGTCATATTGGAATGATTGGCATGGCCATCCGACTGGTATTTCAGGTTTTAGACCCCCGGACCCGACCTGGCAGTTCATTTAAACAAAGTGTATTTAGAAAATGAACTTTTGATCGCCGAGCTCAAACCGGGCATCCGAATAGGATTCCGTCAATTTTGACAAGTCACTTTCATCTCCCAGGTGATGTTGGAACGATCGGCATGGCCATCCGATCGATATTTCAGGTTTTAGACCCCCGGACCTGACCTGACAGTTCATTTAAACTAAGTGTATTTTGAAAATGAACGTTTGAGTGCCGAGCTCAAACCGGGCATCCGATTTGAATTCCGTCCATTCTGACGAGTCACTTTCATCTCCCAGGTCATGTTGAAATGATCGGCACAGCCATCCGAACGATATTTTTGGTTTTAGACCCCCGGACTCGACTTGAAGTTCATTTAAACTAAGTGTATTTTGAAAATGAACTTTTGAGCGCCGAGCTCAAACCGGGCATCCGATTTAGATTCCGTAAGTTCTGACAAGTCACTTTCATCTCCCAAGTCGTGTTTGAATGATCGGCACAGCCATCCGACTAGTATTTCAGGTTTTAGACCCCCGGACCCGACCTGGCAGTTCATTTAAACTAAGTGTATTTTGAAAATGAACTTTTGAGCGCCGAGCTCAAACCGGGCATCCGATTTGGATTCCGTCAGTTCCGACAAGTCACTTTCATCTCCCAGGTCGTATTGGAATGATCAGCATGGCCATCCGACTGGTATTTCAAGTTTTAGACTCCCGGACCTGACCTGGCAGTTCATTTAAACAAAGTGTATTTAGAAAATGAACTTTTGATCGCCGAGCTCAAACCGGGCATCCGATTTGAATTCCGTCAATTCTGACAAGTCACTTTCATCTCCTAGGTCGTGTTGGAATCATCGGCACGGCCATCCGATTGGTATTTCAGGTTTTAGACCCCCAGACCTGACTTGACATTTCATTTAAACTAAGTGCATTTTAAAAATAAACTTTTGAGTGCCGAGCTCAAACCGGGCATCCGATTTGGATTCTGTCAGTTCTGAAAAGTCACTTTCATCTCCCAGGTCTTGTTGGACTGATCGGCATGGCCATCCGACCGGTATTTTAGGTTTTAGACCCCCGGACCCGACTTGGCAGTTCATTTAAACTAAGTGTATTTTGAAAATGAATGTTTGAGCACCGAGCTCAAACCGGGCATCCGATTTGGATTCTGTCAGTTCTGAAAAGTCACTTTCATCTCCCAAGTCATGTTGGAATGATCGACACGGCCATCCGATCAGTATTTCAGGTTTTAGACCCCCCGGACCCGACCTGGCAGTTCATTTAAACTAAGTGTATTTTAAAAATGAATGTTTGAGCGCCGAGCTCAAACCGGGCATCCGATTTGGATTCCGTCAGTTCTGACAAGTCACTTTCATCTCCCAGGTCATGTTTGAATGATCGGCACGGCCATCCAACTGGTATTTCAAAGTTTAGACCCCTGGACCCGACTTGGCAGTTCATTTAAACTAAGTGTATTTTGAAAATGAACTTTTGAGCGCCGAGCTTAAATCGGGCATCCGATTTAGATTCTATCAGTTCTGACAAGTCACTTTCATCTCCTAGGTCATATTGGAACGATCGGCATGGCCATCCGATCGGTAATTCAGGTTTTAGACCCCCGGACCCGACCTGGCAGTTCATTTAAACAAAGTGTATTTAGAAAATGAACTTTTGATCGCCGAGCTCAAACCGGGCATCCGAATTGGATTCCGTCAGTTTTGACAAGTCACTTTCATCTCCCAGGTGATGTTGGAATGATCGGCATGGCCATCCGATCGATATTTCAGGTTTTAGACCCCCGGACCCGACCTGACAGTTCATTTAAACTAAGTGTATTTTGAAAATGAACGTTTGAGTGCCGAGCTCAAACCGGGCATCTGATTTGAATTCCGTCCAGTTCTGACGAGTCACTTTCATCTCCCAGGTCATGTTGGAATGATCGGCACAGCCATCCGACCGATATTTAGGTTTTAGACCCCCGGACCCGACTTGGAAGTTCATTTAAACTAAGTGTATTTTGAAAATGAACTTTTGAGCGCCGAGCTCAAACCGGGCATCCGATTTACATTCCGTAAGTTCTGACAAGTCACTTTCATCTCCCAAGTCGTGTTTGAATGATCGGCACAGCCATCCGACTGGTATTTCAGGTTTTAGACCCCCGGACCCGACCTGGCAGTTCATTTAAACTAAGTGTATTTTGAAAATGAACGTTTGAGCGCCGAGCTCAAACCGGGCATCCGATTTGGATTCCGTCAGTTCTGACAAGTCACTTTCATCTCCCAGGTCGTATTGGAATGATCGGCATGGCCATCCGACTGGTATTTTTGGTTTTAGACTCCCGGACCTGACCTGGCAGTTCATTTAAACTAAGTGTATTTAGAAAATGAACTTTTGATCGCCGAGCTCAAACCGGGCATCCGATTTGAATTCCGTCAATTCTGACAAGTCACTTTCATCTCCTAGGTCGTGTTGGAATGATCGGCACGGCCATCCGACTGGTATTTTAGGTTTTAGACCCCCAGACCCGACTTGGCAATTCATTTAAACTAAGTGCATTTTAAAAATGAACTTTTGAGTGCCGAGCTCAAACCGGGCATCCGATTTGGATTCCGTCAGTTCTGAAAAGTCACTTTCATCTCCCAGGTCTTGTTGGACTAATCGACACGGCCATCCAACCGGTATTTAGGTTTTAGACCCCCGGACCCGACCTGGCAGTTCATTTAAACTAAGTGTATTTTGAAAATGAACGTTTGAGCACCGAGCTCAAACCGGGCATCCGATTTGGATTCTGTCAGTTCTGACAAGTCACTTTCATCTCCCAGGTCATGTTGGAATGATCGACATGGCCATCCGACCAGTATTTCAGGTTTTAGACCCCTAGACCCGACTTGGCAGTTCATTTAAACTAAGTGTATTTTGAAAATGAACTTTTGAGCGCCGAGCTCAAACCGGGCATCCGATTAGGATTCCGTCAGTTCTGACAAGTCACTTTCATCTCCCAGGTCGTGTTGGAACAATCGGCATGGCCATCCGACCGGTATTTCAAGTTTTAGACCCCCAGACCCGACCTGGCAGTTCATTTAAACTAAGTGTATTTTAAAAATGAACGTTTGAGCGCCGAGCTCAAACCGGGCATCCGATTTGGATTCCGTCAGTTCTGACAAGTCACTTTCATCTCCCAGGTCATGTTTGAATGATCGGCACGGCCATCCGACCAGTATTTCAAAGTTTAGACCCCTGGACCCGACTTGGCATTTCATTTAAACTAAGTGTAATTTGAAAATGAACGTTTGAGCGCCGAGCTCAAACCGGACATCCGATTTGGATTCCGTCAGTTCTGACAAGTCAATTTCATCTTACAGGTCGTGTTGGAATGATCGACATGGCCATCTGACTGGTATTTCAGGTTTTAGACCCCCGGACCCGACCTGGCAGTTCATTTAAACTAAGTGTATTTTGAAAATGAACGTTTGAGCGCCGAGCTCAAACCGGGCATCCGATTTGGATTTCGTCAGTTCTGACAAGTCACTTTCATCTCTCAAGTCAGGTTGGAATGATCGGCATAGACATCCGACCGATATTTCAGGTTCTAGACCCCCGGACCCGACTTGGCAATTCATTTAAACTAAGTGTATTTTAAAAATGAACTTTTGAGCGCCGAGCTCAAACCGGGCATCCGATTTGGATTCCGTTAGTTCTGACAAGTCACTTTCATCTCTCAGGTCGTGTTGGAAAGATCGGTACGGCCATCCGACCGGTATTTCAAGTTTTAGACCCCCGGACCCGACTTGGCAGTTCATTTAAACTAAGTGCATTTTTAAAATGAACTTTTGAGCGCCGAGCTCAAACCAGGCATCCGAATTGGATTCCGTCAGTTTTGACAAGTCAATTTCATCTCCCAGGTGATGTTGTAATGATCGGCATAGCCATCCGATCGGTATTTCAGGTTTTAGACCCCCGGACCCGACCTGACAGTTCATTTAAACTAAGTGTATTTTGAAGATGAACGTTTGACTGCCGAGCTCAAACCGGGCATCCGATTTGAATTCCGTCCGTTCTGATGAGTCACTTTCATCTCCCAGGTCATGTTGGAACGATCGGCACAGCCATCCGAACGATATTTTTGGTTTTAGACCCCCGGACCCGACTTGGAAGTTCATTTAAACTAAGTGTATTTTGAAAATGAACTTTTGAGCGTCGAGCTCAAACCGGGCATCCGATTTAGATTCCGTAAGTTCTGACAAGTCACTTTCATCTCCCAAGTTGTGTTTGAATGATCGGCACAGCCATCCGACTAGTATTTCAGGTTTTAGACCCCCGGACCCGACCTGGCAGTTCATTTAAACTAAGTGTATTTTGAAAATGAACGTTTGAGCGCCGAGCTCAAACCGGGCATCCGATTTGGATTCCGTCAGTTCTGACAAGTCACTTTCATCTCCCAGGTCGTATTGGAATGATCAGCATGGCCATCCGACTGGTATTTCAAGTTTTAGACTCCCAGACCTGACCTGGCAGTTCATTTAAACAAAGTGTATTTAGAAAATGAACTTTTGTTCGCCGAGCTCAAACCGGGCATCCGATTTGAATTCCGTCAATTCTGACAAGTCACTTTCATCTCCTAGGTCGTGTTGGAATGATCGGCATGGCCATCCGATTGGTATTTCAGGTTTTAGACCCCCGGACCTGACTTGGCATTTCATTTAAACTAAGTGTATTTTAAAATGAACTTTTGAGTGCCGAGCTCAAACCGGGCATCCGATTTGGATTCCGTTAGTTCTGAAAAGTCACTTTCATCTCCCAGGTCTTGTTGGACTGATCGGCATGGCCATCCGACCGGTATTTTAGGTTTTAGACCCCCGGACCCGACCTGGCAGTTCATTTAAACTAGGTGTATTTTGAAAATGAACGTTTGAGCACCGAGCTCAAACCGGGCATCCGATTTGGATTCTGTCAGTTCTGACAAGTCACTTTCATCTCCCAGGTCATGTTGGAATGATCGACACGGCCATCCGATCAGTATTTCAGGTTTTAGACCCCCGGACCCGACTTGGCAGTTCATTTAAACTAAGTGTATTTTGAAAATGAACTTTTGAGCGCCGAGCTCAAACCGGGCATCCGATTAGGATTCCGTCAGTTCTGACAAGTCACTTTCATCTCCCAGGTCGTGTTGGAACAATCGGCATGGCCATCCGACCAGTATTTCAAGTTTTAGACCCCCAGACCCGACCTGGCAGTTCATTTAAACTAAGTGTATTTTAAAAATGAACGTTTGAGCGCCGAGCTCAAACCGGCATCCGATTTGGATTCCGTCAGTTCTGACAAGTCACTTTCATCTCCCAGGTCATGTTTGAATGATCGGCACGGCCATCCGACCGGTATTTCAAAGTTTAGACCCCTGGACCCGAATTGGCATTTCATTTAAACTAAGTGTATTTTGAAAATGAACGTTTGAGCGCCGAGCTCAAACCGGGCATCCGATTTAGATTCTGTCAGTTCTGACAAGTCACTTTCATCTTACAGGTCGTGTTAGAATGATCGACATGGCCATCCAACCAGTATTTCAGGTTTTAGACCCTTGGACCCGACCTGGCAATTCATTTAAACTAAGTGTATTTTGAAAATGAACGTTTGAGCGCCGAGCTCAAACCGGGCATCCGATTTAGATTCCGTCAGTTCTGACAAGTCACTTTCATCTCTCAGGTCGGGTTGGAATGATCGGCATGGCCATCCGACCGATATTTCAAATTTTTGAACCCCGGACCCTGTTGTGCCCCTTGTGCTTTGTTGATGATGTGGTGTTTTAATGATAGCAACATGAATGAGTCACCACATTGTCTTGATTGTTGTGCCCCTTGTGCTTTGTTAATGATGTGGTGTTTTAATGATAGCAACATGAATGAGTCACCACATTGTCTTGAATATGTCTGATATTTTCTGTGGGAGATTGCATGAGTGTGCCATGTCTGATTTGTGAAGAATGCATGTGTATGCTTGAGTCATGCTGTGATATATTGGCTTGTGCTTGATTTCTGTTCTGTGCATTGCTTCTCTACTGATATGTTCATGTTGTAGTTCATTGAGTCTATACATTGTCATGCACATTAGTCAGGCAGCTAGTGTGTACATCGCTTAGTGTAAGCATGGCGAAGTCCAAAGTCTATACACTGCTACAGGCATCAAGTCTATACATCCGTCTCACTGTTCACATGCATCAAGTATGTACAACGTCTCATGCTGCGTCTTAAGGCTTCAAGTCTATACATTGGACCGTGGTTCGCCAAGTCTATACATTGCTGAGCCAGTCGACAAGTCTGTAAATTGGCTTCAATTCCTCAAGTCTATACATTGGGGTCGGCTCTGCAAGTCTGTACACTGGTCGAGCATTCAAGTCTGAACATTCACAAAGTCCATACATCGACATTATAGCTTGCATAGCTCAAGTCTGCACATTGGGCTTTCACGTGAAGTCTACACATTGGTCTCCACTTGAAGTCTATACATTGGCTAAGGGTCTTCAAGTCCATACACAGTCGTCTGATGCATATTGATTGAAGTCTGTACAACATGCCTTGTTGTTCACAGCTTTCTTGTTTGTGACTTCCCTAGTGTTTTGATGATGAGCATCACTATGTTAAATATTGTCATTTTAATCAGATATCTTGAGTAATGTTATGCATTTGAAATTTCCATGATTAACAGGAAAACTGCTATGAGGTAGTACCTTGTATGTCCGTACTGTTCCTTTCATACTTCGTGTTGTTTGTGTTTACTACACTTCGTGTTGTCCTTTTGTACGTCGTGTTGTTCCAATTATGTTTGTTGATTATCTTCGTGCTGTTTACTGAAGCAGCTCGATTTGTTCTGATGAACTTCGAGTCGTTTTCCTGTGAACCTCGTGTCGTTTCTTCAGTATTTAGTTGCTCATATCGAGTCATCCGTTTTATTTTTTGCTCTTGTGTTTTCGTGTCATTTACTGTAGTTACTCGAGTCGTTTTCCTGCTTTCACTGTTTTATCACGTGTCGTTGTAGCCGTTCTTGTCTTCTGTCCTCGTGTTGTTTTTCCTAGACCCCGTGTCCTTCTTGTTTTGTGACCACACTTCGTGTCTGTTTCTGTTTTCGTCTTCAAGTTGGTTTCAGTCCGTGTCGTCCTCGTCTTCGAGTCGTTCGTAAGTTCGAGCAATTTTGTATTTGAGTCATTTTTTATGTCTTCGTGTTGTTTCTATTTTTGTGTCTCCATGTTGTTTTTGTATTTGTGTCTTCGTGTTACTTTTCTCTATCTTCGTCCAAGGTTCCTCTGATTGTGTGTTTCTATCGTTTCACTCCTTGTTATTTCCTTCTCACCTCGTGCTGTTCTCATCTGACCTCGTGTCATTCTCTCTTTATTTCGTACTGTAGTAATCTTGTGTATCTCATGTCGTTCTCAGAATAGTGCAACTCGTATTGCTACCACATACCTCGTGAAGTTTTAGTTTTTGTGGCCCTGAGTGTTAATCGTTTTAATTCTTTGCAGGAGAAGAAGAAAAATAAAAAGAAGAAGGTGGTCCGAGGAAGAATACTCCCCGGTGTCTGGGCGGCACGTGATCCGAGGCTGGAAGGGCAGACAGAATTATGACACGTGTGCTGAAGCTGGCTGAGAGACTGACACGTGGCCACAAGTTCTGGGCGGGAAATGTGGAAGCCACACGCGCCCAGTGCTGCCCTCCTGCTGGCTGCTGCTTATAAAAGGAAGCCTTCATCCAACAGATGAAGACCGATCGAAGAAGAAGCCTGGAGAGCAGAAAGCCCTTCGATCCATAAAAAGAAAACTGAAGAAGAGGAAGAAGAGAGAATAGCAGAGGGGGTGAGCCGAAGAGAATAGAGGAAAAGAGATCGAGAGAGTGAAAGATCAGAAGAAGAAAAGAGCTGCAGTAGAAAGCAGAAGAAGAAGAGAAGAGAAGAGACAGAGAGAGCCTGCGAAAGAAGAAGAAAAGAAAGAGAAGAAGAGCAGAAGGAAAAGAAAAGAAAGAGAAGAAGAGCAGAAGGAAAAGAAGAGAAAGAGAGAGTTAGAGAGCTCGTGAGGGTTAAGAGAAAAAGAAAGTGAGAGAGAAGAGAAGAGGAAGAGAAGCTTACCTGAAGATCTGTCTACTGGACCGTGGATCAAATCCAGGCCAGTCAGCTCCATGCGAGCCACATCTGTGTTATCTTTCTTTACAGCTTTCTGATCGCTGTGTATTTTTCTTTTCTTATTTTTCTTTTTTCATTTGGTTAGAGTTTTACTTCCGATCCTCTGGACTGAGGTCGGGTCCCTCCTGGTCTGGAGGAAGAGAGGTCTACGACCTCTAGTTTACAAGGGGCTGGAAGTCACTTGTGTGTTCCCTCCGGTTTGGAGGAAGGGAGATCTGATCGCCAGTTCTGGGCTTGTGGGTTGTAAGTCCAGGGGTCCCTCCTGATCTGGAGGAAGAGAGGTCTGCGACCTCTGGTTTACTGGTGACGGGGAGTCACTGGTGGGTTCCCTCCTGGTTTGGAGGAAGAGAGACTTCGGTCTCTGGTTTCCAAGTGGCTGGGAGTCACTTGGGGTGTCCCTCCGGTCTGGAGGAAGAGGGGAGGTTGTTCCCCTAGTCAAGCTGTTTGGCAGCAAGTGTTTGTAGGCTGAGTCTGCTGTGCTAGCGTTGCTAGTGGAATCCTCACTCCGGTTGGGAGTGAGGGGTGGATGTAGGTCTTGGTGACCGAACCACCTAAAAATCTTCTGTGCTGTGTGATTGGGCTTGTGCGTTTGTTCCTTATCTTCTACCCCCCTTCACAGATTGCTTTATGCATTCTTGTTTCTATCCGTGCTGAGAGTTGATTGCATTCTTCTGCTTCTGCTAGTTGCTTATTTAGGTGAGCCTTATATATATTTGCTCAGTGGTTTAAAAGAAAATTCAATTTGTTCTTCAGACTGTCCATCTTGCATTTGATAATGTTCTAGTCTTTATTGAGCGAAAAGTTTTTAAGGGTGGGATTCATTCACCCCCCCTCTGAATCCTTGCACCGAACCTATCAATTGGTATCAGAGCGGTCTCTGACTTCCAGATCCAACGATCTGCAGAGGATCCTGCTGATTTGATTTCATGCTTTACAGTTCCAGTGTGGTGCATTCTTCTGATATCACTTTCTAGCTCATTGATCTGAGTCTATTCGATTGCTTTATAATGGCATCACCTACAGTTTTTGATGGTTCTAACTTCAAGAAATGGTCACGCAGTCTATGTGGTTTTATAAACTCTATAGATCCAAAACTGTGGGTTCTCGTTGAATATGGTCCACATGTTTTGCCTCGAGAGAAGAATAAATGGTCCCAGAAGGATAAACAACTGAATAGTGAGAATATAAGAGTTCGGGACATTCTGAAGAATGCTGTAGATGCTAATATCATTTCCTCTATTATTACATGTAGGACTGCGAAGGAAATCTGGGATTCAGTGATCACATTTCATGAGAACCAGAAATGTCTAACGGCAAGAGGAAGCACTTCAAGCAATGAAGAAGAAGACCAGGTAAATTCTGAATCTGATTCTGACAAAATGACTTTTGATGATTTAAAGGAAATGTATGCTGAATTGTATGAAAAATATAGAAAAGTAAAATCTGAAAATAAAAGACTAAAGAAAAAGATTGATCAAAATTGTTCTGATTTATCATGTGAAAATTGTTCAAAATTGAAACAATCTCATGATGCTTATCTGATTGATATTCAGAACTATAAGAAGCAATTGGAAGAAGCTGGAAATACAGGCTCAGAAATGAATCAACTGAAACTTGAAAATGAAAAGGCTAAAAGGCTCCAACAAGAAAATCAAGCTGAACTTGACAAGCATAAAGAACACATTTCTGTGCTGAAAAACAAAAATAATGAACTTACTGATAAAATTTCTGAACTAGAGAATGAGCTGAATTCACTAGGAAAAGATCAAATCCTAATTGATGAACTGGTTCAGAATGAACAAATAAGAAAGGAAAATGAAGAGCTGAAGCTACTGAACTCTGCTATGTCTGAGAAGCTTTTAATGCTTGATAAGGAAATTCAATTTGAGAATGAATTGAAACTGAAACAGGAACTAGAAATTGTTAAAAATTTGAATGATGTCATGCAGAGACAAATTATCTCATGTGAGGAAGACTTGACTAATTCAGAACTCAAAATTTGTTCTCTGCAATCTGAAATAAGTAACTTGTTCGTTCCATGTCTAAATCTACCAAGGGAAAAGAGAAAATGAATGTTCCTTTGTGTGATAACGCCACTAAATCAAGTGGAGAGCAAGGATGCAAATCCCAAATTGAAAAATCTGTTAAGAAAAAGTTGTACACTACTTTTGTTCGCAGCTCTGACATTGCAAGCTGCTCTGGGCCTCCTAAAACATCTACATCATCTGTTTTCCAATTCAAGGCCCAGAAAAATGAAGAACAAATAAAAGTTGTGAACAAGGGTAAACAAATGAGCAAAAATGGTAAGAAAAATAAGGATAAACATGTTCCTACTTGTGTCTTTAAATCTGCTACCTATACTGCATCTGATGACTCAATGCATACTGCTCATAGCTCAATTAATTATCTGTATGCATCTGATAAGAGTGTTTCATGCCATTATTGTGGCAAGGTAGGCCATGTAATGGATGATTGCAGATTATTGATTGAAGATGGGCATGCAAGTGAAACATTGCATTCGAGAAATTCATTTGGTAAAAATCATGCTACTAGGAAGTCTGATACATCTTGTCATTACTGTGGTAGGCATGGTCATTTCATGGATGCCTGTTTCTTCATGAAACAAGATGATAAAATGCATGCTAGGTCTTCTGTTCATCATCACCCCAAAAGAAACATGTATGCTTCAAACCAACACATCATTTGTTATAATTGTAACAAACGTGGTCATAAAACTGTTGAGTGTTGGTTTAGGACTTCATGGGGATATAATGGTTCAAGAGGTAAGCACCTAAGGTGTTTTGAATGTGGAAGTATGGGCATGCAGTCAAGGACTGCTGGTATGCTCAGGGAAAACATTTTAATTCCAAATTTGATAAATTCCCTGCAAATAAAAATTTCTTGGCAGAAATAAATCTGTTTTTAAAGGAAAGACACCTGTATGCTTTGAATGTGAAAAACCTGGCCACCGAGCTTCTGAATGCTGGTGGGCAGGTAATGGTAAGTCAAAATTTCATGCATATAACAGAACATTTAATACTTATGGTCATAGGTCTCATGCTCCTGTTGAGAAGTATCATAGGACCAGACAATCTGTTGTTTCATGTTATTATTGTGGAAATCTTGGACATTCCATGTCTGATTGTTCTTTTATGGAATTTGATGATAATGTTGCAAAAAGAATGTTTAGAACACCTGATAGGGGTAGTGCAGGACCCAAGACTGCTTGGGTCCCTGCAAGATCATATTGATTGATATGTTGCAGGTGTGCCTTGGTGAGAGAAATAAAAGGGGTAATTTAGCCAAGGCACTTAAAAAGGAAGCCCCAGGATTCTACATTTCAGGTCAGTTCTGAACTCTGTTTAAATCTCATAATCTGAAAATGCTGATTTGTCTGTTTTAATTTCATTATCTGAAATTGTTGTTTTGCTTGGTTGATTTTTGATGCTCTTCTCATGCTGTTGTTAGCACTAAATAAATGAGATTGCTTTGCACTGCATATGTCATTTGCATGACCATCATGGTATATTAAATGGAATAGTGCTGAAGGGCATATGGAGTATGTCTGGATGCTACTGTCATGTGTGAGGTGGTCCTTGGACTGAGTCCTCCGCCTAGTACCATGGGTCTAGTTTCATATAGAGCAGTGTATTGCATATCATAAATTTGAAGAAAATAAAATTCGAAAAGAAATGATTCATTGCACATCATGCATTTTGTCAGGGGGAGCTTGTTTGCTGTTGATTGATCATCATGCTCTCCTTGTTAGAATTGTTGCATACTGCATATGTAGGATAGTGCATATCATAAAATTTTGAAAAATCTAAAAAGAAATTCACTGCACTTAGACAGGGGGAGCATTCCTATTTCATATCTTCTTCACCTCATGAACTCCCTTTGTTTAAGTAACCTGATTCATTCTCTTGACTATGCGCTATTCAACTGTATTCTCTGCTGGTATCTCTAAAATAGCTGATCAGTCTGTATTCCAGACTCAGCTACTGTCTGATGATAAAAATCTCTTCTGATGCTCTTCTCTATTGCTGATTTACTCTTGCACCAGCCTATACTCACCTTTCACATTCTTCTCAGCTGGTGTGACTGAATTGGCTCCATTATTGAGTTGTTGGTCAGCTAAATTTATTGTTCTGATCTGAAGAACTTAAGCTGCATGTCATGCAATTCAGTCTGAGATTTTGGTAGAAACTCCTATCATATGGGTTTAAGAATTATCACTGAATCAGACTGATATAAGATTAATGTATTCTCAGCTTTGTAATTAAATGAATTGAAAATATTTGAATGATAAGGTTTAATAAACTTTAACCTCTTGTGTCATGTAATCCTTAAAGTCTCTCATCTGATATCTGAAAATTTGAAATCTAGGCTACTTTGGTAGAGATACATAGAGTGAGTGTTGTGGTTAAACATTAACTTGAAAAAGTTGACTAAATGAAAAATTATGATTCAGAGCAATGACTCGGTCACTGAGAAACTGAGTTCTTTATCAATGAAATAAAGTAACTCATGTCATGAGGTGCCACAGTTATCTCTGATAAAAATTTAGTGAAACAAAACCTGACAGAGCAATAGCTTATTTGTGTTGAGTAGCTGGGGAGTCTGGCCTCTGATAAAGGTGTCTTCTCATGTAAAAAGACACTCATATTGCTAACTCTGCTCTCAAAGTGAGAGGCAATGCCAGTTATCACACTGAGTAACTGGGTCACTTCAACTAAGACTTGTTGTGCCTCATGTAAAAAGGTGATGATCAACTTAAATTGCTCAAGAAAAATATAATGTGCTTCAAATAAAATTATCTTGAAAAATCTGTCAACTCATGTTCTTGAAAAAGTGTTTAACTTCAGTACTAACCTGTGTATTTTTCAAAGGTGCAATTGAGATCATATGTGTAAGATAAAAGATGATTATTTTTTTTGAGTGTTTTTCTGACTATTTGGTTCACTTTTATTAAAACTTGGATTCAGATATGAGTATTGAGTTTAATTTGGCAAAGTTGGTATACATCAAAATTAAATCAGATTGGTTAAGTTGCCACTTCATAACTCCTTATGATAGAAGAGTCTACATTTTTTAAGACTTATTGAAGTGATGTATGCATTCAAATCCCTCATGATCAGATTCATGCATGATCAACAAAAACTGTATAGTCAACTCCTCTCTTACCAGTTGACTGATTCCATCTACATTTTTCTGACCATACAAATGTGAGGTGCCACTCCCATTATTACCTTGTTCACTTGCAGTCTTCTGAACTTCAGAATCCTTATGGTGGTGGATTTCAGATTGATTCCTGAGATGTATTTCTCTCCACACTGTTGGAATCTTCCATCTTGTTCTGCAATAAGTTCTGATTCTGTGGTATTTTCACCAGAATTCAGATTCTTTGTTATGGCTGATTTCAGATTGATTTATTGGATAACCAGAGTCCATTCCTGTGCTTCAGGGGGAGTTATGGTTTATTAACATCTAAGGGGAGAGTAGTCAATCATGCATGTTGATAGGGGGAGAGCTGTTTCATTGTCATAAGGGAGATCTTCATTTTAAAGAACCATGACTCATTCTCTGCATTTGACTATCAAACCATTTCCCTTCTTTTTGATTATGTCAAAGGGGGAGAATAGTTTGATGAGTCAGTGGGACTCATTATGTTGCCATCATCAAAAAGGGGGAGATTGTTGTGCCCCTTGTGCTTTGTTGATGATGTGGTGTTTTAATGATAGCAACATGAATGAGTCACCACATTATCTTGATTGTTGTGCCCCTTGTGCTTTGTTGATGATGTGGTGTTTTAATGATAGCAACATGAATGAGTCACCACATTGTCTTGAATATGTCTGATATTTTCTGTGGGAGATTGCATGAGTGTGCCATGTCTGATTTGTGAAGAATGCATATGTATGCTTGAGTCATGCTGTGATATATTGGCTTGTGCTTGATTTCTGTTCTGTGCATTACTTCTCTGCTGATATGTTCATGTTGTAGTTCATTGAGTCTATACATTGTCGTGCACATTAGTCAGGCAGCTAGTGTGTACATCGCTTAGTGTAAGCATGGCGAAGTCCAAAGTCTATACACTACTACAGGCATCAAGTCTATACATCCGTCTCACTGTTCACATGCATCAAGTATGTACAGCGTCTCATGCTGCGTCTTAAGGCTTCAAGTCTATACATTGGACCGTGGTTCGCCAAGTCTATACATTGCTGAGCCAGTCGACAAGTCTGTAAATTGGCTTCAATTCCTCAAGTCTATACATTGGGGTCGTCTCCGCAAGTCTGTACATTGGTCGAGCATTCAAGTCTGAACATTCACAAAGTCCATACATCGACATTATAGCTTGCATAGCTCAAGTCTGCACATTGGGCTTTCACGTGAAGTCTACACATTGGTCTCCACTTGAAGTCTATACATTGGCTAAGGGTCTTCAAGTCCATACACAGTCGTCTGATGCATATTGATTGAAGTCTGTACAACATGCCTTGTTGTTCACAGCTTTCTTGTTTGTGACTTCCCTAGTGTTTTGATGATGAGCATCACTATGTTAAATATTGTCATTTTAATCAGATATCTTGAGTAATGTTATGCATTTGAAATTTTCATGATTAACAGGAAAACTGCTATGAGGTAGTACCTTGTATGTCCGTACTGTTCCTTTCATACTTCGTGTTGTTTGTGTTTACTACACTTCGTGTTGTCCTTTTGTACGTCGTGTTGTTCCAATTATGTTTGTTGATTGTCTTCGTGCTGTTTACTGAAGCAGCTCGATTTGTTCTGATGAACTTCGAGTCGTTTTCCTGTGAACCTCGTGTCGTTTCTTCAGTATTTAGTTGCTCATCTCGAGTCATCCGTTTTATTTTTTGCTCTTGTGTTTTCGTGTCATTTACTGTAGTTACTCGAGTCGTTTTCCTGCTTTCACTGTTTTATCACGTGTCGTTGTAGCCGTTCTTGTCTTCTATCCTCGTGTTGTTTTTCCTAGACCCCGTGTCCTTCTTGTTTTGTGACCACACTTCGTGTCGGTTTCTGTTTTCATCTTCGAGTTGGTTTCAGTCCGTGTCGTCCTCGTCTTCGAGTCATTCGTAAGTTCGAGCAATTTTGTATTCGAGTCGTTTTTTATGTCTTCGTGTTGTTTCTGTTTTTGTGTCTCCATGTTGTTTTTGTATTTGTGTCTTCGTGTTGCTTTTCTCTATCTTCGTCCAAGGTTCCTCTGATTGTGTGTTTCTATCGTTTCACTCCTTGTTATTTCCTTCTCACCTCGTGCTGTTCTCATCTGACCTCGTGTCATTCTCTCTTTATTTCGTACTGTAGTAATCTTGTGTATCTCGTGTCGTTCTCAGAATAGTGCATCTCGTATTGCTACCACATACCTCGTACAGTTTTAGTTTTTGTGGCCTTGAGTTTTAATCGTTTTAATTCTTTGCAGGAGAAGAAGAAAAACAAAAAGAAGAAGGTGGTCCGAGGAAGAATACTCCCCGGTGTCTGGGTGGCACGTGATCCGAGACTGGAAGGGCAGACAGAATTGTGACACGTATGCTGAAGCTGGCTGAGAGACTGACAAGTGGCCACAAGTTCTGGGCGGGAAATGTGGAAGCCACACGCGCCCAGTGCTGCCCTCCTGCTGGCTGCTGCTTATAAAAGGAAGCCTTCATCCAACAGATGAAGACCGATCGAAGAAGAAGCCTGGAGAGCAGAAAGCCCTTCGATCCATAAAAAGAAAACTGAAGAAGAGGAAGAAGAGAGAATAGCAGAGGGGGTGAGCCGAAGAGAATAGAGGAAAAGAGATCGAGAGAGTGAAAGATCAGAAGAAGAAAAGAGCTGCAGTAGAAAGCAGAAGAAGAAGAGAAGAGAAGAGACAGAGAGAGCCTGCGAAAGAAGAAGAAAAGAAAGAGAAGAAGAGCAGAAGGAAAAGAAAAGAAAGAGAAGAAGAGCAGAAGGAAAAGAAGAGAAAGAGAGAGTTAGAGAGCTCGTGAGGGTTAAGAGAAAAAGAAAGTGAGAGAGAAGAGAAGAGGAAGATAAGCTTACCTGAAGATCTGTCTATTGGACCGTGGATCAAATCCAGCCCAGTCAGCTCCATGCGAGCCACATCTATGTTATCTTTCTTTACAGCTTTCTGATCGCTGTGTATTTTTCTTTTCTTATTTTTCCTTTTTCATTTGGTTATAGTTTTACTTCCGATCCTCTGGACTGAGGTCGGGTGCTTCCTGGTCTGGAGGAAGAGAAGTCTGTGACCTCTAGTTTGCAAGTTGCTGGAAGTCACTTGTATGTTCCCTCCGGTTTGGAGGAAGGGAGATCTGATCTCCGGTTCTGGGCTTGTGGGTTGCAAGTCCAGGGGTCCCTCCTGGTCTGGAGGAAGAGAGGTCTGCGACCTCTGGTTTGCTGGTGACGGGGAGTCACTGGTGGGTTCCCTCCTGGTCTGGAGGAAGAGAGACTTCGGTCTCTGGTTTCCAAGTGGCTGGGAGTCACTTGGGGTGTCCCTCCGGTCTGGAGGAAGAGGGGAGGTTGTTCCCCTAGTCAAGCTGTTTGGCAGCAAGTGTTTGCAGACTGAGTCTGCTGTGCTAGCGTTGCTAGTGGAATCCTCACTCCGGTTGGGAGTGAGGGGTGGATGTAGGTCTTGGTGACCGAACCACCTAAAAATCATCTGTGCTGTGTGATTGGGCTTGTGCGTTTGTTTCTTATCTTCTACCCCCCTTCACAGATTGCTTTATGCATTCTTGTTTCTATCCGTGCTGAGAGTTGATTGCATTCTTCTGCTTCTGCTAGTTGCTTATTTAGGTGAGCCTTATATATATTTGCTCAGTGGTTTAAAAGAAAATTCAATTTGTTCTTCAGACTGTCCATCTTGCATTTGATAATGTTCTAGTCTTTATTGAGCGAAAAGTTTTTAAGGGTGGGATTCATTCACCCCCCCTCTGAATCCTTGCACCGAACCTATCAGACCCGACTTGGCAGTTCATTTAAACTAAGTGTATTTTGAAAATGAACTTTTGAGCGCCGAGCTCAAACCGGGCATCCGATTTGGATTCCGTCAGTTCTGACAAGTCACTTTCATCTCCCAGGTCGTGTTGGAAAGATCGGCATGGCCATCCGACTGGTATTTCAAGTTTTAGACCCCCGGACCTGACTTGGCAGTTCATTTAAACTAAGTGTATTTTGAAAATGAACTTTTGAGCGCCGAGCTCAAACCGGGCATCCGATTTAGATTCCATCAGTTCTGACAAGTCACTTTCATCTCCCAGGTCGTGTTGGAATGATCGGCATGGCCATCCGACCGGTATTTCAAGTTTTAGACCCCCAGACCTGACCTGGCAGTTCATTTAAACTAAGTGTATTTTAAAAATGAACGTTTGAGCGTCGAGCTCAAATTGGGCATCCGATTTGGATTCCGTCAGTTCTGACAAGTCACTTTCATCTCCCAAGTCATGTTTGAACGATCGGCACGGCCATCCGACCGGTATTTCAAAGTTTAGACCCCCAGACCAGACTTGGCAGTTCATTTAAACTAAGTGTATTTTAAAAATGAACTTTTGAGCGTCGAGCTCAAACCGGGAATCCGATTTGGATTCCGTCAGTTCTGACAAGTCACTTTCATCTCCTAGGTCATATTGGAATGATCGGCATAGCCATCCGATCGATATTTCAGGTTTTAGACCCCCGGACCCGACCTGGCAGTTCATTTAAACAAAGTGCATTTAGAAAATGAACTTTTGATCGCCGAGCTGAAACCGGACATCCGAATTAGATTCTGTCAGTTTTGACAAGTCACTTTCATCTCCCAGGTGATGTTGGAATGATCGGCATGGCCATCCTATCGATATTTCAGGTTTTAGACCCCCGGACCCGACTTGGCAGTTCATTTAAACTAAGTGTATTTTGAAAATGAACTTTTGGGCGCCGAGCTCAAACCGGGCATCCGATTTGGATTCCGTCAGTTCTGACAAGTCACTTTCATCTCCCAGGTCGTGTTGGAATGATCAGCACGGCCATCCGATCGGTATTTCAGGTTTTAGAACCCCAGACCCGACCTGGCAGTTCATTTAAACTAAGTGTATTTTAAAAATGAACGTTTGAGCGCCGAGCTCAAACCGGGCATCCAATTTGGATTCCGTTTGTTCTGACAAGTCACTTTCATCTCCCAGGTCGTGTTGGAATGATCGGCATGGGCATCCGACTGATATTTCAGGTTTTAGACCCCCGGACCTGACTTGGCAGTTCATTTAAACTAAGTGTATTTTAAAAATGAACTTTTGAGCGCCGACCTCAAACCGGGCATCCGATTTGGATTCCGTCAGTTCTGACAAGTCACTTTCATCTCCCAAGTCGTGTTGGAACGATCGGCGTGGTCATCCGATCGGTATTTCAGGTTTTAGACCCCCGGACCCGACCTAGCAGTTCATTTAAACTAAGTGTATTTTGAAAATGAACGTTTGAGCCCAAGCTCAAACCGGGCATCTGATTTAGATTCTGTCAGTTCTGACAAGTCACTTTCATCTCTCAGGTCGTGTTGGAATGATCGGCATGGCCATCCGACTGGTATTTCAAGTTCTAGACCCCCGGACCCGACCTGGCAGTTCATTTAAACAAAATGTATTTAGAAAATGCACTTTTGATCGCCGAGCTCAAACCGGGCTTCCGATTTGAATTCCGTCAGTTCTGACAAGTCACTTTCATCTCCTAGGTTGTGTTGGAATGATCGGCACAGCCATCCAACCGGTATTTCAGGTTTTAGACCCCCGGACCCGACTTGGCAGTTCATTTAAACTAAGTGTATTTTGAAAATGAACTTTTGAGTGCCGAGCTCAAACCGGGCATCCGATTTACATTCCGTCAATTCTGACAAGTCACTTTCATCTCCCAGGTCGTGATGGACCAATCGGTACGGCCATCCGACTGGTATTTCAGGTTTTAGACCCCCGGACCCGGCCGGGCTGTTCATTTAAACTAAGTGTATTTTGAAATTGAACGTTTGAGCGCCGAGCTCAAACCGGGCATCCGATTTGGATTCTGTCAGTTCTGACAAGTCACTTTCATCTCCCAGGTTGTGTTGGAACAATCGGCACAGCCATCCGACTGGTATTTCAAATTTTAGACCCCCGGACCCGACTTGGCAGTTCATTTAAACTAAGTGTATTTAGAAAATGAAGTTTTGAGCGCCGAGCTCAAACTGGACATACGATTTAGATTCCGTCAGTTCTGAGAAGTCACTTTCATCTCCTAGGTCGTGTTGGAATGATCGGCATGGCCATCCGACCGATATTTCAGGTTTTAGACCCCCGGACCTGACCTGGCAGTTCATTTAAACATAGTGTATTTAGAAAATGAACTTTTGATCGCCGAGCTCAAACCGGGCATCCGATTTGGATTACGTCAGTTCTGACAAGTCACCTTCATCTCCCAGGTCATGTTGGAATGATCAGCATGGCCATCTGACCGATATTTCAGGTTTTAGACCCCCGGACCCGACTTGGCAGTTCATTTAAACTAAGTGTATTTTGAAAATGAACTTTTGAGCGCCGAGCTCAAACCAGGCATCCGATTTGGATTCCGTCAGTTCTGACTAGTCACTTTCATCTTCCAAGTCATGTTGGAATGATCGACACTTCCATCCAACCTGTATTTCAGGTTTTACACCTCCAGACCCGACCTAGCAGTTCATTTAAACTAAGTGTATTTTGAAAATGAACGTTTGAGTGCCGAGCTTAAACCGGGCATCCGATTTGGATTCCGTCAGTTCTGAAAAGTCACTTTCATCTCTCAGGTCGTGTTGGAATGATTGGCACAGCCATCCGACCGGTATTTCATGTTTTAGACCCCCGGACCCGACCTGCCAGTTCATTTAAACAAAGTGTATTTTGAAAATGAACTTTTAGGCACCGAGCTCAAACCGGGCATCCGATTTGGATTCCGTCAGTTCTGACAAGTCACTTTCATCTCTCAGGTCGTGTTGGAATGATTGGCATGGCCATCCAACTGGTATTTTAGGTTTTAGACCCCCGGACGCGACCTGGCAGTTCATTTAAACTAAGTGTATTTTAAAAATGAACGTTTGATCGCCGAGCTCAAACCGGGCATCCGATTTTGATTCCGTCAGTTCTGACGAGTCACTTTCATCTCCCAAGTCATGTTGGAATGATCGGCACGGCCATCCGACCGATATTTCAGGTTTTAGACCCCCGGACCCGACTTGGAACTTCATTTAAACTATGTGTATTTTGAAAATGAACTTTTGAGCACCGAGCTCAAACCGGACATCCGATTTGGATTCTGTTAGTTCTGACAAGTCACTTTCATCTCCCAAGTCATGTTGGAACGATCGGCATGGCCATCCGATCGGTATTTCAGGTTTTAGACTCCCGGACCCGACCTGGCAGTTCATTTAAACTAAGTGTATTTTTAAAATGAACGTTTGAGCGCCGAGCTCAAACCGGGCATCCGATTTGGATTCCGTCAGTTCTGAGAAGTCACTTTCATCTCTCAGGTTGTGTTGGAATGATCGGCTGATGGCGAAAAATGCACGTCGTTAATACGCCCCACTATCAAATTAAAATAACCGACCCATAAATTAAATAAATAGAATAGTTAAGTGATGAGGCCGAGTCGAATCTACAGGGAGAAGTTGATTTGAAAGTTGAAAACCTTGAGTTTTTAAGATTTAAAAATCATGAGAATTGAATTGAAACCGCCTTAAGGTGTGTGAAGGATGTAAAGAAAGGGAAGTGGATGAAAGAACGACGAAAAGAAAATAATAATGAAACTAGGATGACATTAGAATAAAAATAACTTTTAAACTGGCGAGAATTAGAAGAAGTGGAAGAAATGAAAGTTGTATAGAATGAAAAGAGGAAGAGGTTTGATGAAGACCACAGAGACATAAAATGAAAGGAAGACAGTGAAAAATGTGAAAAACGCAAGAGCTGTCAGTGCGGATGAACAGTAATATGGCAGAAATCAGAACAGTGAAAAATTAATTATAACTCTTAAAATAAGAAAATTTAGAAGAAGTGGTAGAATAAGAAAAGTTAGATCTATAAGAGAAGAACAACGTTCATGAAGAACTCAGAGTAAAAAAAGGATTGGAAAGGCTTTAAAACAGAAGAATATTAGAAGGTATCACCTCAGATAAACAGTACTCACGTAGAACAGAACTTAAGAAAACGAAAAATAACTTTCAATCTAGACGGAATTAAGGGAAATGTTAGAAAGAGAAGTTGAAGAACACTTATAGATGGACAACTTTGTAGAAGATAATAAATTAAAATACGGATCACACAAGCTTGTAAATTGACTATGAAGAGCCAAAAATGGCTAAGAGTACAATGAAAACATTCAATACAAACTAACAACAAACTCCAAAACTTAAACACAAAGCTCTCAAAATTTCTCCTCCATGACTCTCCTCAAGGCCAAAGAGAATGAACTACAAAATATCAAATGCTTCTCTACTCTACTCTACTCTCCATCCTCCCTTTTACAATGGAAGCCCCCTCCCCTTTTATAAAGTTATTCCCCATGTGAACAATTTGCCAATGTGAACAACCCATTGCTGCTATTTTTGACCTAAAATTGTGTGCCAACATGTGTTGCACACTTGGATATTTTTTTCTGATTTTTCTGTATTTGTTTTCATTTTTTTCTAACCTTTTCTCTCTCTCTTTCTCTCTCCTGGCCGGCCGCGTGCGCCCGTGCGCCGGCCCGTCTCTCTCCTCCGCCTTTCTTCCTCCGCGTGGACCGCCCGTGGCGGGCGTGCGCCACCCTTCTTCTCCCGCGGCTGCGCCGCGTTGCGCCCGCCGTGGGCCGTTGACCGGGCCTCGCCTGCAGGCGGGTTGACCCGCCACGTGCCTCCACCACGTGGGCGCCTTGCGCCCATGCTTCGTCGACCGTGCCCCTGCGAAGGGGCACGTCCGCTTTCCTGCAAACACACACACATCACACACACACACTGAATTAGTTATATAATATATATATATATATATATATATATATATATATATATATATATATATATATATATCATCTATAGCTTAGAAAAATTCTAAAAAAATATCAAATAAATTTATTTTTTTTCTATTTTTTTCTTTTTGAACAACTCCCTGGGCTTTTGGCCTTTATTATTATTTTGTTATTTTCCCTTTATATGTTTTTTATTTTTTGTTTCTTATTGCTTCCCTCGTACCGAGTGCCTGCTTTAATAAGTAAAAATCGTTATTAAAATTAGTTAATTTCAGAAAATTAAATATTTGACTCTGAATTAATAGTAAGTGTGATACGTGTATATTTATTATTATTTATGCTCATAAAAATGTGTATAATCATGCATAAATATGCAAAAATACACACTTATCAGCCATCCGACCGGTATTTCAGGTTTTAGTCCCCCGGACCCGACCTAGTAGTTCATTTAAACAAAGTGTATTTAGAAAATGAACTTTTGATCGCCGAGCTCAAATCGGGCATCCGATTTGAATTCCGTCAGTTCTGACAAGTCACTTTCATCTCCCAGGTCGTGTTGGAATGATCGGCACGGCCATCCGACCGGTATATCAGGTTTTAGACCCCCGGACCCGACTTGGCAGTTCATTTAAACTAAGTGTATTTTGAAAATGAACTTTTGAGTGCCGAGCTCAAACCGGGCATCCGATTTGGATTCCGTCAGTTCTAACAAGTCACTTTCATCTCCCAGGTTGTGTTGGACCGATCGGCATGGCCATCCGACTGGTATTTCAGGTTTTAGACCCTCGGATCCGACCTGGCAGTTCATTTAAACTAAGTGTATTTTAAAAATGAACGTTTGAGCGCCGAGCTCAAACCGGGCATCCGATTTGGATTCTGTCAGTTCTGACAAGTCACTTTCATCTCCCAGGTCTTATTGGAATGATCGGCAAGGCCATCCAACTGGTATTTCAGGTTTTAGACCCCCGGACCGACTTGGCAGTTCATTTAAACTAAGTGTATTTTAAAAATGAACTTTTGAGCGCCGAGCTCAAACCGGGCATCCGATTTGGATTCCGTCAGTTCTGACAAGTCACTTTCATCTCCCAGGTCGTGTTGGAACGATCGGCATGGCCATCCGACCGATATTTCAGGTTTTAGACCCCCGGACCCGACCTGGCAGTTCATTTAAACAAGGTGTATTTAGAAAATGAACTTTTGATCGCCGAGCTCAAACCGGGCATCCGATTTGGATTCCGTCACTTCTGACAAGTCACTTTCATCTCCCAGGTCATGTTGGAATGATCGGCATGGCCATCCGACCGATATTTCAGGTTTTAGACCCCCGGACCCGACTTGGCAGTTCATTTAAACTAAGTGTATTTTGAAAATGAACTTTTGAGCGCCGAGCTCAAACCGGGCATCCGATTTAGATTCGTCAGTTATGACAAGTCACTTTCATCTCCCAGGTCGTGTTCAAATGAACAGCATGGCCATCCGACTGGTATTTCAGGTTTTAGACCCCCGGACCCGACCTGGCAGATCATTTAAACTAAGTGTATTTTAAAAATGAACGTTTGAGCGCCGAGCTCAAACCGGGCATCCGATTTGGATTTCGTCAGTTCTGACAAGTCACTTTCGTCTCCCAAGTCGTTTTGGAATGATCGGCATAGCCATCGGACCAGTATTTCAGATTTTAGACCCCCGGACCCGACCTGGCAGTTCATATAAATAAAGTGTATTTAGAAAATGAACTTTTGATTGCCGAGCTCTAACCGGGCATCCGATTTAGATTCCGTCAGTTCTGACAAGTCACTTTTATCTTCCAGGTCATGTTGGAATGATCGGCACGGCTATCTGATCGGTATTTCAAGTTTTAGACCCCCGGACCCGACTTGGCAGTTCATTTAAACTAAGTGTATTTTGAAAATGAACTTTTGAGCGCCGAGCTCAAACCGGGCATCCGATTTAGATTCCGTTAGTTCTGAAAAGTAACTTTCATCTCCCAGGTCGTGTTGGACCAATCGGCATGGCCATCCTACTGGTATTTTAGGTTTTAGACCCTCGGACCTGACTTGGCAGCTCATTTAAACTAAGTGTATTTTGAAAATGAACGTTTGAGCGCCAAGCTCAAACCGGGCATCCGATTTGGATTCTGTTAGTTCTGACAAGTCACTTTCATCTCCCAGGTCGTGTTGGAATGATCGGCACGGCCATCTGACCGGTATTTCAGGTTTTAGACCCCCGGACCCGACCTGGCAGTTCATTTAAACTAAGTGTATTTTGAAAATGAACGTTTGAGCGCCGAGCTCAAATCGGGCATCTGATTTGGATTCCGTCAGTTCTAACAAGTCACTTTCATCTCCCAGGTCGTGTTGGAATGATCGGCATGGCCATCCGATCGATATTTCAGGTTTTAGACCCCCGAACCTGACTTGGCAGTTCATTTAAACTAAGTGTATTTTGAAAAAGAACTTTTGAGTGCCGAACTCAAACCGGGCATCTGATTTAGATTCCGTCAGTTCTGACAAGTCACTTTCATCTCCCAAGTCGTGTTGGTACGATCGGCACGGCCATCTGACCCCTGAACCCCAGATTTTCTCAATTCTTCTAAACTAAGTTTGTTTTGAAAACTAGAGAGTTTTAAATTTTCAAATGAACATAATTGAGTAATTCCATCAAAGTAAAAACATAGTAAACACTCACCTGTGCGGCCTGTGCTGTGGTGGTGGTGGATCGCTGAGGGACCATTCCCCCCTGGGAGAGGAGGCCACTGATTACCTGCAAAATGATTGCCTGCTGGCAAGAGATCTCCTGTTGGAACTGGTGCTGCTGCCGCTGCAAATTAAAAAGCTGCGATCGGACCATGTCCATCATGTTGCTGGCAGAAGCGATGGGGGCAACGGAAGGTATAGTGAAGGCACTGCTACTGGTTTGGGTAGAGCTAGAACTCGCACACGATGATATCACCGCGTTAGCGTCCAGGCTCTCCCCAAAACCACATAGTCGGCCTTTCTTCGGTACGCCAGCTGCTGCCACCCACTCCACCGGATCGAACTCTGGCTGCTGCGTGTCTCCCTCCCCGTACTTCTCTGTCACTGCTTTGCTATATGTTTCCTCCAAATTGAATAAAATAACTAGTCAATTTCATATGAATTTCATGCCGATTTAAATGAACGGTACAAGTTACATATGTAGATAAACTTACCGCTGCTGACTTAGTTGTCTCACTCACAAATTTATTAGTCCCCTTCTTTTTGTGTGTTCTGTCGAACACCTCGAGGAACGACGGAGGTCGATTAAGCTCCACAGCCTGTTATACAATTCATAGTAAAAAAAAGTCAAATATTGGGATAAATTGTAAGAAGATAAATTGTTATATTGCTTACAAATTTTTGTTTATGAGCCGCACAAGAGATGGACCCACTCGTATGCAAATTTGAACCTAGTTTTGACGCCCTGTTTGCTTTGACTTTTTCAGACTTTTCTATCCACTTGGGGTCGGCAAAATGGTCACAAGATATCTCCCAATCCTCCTGTCTCATTCATAGAGGGCGGTGCGCCTTCCACAATTGTCGATCTTCACTCCCCCCACTCAATTTTTTAGCGTGTGCTCGGGCCTCATGTATTTTCCTCTTGTAACTTGACTGCATAGTAGACTCCCAGGCACGACGACATCTCGCCACGTCATGTCCACACGTGAATTGAAAAGACCGATGTAAATCAATTACTTTTCACACTTAGTATACTATTGTAAATTGAGTTTGGGAAATACTTGAATTAAATGACGTAATTACTTACTAAGAACATGTTGTACAATGAATCGCGGAGGGCCATCGGAAATTCTCTGAAAGTGGATGCTGCCCCGGGCACATGTGCCAACATGAGTTCGGTGGAATGATGGACAACATTGTGGGGTTCAAATTTCTTACTGCAATTGCAAATGTCAAAATATTCATATTAGACAGTTGAAGGCTAATTAAATAATGAATGTAATATAACCTTATAGATTTACCCGGAGATCCAACACGGGCGACGTCTATCATGGGCCGTGCCTCCCTCGTGACGACTGCCGGCATCGTCAAGTGGCTGACTGGTGGGGGTGTGCCCTGTACAAGTGGGAGGTGGTGGGAGGGCACTGGGTTCTGTAAGAATAGATCTTCACAAGTAAAACTAAGTGTATTACAGATCTTTGAAATAACATAATTAAGTAAGGAGGGCACTGGGACCTATACATACCTACAGTGGGAGGTGGTGGGGGTGGCATCTGCACAACAGGTGGGAGACCACTGATACCTGCAATAATTAATTTTCATAAGTAAAATAAATGTTGGAGAATTTAAATTAAAATATACATACCTACAGCGGGAGGTGGTGGGGGTGGCGTCTACACAACATGTGGGAGGCCACTGAGACCTGCAAGAATTAATTTTCATAAGTAAAACAAATATTGGAGAATTTAAATTAAAATATACATACCTGCAGCGGGAGGTGGTGGGGGTGGCGTCTGTACAATAGGTGGGAGGCCACTGAGACCTGCAAGAATTAATTTTCATAAGTAAAATAAAGATTTGGAACTTTAAATTAAATTATACATACCTGCAGCGGGAGGTGGTGGGGGTGGCGTCTACACAACAGGTGGGAGGTCACTGAGACCTGCAAGAATTAATTTTCATGTGGAGTGATACAAATATTATGAACTTATAATTAATCTATACATACCTACAGCGAGAGGTGGTGGGGGTGACATCTGCATAATAGGTGGGAGGCCACTGACACCTGCAAGATTTAATTTTCATAAGTAAAACAAATATTGGAGAATTTAAATTAAAATATACATACCTGCAGCGGAAGGTGGTGGGGATGGAGTCTGCACAACAGGCAACGAGCCGACACTTGAACCTAAAAAAAATTCTTTTAGGCTAGTAAATGATGTAAACATTTATATAGCTAATTTTTTTAATAGATATACATGTGCCCGAAGAAGACGCCAAACAGGAGGGAGTAGAGCCCTTGTCACTGCCCTGTCTCCTCCCACTCCCAGTACGACCTCCTCGAACCATTTCTTTATTACTAACAAAACAATTAATACATATTAATCCTCAATTGCACAAGACTAAAATCTCTGTTATTAAAAATTATGCAAAAAGGTAAGGATATCTCACTAAATTATGAAAACGTGCCTCCCCCATGTTGATGATATATCTAACTCATCATCATCTTCGTCATCCATAGTAGCCTCATCAGATTCAAACTCTTCATCTTCATCTGATTCTTCCTCCCCTCTAACATCAACATTTAGCTCCATCGGATCGACTTCTTCCACTTCATCTCGCGTACGTAATGACAGTGGCTCATCAGATTCGTCCAGATTAAACCTAGAGGAACCGACAATGCCAACTTCGTCTGATTGATAATATTCAACACTAGCAACCTCTGAGACATCTCCACTCATAGTTAACTCATAAGTGGGAAAGAGTTTTGAATTAACCCTGCAAACTGCCCACCAATCTCTATTCTTGGATGATGGATAGCTTGAATAGTACACTTGCTGGGCTTGTGCGGCTAAACTGAACGGTTCATAGGTCTTAAGTTTAGACCTATGCTTGACATCGACAATCCCATAATTTGTGTCATGTCGAACAGAACTAGGATCAAACCATTGACACTTAAATATGTATACATGATTATCTTGTCCCAAATACTGAAGTTCTAACACTTCTTCAAGAATACCATAGTAGTCCAATTCCACATCATTGTATAAACTTCCCTTCACAGATACGCCATTGTTCATCGTAGACTTACTTCGCCCATAATCCCTTGTATGAAATTTATATACATTCACAATATATCATGGATAGGCACGTGTCTGGTTCGAGGGGCCATAACTTATCTGATGTACTCGTTGATCAGTAATGAGACCTTGTTCAACCTATATTCAAATTAGAGTAGTTAAAATAATAACAATTACCTCAACATACATAAATACAAACATATATATTCAACGATGACACTAACTCGGTTTCTCAGCCATTTGGCAAAAAACTTCTCGCGTTCTTTTTCAATCTCCACGTCATGGATATTTGGGTATTTTTCAGCTAATTCTGAATCAAATTACCTACAATATAAATGCACTACTACTTTAAATGAACTGCAGAAGAAGGATGAACAACTTATGGACTTGCTGAAAATGTGAGTTAAGAACTTACTCAACATAAGGTTCAATCTAGAGGCAATTCAGAAGAATATATATCTCAGCGGCGTGCAACTCTCTATCTTCGAGCGTGCGAGTCAAGCAACATGCGAACGCACGTCCAGGATGTTTAAATATGGAGAGCCGATTGGACGATTCATCCACTCCCCCATCATCATTACGTGGAGGTCGAGTACGACGAGTTTGAATCTCTGGCTCAAAGTACATAGAACAGAAGTTCAAAATTTCTTCAAGAATGTATGCCTCAGCAATCGAACCCTCCACCTCTGCCTTGTTGCGAACATTCATTTTTAATTCATGCATGCACCTACAACAACAAGTCAGATGGCAACGATATGTACCGGCCATGGACGACTTGTAAGTTAACAAAAATTGTCACATACCTCTCAAATGGATACATCCATCGAAATTATACTGGCCCTCAGACGATAGCCTCATATGGCAAATGAACGACCAGGTGCTCCATCAAATCAAAGAATGTCGGAGGAAATATCTTCTCTATCTTGCAAACGGTTGTGACAACTTTTTCTTCGATAGTTTGTACATCCCGAAGTCTGAGTTCTGATGCACATAAAATCTTGAAAAATTGACTCATCTCAGCTAGTGCTCCCCATATCTACTTTGGCAACAAATCACGAAATGCAATGGGCAGTAGCCTATCCATGAACACATGACAGTCGTGACTTTTCATACCATATATTTTTCCATCATTAACATTCACACAACGGGCTATGTTGGATGCATATCCATCTGGGAATCTCAACTGTTTCAACCACTGGCACACTTCCTTGATCTGTGTATCATGAAGCACGTAAGTTGCTTTAGGCTGCATAGTTTTGCCATTTACGTTCTGTAGTTCCAGTTCTGGATGTTTACAAAGCATCTTTAAATCCATACGTGCTTTGGCGTTGTCCTTTATTTTCCCTTTAACATTCATGATCGTATTGAACACATTATCAAAAAAATTCTTCTCGGTATGCATGACATCCAGATTGTGTCGTACAAGAAGAGTTGACCAATAAGGTAATTCCCAAAAAATCCTTTTCTTGTTCCAGTTGTGATCCTTTCCAAAACTAGGGAGTTGCCGTGTGCGACCAGACAATTATACTACATCTGGTAAATTGTGCACCCATGACGCCATATGTAGACCCAACACCCATTGCAAGCCAGCTTCATCCATTTCAACAGTATTTTTTTTAAACGAGTCTTTTTACCTTCGAAAAGGATGGTCACTTGGTAGCAACCGCCGATGACAATCAAACCAGCATGCTTTCCCACCATGTTTCAATACAAATAATTTGGTATCTTGCACACAGTAAGGACATGCTAACCTCCCATATGTGCTCCAACCAGATAGCATTCCATATGCAGGGAAGTCACTTATTGTCCAGATCAGTGCAGCCTTCATAATAAAATTTTGCTTCCTATATGCATCATAAGTAACAACTCCATCAGTCCATAAAAATTTGAGCTCATCAATCAACGGCCTGAGATATATGTCCAAATTTTTTTCGGGACTTTTTTGACCAGAAATTATGAAGGACAAAAACAGATTTTCTCGCTTCATGCACATGTGCGACGGAAGGTTGTACAGTGTCATGAACACTGGCCAATAAGAATAAGCTGCCACTGAACCACCGAATGGATTAAAACCATCTGTGCATAAACCCAATCGAACATTACTGTTGATTTGTTTTAATTAGATTCTTATCCCGCCCCCTTTAAATACATACATGCATAAACATGTGAATGAAAGACAAGGGGGATGAAAGAATGAGAAATACTAACCGTGATCGCCACCAAGGTTCCAACAACACCAAAGGATGAAGAAATGAGAGGAACGGCGCCGTGTACCTTGGAACTTAAAGAATTGATCGCGCTTAAGAACGGGAAGCGGGGAACTTGTGGACTCAAACCTCTTCTCCTTCCAGCCGGCTAGATGAAGAAGGCCTCACGTTGTATTCATGCTCTTCTGCAAAACAAAGTCAAAACAAGGACAAAAAACCCATTAGAACATGCATGTGTAGTATCAATCCCGCAGTGATAAAATAGGGGTAGAAATTGAGGGTAAACTCACCGGGGGGAGGTTTTTAACCCCTGTGGAAGGGTGGAAGAGATAGGTGTGTGTGTTGTGCATCCATAGGATTCGAAATCACAAAATTTGATTGAGAGAATAGAGAGAAATCGTTGATGCAAAATGGAAAAAAATGCATGTGCAGCAGAAAGTGCAGAAAACTGTGATGATTTGTGATTTTGAGAGAACTAGAACTAAGAGTATAGACCATAAAATCAAGTCTAGAAGGATGGAATGAAAAGCCAATACTTCCCTCTTCAAGCCAAGGTCAAAGTTCTGAGTTGGCAGTGCAGCATGGCTTCGCCCCACGTCCGAAAAGAGCCCCCCTTTGCAACTGTGAATTGGGCAATTTTTATAGAGTTTTGTAAGAAAGCCTCATCTTCTTATCACGAATCCCGGAGATAGAGTCCAAGATAAATCGAGTTCTCTAGATCAAACTCGAGATAATACTAAGGACAAGAGATAGGAACAAACGGGGATCAATTCGGAGGAGGATTCTAGAAGATATGGCTCTTGGAAGGTAGCCCCGGAGCCTTATCTGCAGAGTTTTAGCTGAACTAGGATACTTAAATCCTAATCTTTTAAGCATGATTTTGAGCAAGATAGCCAATGAAATTTGGAGTTCTTTGGATTGAATTTAAGATAATACCAAGGAGAAACCATAGGAACAAACGGCGCTCAATTCGGAGTAGAATTCAGTAAGTTATTGGCTCTGCAAGGGGGCCACCGCGCATAGAAACGGAGCAGAGTCCAGCACGAATTGGACTCTCAGGTGTGTGTAACGGTCTATCGTACGACCGTCAGAGTAATGTAACGGACTAGGGTAGGTCCGTCACACTCTGGGGGTCAAACGGGACGATTTCGGATAAGTTTCGGTGTAACGCACCTATACTAGACCGTCACATGGACTCTGACCGTCTGGGGTAGGACCGCCACGCTCTAGGGGTCGAACAGGGTGTTTTCGGGCAAGTTTCGGTGTGATGGTCTATCGTAGGACCGTCACACTACTCTAACGCACCTATGTAGGGCCGTCACACTGATGGAGGAAGATTTTGGGCAGACTGCGCGCGACTTTAGAAATTGAAGTGTATCTCTCAAACGGGGCAGAACTAGCGAAAGTGGTAGAAGAAGAAATTGTAGATAACTGAGAGAGGAACAACTTGCATGAAAAAAGTAAGTTGAGAAAATGACAATAAGAGGGAGAAAATGGGGCTAGAATAGAGAGGAAAATTTTGGGATGTAGGTGAACAGCATAACACGTCGGAAAAATATGAATAGCTCACAAATGGGGCAGAACTGGCCAACGGCATAGAAGAAGAAGTTGTAGATATTTGAAAGATGAACAACTTTGATAAAGACAATGTTTTGAAAAGAGGAACAGAAAGAGATGAAAATGGACCACTTTTCGGACTACGTAGTGAGAGAGAGCCGATTACTTGAGGGAAACCGGCCTAAATGGGCCGTAAGTTGACTTGGAAGCCAGAAGTTAATAAAATAAGCTCCAGGGCTCTAAGAAATCATGATCTCCAAGACTTAAAGGATATGGAATGATAAAAATGGGCTTGAAATCCAACCGAGAAAGCTCCAAAATAATGGCTAATTCGGGGCATCAAAATGATGAATAAGAGAAATAACGCGACTTGTGGGCTAAAAATGGGTGTCAACAGATGCCCCTCCTTGATGTCCGCTTTGCAAGGGAATGAGCGAAAGCGGCGCGGACGTAAAATAGAAAGGAGATGGAGCGAAAGCGATAGCGACATGAAATGGAGATGAAGCGGAGATGAAGCGGAGAGAACTGAAAAGCGGGCATCAAGGTAAAAAGACACCCTTCACAACCAACAAGCAACAGGAATTCTCTCAAAAATGCCAAACTAACCACCTGGAATGGATGACAAGGATGAGACATGTTCGGAGAACTAACTAAGAAAGGAAAGGAAACACGACCAGCCTCATCGGGGACACAATCCATGGACAATGAGTGGGTCGGAAGGAACACAGCATAAGAGCTGGAAAAGGAGAGATAAGACTGAGATAAAATCCAGACAGGAATCACGCTGGCCAACCAGACCAAGCGGGAAGATCAGAGAAATCATTCAAACTCAGAGTGGAATGAAGAATCTCTTATCCAAGAGAGCTTAAGTGCAATTAACCATTGCTGAGGAGAAATCGTTGAATGGATCACGAGGCATGAATGCTCAAAATGACATGATGCATGCTGAGCTAAAATAAAGAAATCATTAAAACAAATGCAAAGAAAGATAAAATAGAAAGTACTCAAGGATAATATTGCTAGACCGAGCAAGACGGGGTCAAGAGTCTTCTTGCAACCACGGCGTGCGAGACAGAGTCTATCGTCCCCCACCTGACTCAACCGAGCGGCCTATCTAACGATTAACCGTATGCTCCTAGATCATCATCATTTTTGTTAAAGTGAAACATCAGATCCCAGAACACACGGACAACCAGTCGGTCCTTGAGAGGCTATAATAAGGTAGATACCATATAGTAATGCAACAATGAGAAGGGATAGAGAGCCATACCTGACTTACCTGTGCAGGCGACACGGCATTTTTTGGAATTTTTGATTTTTCACCTTTTTATGGATTTTTCAAATAAGACAACAACAATATGAATGAACATGATAAACATGCATGAACATAACGACGATAAGATAACGCTCAACTGAACGACACATAATAATCAAACGAATGGAAAACAACGCAAATGGCATGAACAAACCACACGTATGCAAGATAAATGTGGGGGACAAGACAACAATGCAGTGGGACAACGCACGGTTGGGACAAGAACATGCAAGTGGTGAGACAGCACACGAGATAAAAAGGATGACTAACAACATATGCAAGACAACTAACAACACATGATGAAGAACAAAATATGTGTGGGACAACACGGTGGGACATAGACACGGCAAGAGAAGGACACGGCGGGACAAAGGATATAAACAAATACGCCCTTCAATCAAAACCCAAGATCAGAATGAAGTAGAACCGTCGGTTTCATAATCGTGAGGTAAAGTCCTCTCATATGGATATAATCATTGCAAACAAAAGTTGAGAAGGACACAAGCTTCAGAATAGATCGAGAGACATGATTGAAGAAGGGAAGAACAGATCAAAGATGTGAACAGGAGACAGATAGAACAAAATGCGAAGCAAAGAAAGCTTGAGTACCTGCAACATGCACACTTAGCAAACAGATTACGTATCTATTCTCAAAATATAAAAGATAAATATTTTTAGATTTTTTAATTTTCTTGATTTTTTTAGATTTTGAAAATATTTGATTTTTTTTTTACTTTTGACAATATCTCATCATTTTTTTTGGATTTTTGACAATATCTCAATTTTTTTTAATAATGTCATCATTTTTTTTGGATTTTTGAAATATTTGATTTTTTATTTTTGACAATAGCAATCCGCAGCACCATAAGACAGGCTCGAACTACTGACCAGGGATCGCCGTCCATCCCCTCTCATTTAAGACTTCCCTTGAGCAGTGCGTGCATGTGAGGGTGGCTTACCACAATCAACTGCCTCTAAAAAATGGTGCCCCTACTAAGGCCATACCCGGGATACAACCCAGCCTAAGAGGGAGAAATAGAAGAAAAATTAGAGACAACCTTTATGCAGGATGGGATATATCAAGATTCGACTTCCTTCTAGGGCACTACCCCTCAAAGAGTAGGTCTGTCGCGCCGGGGCTTTGTGTCTTTGATTTTGAGACCCATATTTACTAGGCACGCATGCGACCGGGCTCATGACGTCCCGCGAGGATCTTTACTGCCACTCTTGCCATGCCTTTGATTCATAATTTTACATATTTATACATTCTTATTTTGATAGCCCATATTGGCTAGATATAGCATGAAAGCTCATTTTTGAGGGTCAAGACTACCCCTATTTGAGACCTCTCTCGTATTAGGGAGTGCCTAGGTTGATCATCTTATCCATCAATCTCTTGCCCCTGCACTTGGCCGAGCAGAGAAGAGAAAATGACCTTTGTGCATACCCAAAGTATGGCCAAAGCAGCAATGGTGTTGCTTAGAGGGATCGGCTATGGCTCGCCGTGAAGTGTGTGAAAAACCCATGCTTAAAGGTCACCCTCAACGATCGGGGAAAGAACTAGACTCCCAGCGCGGAGCTATCACTGGCCTAAGGATGCTGCAGAAGCAAACTCATTTGACTAGGCTTAACTAAGCAAATCTCTAAAAGCCACTTAACCATGTTGAGGAATAGTATTATTAGTATGTGCATGAAGTATAATGAAAATGATAGCATATTCTTGCATAAAATAACGATACCTCGCAAATCCATAGTGTGGAAGTAGCATCCTGACATGATTTTGATCATCGAGCTTCGTGCAACACGAGCTTTGTATTCCTTACTTGACAGGACGAAAGGGAGAGGATAGCAAAGGATCAAAGATTCCTCTACATGGAGGAGCGACAGACACGACACTGGACGAAGAAGGATAAAAAGGAAGAGAGACGAGGGCTAGAACTCCCTCGTTAAGGTGTAGAGACCTTGATAACAAGGAACCAATTACAGAAGAAACCAGATTAGCCGAGATCAAGGCGGGCAAAAGCCTCGAAAACAGCAAGAGAAAGGGTGAAGACCCCAAAAGGGTGAAGAGGAGAGAGTAGAAAGATGATAAGAAGAATCATCCGACGTGGTCGGAGAAGAGGGATGAGAATCATCCGACAGTGCCGGAGAAGGAGAATGGGAGACACCCGACAAGGTCGGGGAATAAGAAGAACCCGGAGATACCGGAGGAGAAGAATCAGAGGAGGACATAGGCTGAGGCCGAGCATGGTGAGGAGATGGAAAGTTCAGAGGTTCCGGATGGGAAAAGGAAGAACGGGGATTCACGGACCCGAGATGGGAGGAGAGAATCGTGGAGGGAGAATTAGGAGAGGGAAGATACACCACTCAGGGGTGGGAACCGAGCAGAAGAAATGATGAGTGAAATGAAGAAGAAGGAAGAGAAGTGGACCCCTGAGTACACAACTGACGGCCCTTAAACTTACGCCGTCGCCTCTTCTTAGCTGATACTTCTTGAACATGGACTCGCCTAGCGCGGGCTCGAATCTTTGGGCACCTTGCCTTACAATATCTTCTCAAATAGCGAGCCCATCTAGTAGATGGTCTGGCCCGGCTATGAACATACAGCTTTGCTGGGGCAATTACCCCTAGACACCCCGTGCTAACAACAGTAAGTGGGCATTCTTGGACAAGTAACCCTTCAGAGTGATGAATATCACAAACCCACGGCGTTTTGTCTCTCGGCACTAGAAGCATGAGATTCAACAACTCCACTCGGAACTCAGCCTTGAAGCACAACTCCCTTGATAAAAGAGACGGGTGAAGCTGAGGGAGAGTAATACATGGCGTTGACATGGCCGGTTTGCTAATAAACTGAGGAAGATTGCATAACAAGTGCAGAATATCCTTGGAAAGTGTAGAAGATATGGCCAATTGCCCCTTGAACATAGAATCCATAATCTTCTTGGCGACCGTATGCGTTAGCACAACACGGGTAGAGAACCCTTCTTGGTGTGTCATCTGAACAACAATAGAGCGAGGATAAATAATAGCATCAATGGTGAACTCTCCGGCGAGCAAGGAGATTGCCACCGGCCTCGCTCGGGAAGAAACTAGCATCAACTCAAGGGAACTCTTCTTAGCAACTGTCATCTTTGAAAGTAGAGACGCATCATCCCTAAAATAACCAGGGACGAGGACACGAACCGACATCCGACAGATAAAATCCTGAATCTTGAAATGCATGGCCGGCACTGAATCATCCTGACTTGGCTTATTGTCTCCCTGGGGATTAGACCCAAGGGGCACCATGGGTAACGCACACCCGCTCCGTGGGGTGTAAGTGGTTGGAGAAGTAAAGGGAATATGTTTGGGTGGTACGTGTGAAGGTTTGGAAGGCATGGAGGCTCCAATGGGAGTGGTGATGGAAAGTGAAGGCGCAGGCAATGTGGCGATGATAGGCTCGGGTGGCGACAAAGGCGAAGGTGAAAGCGTGGCTAAGGGTAAAGGTAAAGACAAATGTGTGGCTTGCTCAGGCTCGGGCAAAGGTGATGGCGGAGATGGAGGCAAGGGTGGAGATGGAGGTGGTGATGGAAGCACTGGTGGTGGAGACGGAGATGATGGTGATGGCAATGGAGATGGTGAGGATAGTGATGAAGCCGATGGGGGTAGTGGACATGGAGGTGGAGAGGGTGATGAGGGAGGTTGTGGTGTCCACCGTCGACGTGTCGACACAACGCGTCGAGCGGTGTTGGGAATGGAAGCGGTGGTAGTGGCGGTGGGAGAAGAAGGGGAGGCACTAGCATGAGCAGAGGGTTGGGTTTGTGGCGACGATGGAGCCGGGGTAGGAGATGGCGGAGGTAACGGAGTAGGTGACGGAGTGAGTGCATCACTAGACGAGGAATCACAGGGGTGCCCCTGGCCTTGAAGTAACGGAGACGGCTGCCCGGGTGGCACCTCTTGCTGCTGTTGTTGGCTGCGAAGATGTAAAATGACTTTGTGAATAGCGGCCCAATCAATCCTTTTCTTAGCTTCCAGATCATAAACATAATGCCGGAACTCGGGGCAATCCTCAACCAAATGCCCCTACTGGCGGTGGAAATAACAGAACTGGAGCATATCCCCGACCGCGGGTCGACAAGGAACAGCTGGAGAGAGCGGCAACGCGTGAGTGGCCATCAAAGCCCGAAATATATCGGTGAAACACTCTGGCAATGGAAGGCGAGGAGCCTGCTTCGGGCAAGGTGGATGACGAGGGATATGTAATGGTGGAGAAGGTTGTGGAGACGGAAGTGGAGGTTGCGTAGGCAAGAGTGCGTGGCTAGTGGTGGAGGGCTTTGGTGATGGCATGTGTGGAACGGGGTGATGTGATATGTAGACGGCATCCACCTGCTCGGGATGTGGTGTTCCCTTGACCGAAAGTGGAGACGGAGACGGGTATGTGGACACAGGAGGCTGACTCATGGAAGGTTGATATGCGGAGGCGTATGAGTATGTAGAGGCGGGAGGTTGGCTCGTGGAGGGATATGTGGCGGAAGGCTGACTCATGGCGGGCCGACTCATGCGAGCGTAGGGTTGGCACGTAGAGGGTGATGGTCGATATGTGGAGGTGGATGGTGGAGACTCAGGGTCAAGGGAATCTTGGATTTGTTGGCGAATGAAGCGGGCTCGGCTGTAAAATTGTTGCCAGGAGGTAATGTTGTTGAGGGCTAAGATGAACCGATATTCGGGCGTTGCATTAGAAATTAACATCTTGATTTGCTCTCCCTCCGGAATGTGTCTCGGGACTTGCGCGGCAAGGCGACGCCAACGATCGGCAAAGGTAGAGAACTCCTCTTCGGGCTTCATCATCTCATGGGCCAGATCTATAATAGAATACTTGGGCCCAGCTTGGTATTGGAACTGCTGAATAAATCCCTCTTGTACAGCTTGAAAATTCACAACTTGCTCTTGCGGAAGAGAGAAGAACCAATCTCGAGCCGGGCCTTCCAATGATAGACCAAACAGATAAGCCATCAAGTGTTGGTCATGTCGAAATTGGGCCGACTCATAAACGAACTCCTTCAAGTGTACGTACGGGTCACCGACTCCACTATAACGGCGATATGTGGGAATTTGTGATGGAGACGGAAGCCAAAGATCGTGAAATGCGAACGAAACACTTAAAGAGGATTTGGGATCGATCCGATGTTGAAGCTCATCAAGCTGGCGTTGGGTTTGAGCAATCATCTCCTGGGTAGGGAGAGATCGAGAAGAATATGGGCCAGCTTGAGCAAGAGGTTGTGAATTAGGACTAGGAGCATGGTATTGGGCCGGATAAGAGGATCCGGGCTGAGAAGAAGAAGGGCCCATTCCGGGAATGGAAGGATATGTGGGCCTGGAAGAAGCATGAACATAAGGACCCATTGGCCTGGCAGCATAAAGAGATGAAGAATGAGTCCCATTAGAAAAATAAGGCCCATTAAGAGAATGGGGCCCATTAAGATGATGAGGCCCATTAATGAGAGAAGAAGGCCCATTAAGAGAAGGAGGCCCATGAAGATGAGATGCAATAAGACGTTGGGCCTGGGCCGGATCCATTTGGCGAACAAGGGTTGATATATGGGCCATGAGATTAGCATGTTCCTCAGAGGGATCAGAGGGACCACGGGAAGATGGGCCCGCGTGGGAAGAGGATTCCACGCGGGAATAGGAAGAAGATTGAGAAAAAGAATGATACAAGGGGTTAGAATGATACTCCATGAGGGCAAATGGAGACTTAATATAAAGAGATCAAGGACAATACAAATGGGGAAGTAAGGGCTTAATGGGCTTGAGGATAAGAGGGGACTGACCCATTAACACAAAGACGAATGGACAACGAACCACAGGACAATGGACTAGACAATGGACACACAAAATGGACTAAGCTAAATGGGCCTAACAACAATAAAACATATGGATGATGAAAGAATGCAACACAAACACCACTAATGGGCCTGGACAAGCCCAAACAACATAAACAATGCAATGTGAGAGTTTTCACCCAAGTCAAACAAGTTGATATGATGGGAAATATTTCAGAGATTTTAATAGATCTTTTAAGGATTTGAATTAATAATAATTCCCTCAAGATAGGAATCCTATGGGAATAAGGTCTAAACTTTGTGTTGACTAAGGTTAACTCCCTCACACGTATGCAAATGCAAACCTAAGGTGTGGAAAGGTACAACCGGCCCGGCGTCCGTGTGGGAATCCACGGCTCACGGGGACTTATGGAGGTCCCGGATAAGATCACCTAGTCGAGACCAAGGAATATGGGAGCGAGAGGATCACTTACCAATGTAGGAAATGCAACTATGATATGCAATGTATGACCCTATGTGCACCGGAGTGCATGTAATTTCTAGCCTAAAACTAGAAAATCAAGACAAAATTAAACTATGCAAACATGATCCAAATAAGACAAATAGTATATGGATGGAAAGACAATACAAAGGTCTACACAACGGGCCCAAGAATAGATCAATCTGACCCCGGGAGGTCAATCAAATCACTGAGCAAAGATGCCCCCATGAACCTATGCGCAGACCACATGCAGATTTTATGGATAAAATGCTAAAATGATGACAATTTTTAACTAAGTAAACGTGACCCAAATGATGCAAGTAGTATATGGATGGAAAGACAATACAAAGGAATATCCAATGGAACAAAAATCAGTGCAATCAGACATCAGGAAGGTAGTCAAATCAATGAGTAAAGATGTACCTGTGAACCTGTCCTTGAGCCTGCCTGTAGAACTTATGCACAAAACTCAAAAAGTTGGACATAATTAGAATATGCAAATGTTAACCAAATGATGCAAATCATATATGGATGAAAAGACAATACAAAGGGCTATCCAACGGAAGAAAAATCAACGTAATCGGACATCGGGATCAAAAGTTATGCCCCGACGAACATGGCCCTGTGAGCATGTGCGCAGGAGTGTCAGAATCTGTAACGGTCTACCAAATGACCGTTACACTGCTCTGACGGTCTACTATAGGACCGTCACATTACCAGAGCCCTTAAAACCCCCCAAACAGTGGAAGAATGGATAAAATATCACCCAAACATGCACATGCACACACCCAACTCAGAAAAGAGCATGAAAACAAACGTGATGGACATTGGTGTCCCACCGTGATCGCCAAAAAAGTGTTGATTTATTTTTTAATTAGATTCCTATCCCGCCCCCTTTAAATACATACATGCATAAACATGTGAATGAAAGACAAGGGGGATGAAAGAATGAGAAATACTAACCGTGATCGCCACCAAGGTTCCAACAACGCCAAAGGATGAAGAAATGAGAGGAACGGCGCCGTGTACCTTGGAACTTAAAGAATTGATCGCGCTTAAGAATGGGAAGCAGGGAACTTGTGGACTCAAACCTCTTCTCCTTCCAGCCGGCTAGATGAAGAAGGCCTCACGTTGTATTCATGCTCTCCTGCAAAACAAAGTCAAAACAAGGACAAAAAACCCATTAGAACATGCATGTGTAGTATCAATCCCACAGTGATAAAATAGGGGTAGAAATTGAGGGTAAACTCACCGGGGGGAGGTTTTTAACCCCTGTGGAAGGGTGGAAGAGATAGGTGTGTGTGTTGTGCATCCATAGGATTCGAAATCACAAAATTTGATTGAGAGAATAGAGAGAAATCGTTGATGCAAAACGGGAAAAAATGCATGTGCAGCAGAAAGTGCAGAAAACTGTGATGATTTATGATTTTGAGAGAACTAGAACTAAGAGTATAGACCATAAAATCAAGCCCAGAAGGATGGAATGAAAAGCCAATACTTCCCTCTTCAAGCCAAGGTCGAAGTTCTGAGTTGGCAGTGCAGCATGGCTTCGCCCCACGTCCGAAAAGAGCCCCCCTTTGCAACTGCGAACTGGGCAGTTTTTATAGAGTTTTGTAAGAAAGCCTCATCTTCTTATCACGATTCCCAGAGATAGAGTCCAAGATAAATCGAGTTCTCTAGATCAAACTCGAGATAATACTAAGGACAAGAGATAGGAACAAACGGGGATCAATTCGGAGGAGGATTCTAGAAGATATGGCTCTTGGAAGGTAGCCCCGGAGCCTTATCTGCAGAGTTTTAGCTGAACTAGGATACTTAAATTCTAATCTTTTAAGCATGATTTTGAGCAAGATAGACAATGAAATTTGGAGTTCTTTGGACTGAATTCAAGATAATACCAAGGAGAAACCATAGGAACAAACGGCGCTCAATTCGGAGTAGAATTCAAGAAGTTATGGGCTCTGCAAGGGGGCCACGGCGCACAGAAACGGAGCAGAGTCCAGCACGAATTGGACTCTCAGGTGTGTGTAACGGTCTATCGTACGACTGTCAGAGTAATGTAACGGACTAGGGTAGGTCCGTCACACTCTGGGGGTCAAACGGGACGATTTTGGATAAGTTTCGGTGTAACGCACCTATACTAGACCGTCACATGGACTCTGACGGTCTGGGGTAGGACCGCCACGCTCTAGGGGTCGAACATGGTGTTTTCGGGCATGTTTCGGTGTGACGGTTTATCGTAGGACCGTCACACTGCTCTAACGAACCTATGTAGGGCCGTCACACTGATGGAGGAAGATTTTGGGCAGACTGTGCGCGACTTTAGAAATTGAAGCGTATCTCTCAAACAGGGCAGAACTAGCAAAAGTGGTAGAAGAAGAAATTGTAAATAACTGAGAGAGGAACAACTTGCATGAAGAAAGTAAGTTAAGAAAATGACAATAAGAGGGAGAAAATGGGGCTAGAATAGAGAGGAAAATTCTGAGATGTAGGTGAACAGCATAGCATGCCGGAAAAATATGAATAGCTCACAAACGGGGCAGAACTGGCCAACGGCGTAGAAGAAGAAGTTGTAGATACTTGAAAGATGAACAACTTTGATAAAGACAACTTGTTGAAAAGAGGAATAGAAAGAGATGAAAAAGGACCACTTTCAGGACTGCACAGTGAGAGAGAGCCGATTACTTGAGGGAAATCGGCCTAAATGGGCCGTAAGTTGACTTGGAAGCCATAAGTTGATAAAATAAGCTCTAGAGCTCTAAGAAATCATGATCTCCAAGACTTAAAAGGATATGGAATGGTAAAAATGGGCTTGAAATCCATCCGAGAAAGCTCCAAAACAATGGCTAATTCGGGGCATCAAAATGATGAATAAGAGAAATAACGCGACTTGTGGGCTAAAAATGGGTGTCAACAATTACGTGACTCCCTTGAAAAGGTGAGATGAGTACGACTAAAGTGAGTCCAAGCTTCACCATCGACAGGATGACTGATTATATCATCGACACGACGTACTCTTTCGGTGTGCCATGTCATATGTCGAGCCGTCTTTGAGGACATATGCAGCCGCTGCAGCCTAGGCACAAGAGGGAAGTATCGCAACGCCTTGTAAGGTACATCTTTTGCCTTTGAATTGACCCCCCCTAGGTTTGAATCTGTCATGGCCACAAATAGAACATGCTATCTTATCTACATCATCTTTGTAATATAACATACAATGATTTGGACATGCATCTATTTTCACATATCCAAGTCCTAAGTCATTGGCCATCTTTTTTGCATGGTAAAAAGTTTCTGGCAACTTCTCGTCTCGAGGCAACATACTCTTGATCAAGAGGAGGAGACGGTCAAAACAAGTCTCACCGATGTGAAATTCAGATTTCAAGTTCAACAACTGTGACACTGCAGACAATCGAGTGTGCTTTTCACAACCATCCCACAGCGGCTCATCAGCATCCCTAAGTAGTTCATAAAATCTTTCGGCTATCTTATTCAGCGCTTCCTCATGAACATTAAAACTAGGACCAGCAGCATCTACAACCATATCCACGTACTCACTTGTGCCTGCAATATTGTCGGGCTCATACCTCAAGAATTGCTCACCATGACATGTCCAATTCGTATAACCATCCACGAACCCTTTCGTGTACAAATGATGTTACACATCCCATGTTGAACACCACCTCAAGTTTCTACAACTTGAACAAGGGCATCGAATGTGACCGTCGTGATCTATTGCTGCATTTGGATTCCCCAATGCAAATTGAATGAAACTCTCAACCACATGCTTAAAGTCATCTGACACCACCCGGTCAACTATTCTACGATACATCCATGAACGATCTGTCGACATTTTACCTGCACCCAATAAATGACAATACACATCCTAACTTTCAAATCATTACTCATGATATTACACCCGACCCTTTCCTCACATCGTTCATCATAGACCATTTGCAGTTGGAAGAGGAATATTAATTAGATTATCACTTTTTAGCCCATCCATGAAGGTTTGATCGCACAATCACTTACTATATGTACTGCATGATTTGCTAAAAATTTCGGCATCATCTCCCCACACTTCTCTGATATACCAAAAATATTTATTAATTTTGAAATTTTCTTAAACACTTACAAGTAAGTGGTTAAAAAAACACTCAAAATCAATAATGGTATATCAGATAAGAGTGAGGAGACGCAACCGAAATTCTCAACAAACCATACAAACACATATAGTAAATGACTGTCGAAGTGCGATCAAACATTCACAGACTGTCCAAACGGGACAATTCAAGACTTTGAGGTAGATATATACATTCTCATAAACAAATGAGAACATACACATCAATCCCAAAGTCTTGAACGGGAAGGCACATTGACACGGTTTTAACGCGCTCTCCTGAGGTGCGTGTAATGTTAGGTCGCACCCACGCACCTCAGCTCACAGGGAATACCCCATGCATTTATATAACATAAAATTAAATAATAACGTAATTATCATTATGCATATATTAAATTAAATAACACCCAAATTACAAAATTTTTCAAATGAAGAACATTGAAGCTAAACAATCTACATTTTTGATTCAAATTAACATCACATTTATATTAAAATCAGATTTAAAAATATATTTACATGCAATTAAAATCACAAAGTTTTAAATCACAAAATGAATTTTTTGAGTATTTACCTATTGCTATAGAGAATTCTGATTTCTTTGTATTTATCCACATCTTTGTATATATGTACTACTTAAGATATGTGGTCATTCCATTTCTCTATATCTTCTTATCATCATAAGACAAGGTTCAAATTGGATCACTTTCAACCTCAGTGGAGCATCTATGGCGTCAAGAATGTATCCCTCAGTGGCAGGGGAGCATATGCTATCTAGGTTCTAGCGGTCTGTGCACTACTGTCTCTGGAGGGCATCCATTGCCTCTGGAGAGCATCACTAGTGTCAGAGGAGCATGCATTGCTGGTTCAAGGCATTTCGATGTCACTCGGAGCTGGTCGACCGACATACTGTTTGTGCCGACCTGGTTCTTTGGGCAATGCATGACCTGACTTATGGTGGGGGAGCATCTATAGTCGCTGGAGGGCATACTCGGTCTCAGGAGAGCATCCTTGGAGACAGGCGAGCATGCACGTCTAATGTACCCCGGAAGAGGATTTATGTTTAGTCAGGGGCATTGTTGTCCTTAATCTCCTGACTAATGACGCCCTAATCTCCTAGTATAAAAGGGTGAACTCTCTCTTTGTATTGTAATGGAGCCGTCTGATTATTAGTGGATTACTACTGCGACCGTGGATGTAGGAAGGCATCTTGCCTCCGAACCACGTAAAAAATCCCTGTGTGTTCTTGTTATTGATCTTTTCTTTCTTCTTTCTTCTTCCTCCTCTGCTGGCTATCCATCTCTGAAGGTATTGCGTTTCCTAACAAGGGTGCAACTAAAATTGGAAGGCTGGCAGTCAAAATTTCTATCTCAAGCTGGTAGAGCCGTATTGATTGACTCAGTCCTATATAGTATGCGAGTTTTCCTTGCCTAAGTCACTTTTATCCCAAAGAAGGTGATCAATTTCATTGACCGACTATGTGCAAATTTTTTTTGGTATGGAGAGAAAGGCACCAAATGCAGGCATTGGGTAGCATGGTCAGATATCCAGAGACCTAAGTTAGAGGGAGGTCTGGGAATCAGAGATCTGCAGTGGGTTCAGACTTCTTTGGCAATCAAAACCCTTTGGAACATTGTTCATGGGTCTTCTCTCTGGTCCATGTATGCTAGGTGCAGATTCATCAAGGCCCATCTAGCCAACTACGTAAGACCATTCCCAGTTGGAATGCCTTCGACTGTCTTTAGACAGGCCAAAGATATTATTATCTCTAACAACAGATGGATAGTAGGGAATGGGGCTAATATAGACTTCCTGAGTGACAATTTGACAGGGTGTGGTCCAGCCATTAATGCTGCAATGGCTAATGAAAGGATTGAGCTCAATAGCCTCCCCTTGGCTTCTGTTAGAGAGGTTCTATGCAACACCCAACATGCTGCACGGGGATACCTCAATAGTGACTTCCACCTTCCTAATATTCAACTAAGCAATGAGGCTGACTGCTGTGTCTGGATAGGTACCGTAAAGGGTTCATTTTCGGTTAAATCAGCTTGCAACCTAATACAGACTAAAGGCATTTCAAGGCATGCCTGGGCGAAGCTCTGGCACTCAGCAATAGCACCGAGGGCAGCTCTTTTTGTCTGGAAGCTTATCCATCGGGCAGTACCAGTGGACAGCAGGGTGGCAGATTGTGGTATTCACATTGTCTCCAAATGCAGCTGTTGCTCCTCTTCTGCCCAGGAAGACCTCAACCACTTATTCATCTCTGGTGAATTGGCCTTTGAACTGTGGGGCTGGGTGCAGCCCTTGGTAAGCAACAAGGTCTATTTAAGTAATCAGATTTTGATTAGGTGTTGGAACCTACTAACCTTTACCAATCTACTCTCAGCCTTCAGTTTTGTGGGGATGTATGCTGTAATTCTGATGATGTGGGAAATTTGGAAACAAAGGTGTGCTACCAGATTTGAGGGTATGGCTCTTAAAATTGATTCAATAAAGAGGAGAATTTCCTCCTCAATAGCCCTGGCTCTGGACAAGCTTTGCTTCCGCAAGCCCTTATCCCCAGCTCAATCCAGCTGCCTTGCTTCTTTTCACCTATTCCCCCTGGTCAATTTAAAGCAGCCATTTCTGGTCTTCTGCAGATTGGCACCTCAGAAGTTCACATTGCATGTTGATGGGGCCTCCAAGGGTAATCCTGGTAGGTGTGGTGGTGGAGGTTGTGTAAGAGACTCAAATGGTAAATGGATGGTTGGCTTTGCTTTCCACTATGGCATTGGGAATAGTCTTGTGGCAAAGGCAAGGGCTCTATATGATGGGTTATCAATTGCTAAGCTAGGTGATCTATGTTTGGCAGCTGTATATTCAGATTGTGCCCTTCTTGTGGAGGCTGTAAGGAAAGGAGCTCCTCCTAGCTGGATGGTTCTCCCATGGTGGAGGAGGATTTTGGATCTTATCCATGAAAGTGGCTGTTTGATATTGCATACTTATAGAGAGGGCAACCAGGTTGCAGATTCCCTGGCGTCCTATGCATGCAATACTCCAGAAAATCGAGTTTTCATTCAAGTAGGAGACCTCCCTCGGTTGACAAAGGGTGCATTAAGATTGGATAGAGCTGGGCTGCCAGCCATCCGAGTAGTTTAGCTTTTCGATTGTACCGCCGAGCTTTATATTTTGCTATATTTTGAGTCTCTTTGTCCTAACAAGACATCCTAACAATAAATCTGAGTAAGATTACATAAATTAAAATAAAATGAAACAACATATAAATATGAAATTAAATTTTTACTTACTGTTTATTTGAAAAAACTTATCTGATTCTTTCTTTCCCTTTCCCTCGGTCGATTATCCTATGATGAATACAATAATATATTAAATAAAACAAAAAAGAATTATTATATCTACATGTGTGAGATGGGTGTGTGCGTGTGCCTATGAGGGGGGGGGGCGGCAACGGAAGCCCTGCGGCCAACGGTAGAGGGAGAGGGGGGCCTGCGGCCAACAGTAGAGGGACAGGGGCGCTGAGGTGTGTGCGTATGTTTGTGTCTGTGTGTGCGTGTGTGTGTGTGTCTGCGAGGGGGAGGGGGGCCACAGACAGGGGAAGAGAGGGCGGTGGAGGGGGTGGGGGGGCAGCCAGAGGGAGTGAGGGAGCGGGAGAGGGGAGAGGGAGTGAGGGAGCGGGACCGGGGAGAGGGAGAGGGATTGAGTGAGGGAGGGGAACAGGATCGGGAGAGGGAGAGGGATTGAGTGAGGGAGGGAAACATGATCGAGAGAGGGAGAGGGAGAGAGAGAGAGCACTTACCGATGACGACGACGGCGATGATGGGAGGAGGCTGCGGCGACGGCGACGGCGACCGTGAGAAGAGGATGATGGCGGTGACAGCGACGACGACCGTGAGAGGGAGGGAGGTTGGTGAATGGCGGCGACGGCGAAGACGGCGGGGCCTCCGGCGATGGCGAGGACTGCGGCTCTGGTGGCGACGGCGGCTCCGGCGGCGATGACCGCAAGCAGAGAAGAAAGAGAGAGTGAGAGGGAGAGTGGGGGGTGGAAATGGGGGCGGGTGGAAGGGGTGGGAAGAAGGGGTCGATGGTGGCGGGGGATGAAATTTTGAGAGGAAATACGGACGGAACTTAGTTCCGTCTGAAATTTCAAACGGATTCATTTCCGTCTGAATATACGTCCCAAATTTGAGACGTATAATAAAGATGGAATATATTCCGTCTATAATTATAGACAGATCTTCAGAGAGAGTATAGTATGTCCTTAATAGAGATGGAATTTGTGACGGAAATTAATCCGTCACAAATTTGGAATATCCGTCTGAAATACAGACGGATTTTAAGATGGAAAATATCCATATGTAATATCCGTCAGTATTCCTACTTTTTCTAGTAGTGTACATGGGCTAGGGAGAGGGGACGAGACTCACCCAGAGCGGCTGCCCATCACCCGGCGGTGGACGGCTCCACGAGAGATAGGGTCCCTCCAGAGACAGGTCCAGGAGATCCAGGACGACCTAGACACGCTACCCTTCGCCTCGATACGACTCTAAACTCAAACTCTTTCATTAAATGCAACTTATATGCTTATGATGCTAATGTGACTTTCTTATTTGCCAGGTTTGGTGGACACCTTACGCGAGTGAGGGGCACGAGGGTCAGCCGTGGGTAGTCGCAGACCTCGCCTAATCAGGCCAAGACGTGTGGCTGCACTGCATGAACGTGGTGGAGCTGCCCCACTTCCGACTGGTGATGAGGACGATCGGCATCCATCAGCCAGCATTTGAGTTTTCGGCACCAGAAAAGCCGGAGGAGCATGCCGGGCGACACCCCTGAGGGCTAGCAACAGTGGTGGACTGGACGACGCGAGCTGCGGAGCAGATCGCAGACTGGACAGCGCGCGGGCGGGTGGTGTCCGCCTGAGCGGAGAGCAAGGAGGCCTACTACACGGCCTACGCCCGACACTATAGGGTCCAGGTGTTCCGTGGTGCCCGTCGACCGGTACGACTTCTAAACTCGAATGCTTTCTATTATGCTTATGCTTTCTATATGATTATGCACTGATGTTTGGGTTTCCTAAATGCAGATTGACCTCGAGGGGAGGATCGCGGAGTTGCAGGGACTCCTCCACTCGACCATCCAGGAGCGGGATGAGGCCAGACAAGCCCTGAGCCTTCTGGTGAGTTTCCTTAACCCTAACTCTTAAATTTACTTATGCACTTGATTATGATTATGCCTATGAAATGACTGACCTGGTGTTTTGAATGCAGCGAGCTGAGGGAGCCCAGCGCTAGGGGGTGGATGCACCTTCTTCCTCTTCTCAGACTACTACGTACCGTGCTGAGCGGGAGGCAGAGTTTGCACGGATGGTGACGCGGGCCGAGGCGGCCGAGGCGGCTCTCACTGAGAGGGCAAGTACACTACGCTTTCTCAGTTGATTATGTTCATGAAATGCAATTGACTGAACATGATGCATGCATGCAGATGACCGAGTTGACCTCAGCCTTAGGTGAGAGTACCCGGCTGAGAGAGGAGCTACAGCAGAGTCACGCGACAGTGCGGAGGAGGTAGCCCGCCTTCGGCAGGAGATGGAGCGGAGTTGCCTGGCCGACGCGGTCGAGACGACGCTTCTTCACGCAGAGCTCGAGCGACTTTGGGCTGGAGTTGCAGAGGCGGAGCGCTACCGAGCGGAGCGGGACCGTGCTTGCACAGAGGCGTCGGAGCTGAGGGGGGAGCTGCGAGCATAGAAGGAGATGAGTCGATGGTCAGAGCGCAGCAGGACTCCGAGCGGCACCACCCACGGCTATTTCAGGAGTTACTTCACAGGTTCCTCTGGTCGTCGGAGGAACGAGGAGGAGGAGCGGTGCCGACGACACCGTGGGGAGGCGACCTGAGCGATGCCCCTGCCAGTGAAGAGGCATGAGGGCTCGGGCGATAGCGGTGGGGGACCGGGAGAGGGGCAGGCTTGATGTACTCATGACCCGACTTTGTACATATGGATATGATAGTGATATGATGTGTTTTTGGTTTTTCTGTTGTTTATGAATGAATGTGTGAATGAATGCAAATGCTTAATGCCAACTAACTAACAACGACTCCTAACCCGACATGAGTGAGTAGGAGAGAGAGACGAACGCGAGTGAGTGAGAGAGAGAGACGACACGAGCGAGTGAGAGAGAGAGACGGACACGAGCGAGTGAGAGAGAGATGACACGAGTGAGTGGCAGTGGTGCAAGAAGGACAAAAAGAGGCTTCAGGTTTCTAAACGGTCATCCAAATGACCGTGCCAAGACTCACACGGCCCAGCTTTAGACCGTTGAAAGCCACTCCGCTAGAATCGATAGATGCGTCTAAACGGTCCACTATTATCCGCCCAAAAGATAGAACGGTTCCATTGTGACCGTGTGTTAAGTAGAACGGTCTCTTCATGACCGTGCAAACACCAGGATTCGAAGTGTGTAGAAGGTTGCTGAACGGTCTGCATGAGGCCGTTCAGTGGACAAAGCGGTCTATCGATAGACCGCGTACACAGGCACCCTGAGAGTCCGATCGGGACTCTCTTAGAAAGTCCTAATCCGAGAGTGGGTGTTCCAAACCAACCCAAACTCTATCTTAACCTGATCTAGGCCTATCCTACCTCACTTCTAGATGGTTTAGGCCTCTAATCAAGCCCTATAAGTAAGAGGGGACTCCAAATTCATCTTTCACACATCAACCCTCCTCCAAACCTTGAAATCCTTCTCAATCTTTCTCAAAACAACATGAAGAGGGCCTTGGAGGGGAGCTCAATGGGTAAGGTGACTTACCAATGTCCAAAGTCGGCTAGAAAGGAGCATGGCGTGCTACAACGGCTGACCACGATCCCAGGGCATTTGAGCTCTAGCCCTATGAGAGAGGTAAGTTAATGTTGCTTCATTCAATTTCATTCAATTTCACATCATTTCCTTCAAAAGCTTATAAGCTCTTCCTCTCTTTTATTTTCTTCATCTCTTCATTCCAGCTTCTCCCCGGCCCGAGATGACACTCCACCTTGAAATGGATGGCTCCTATGATCCGTGAGCTACCCATATCTGTGACATCTATCCTCAGGTCCTGGCACCTTCACCCTCTCCTAGTGCTAGCCAAGAACTACCCCAAGCTTTCCTTAGATTGGCATAGTATTTCAGCTTTGGTGGAGATATGGCACCCTCAGACCCAGAATTTCATGTTCCCATCTTTTGAGGCCACCGTCCTTCTAGAGGAGGTAGAGACCTACTTGTCTTTCATTGAGTCTAAGGTGGGTGAGGAGGATTTAGTCTGTCACACCGTTGCCCCTGTGAATCCTACCTTTATCATAGGAGAGTTCATACCTAGCATTAAAGACATCCGCACCATAGTGGGCCCACACCAGATCCATCTACTACTGCTCAGCCAGTGGGTGATAGCACACTATAAGAATAAGTGTGGGTGGTACGAGGCCATAGCTAAGGCCATTTCCATTTGCTTGTGCGGGGCCATGCTCTTCCCCTCTATCGACCATGTCTTAGATGTTCCTATCCTTAGCACCATCAGTGGTCTATGGCAGGGTCTCTCCATCTCCCAGGCCATCCTTGCCTACCTATATGAGGGTCTTAGCTCAGTTGCTCTAAGGGGTCCACTGTTTGGCTCTATGGTTCTCCTAGAGTGCTAGATGGGAGTTAGGATGAAGTTCTTGCCTAGGGAATATGTCCCCTCAGTCAGCCGGATCTTCGGGAGCCATCCATTGTTCTTCATTGGTGGTTCTTTCAGGTTTTCACAGCAGGTGGAGTGTAGGATGGCAGACAAGAAGACTAGGGACGAGTGGCGTCTCTACATCAACACCTTGCCCCTGGACCAGTTCGTGATGCGCCCATCCTTCGTTTACGGCACTACTCTCAGGCTTCGTAGGAGGCTTGGTTTGGACTTGAGGCTCGTGGGTGACACCGGCTTGGTGATGTACAGCCCGCACCGATGCTTCCTTCAGATTGGACTACCCCGGACTACACTTCCAGTGCTATCCCATCTTCCCGCACTACAGGCGAGGAGGTTTGGGTCAGAGGAGGACGAGCAGGCGATCAGGAGCGCCCTGATCATGTGGGAGGTTAGTAGGGTGCTCACCCTACCGGCGGAGGTGACGGAGCTTCAGGAGGCATACCAGGCATATGTGAGAGACTGAGAGAGATTAGGCCTCGCGGGGATGCCCGTCTGAGGGTTGAGTGATTTTCTTGCTTTCATGATGTTGATATAGAGACTTATGTTTGGAAATATTTGCATTCGAATGAATAAAATTAATGATTGGATTGATTTGAGTTTGGCCTTTTTCGCATGTGATAGAACGAGTTTGAGATAGGTTCTCAGGACGAACACGGCCCATACCCAGACCGCTCTGTTACATAAACGGTTGGCGTCCATCTGCTCAATGGAATTGAACGGCCTGACCTGGGCCGCGTATCAGATCAACCGCAGGGTTAAGAGCAAGGAGCTTTGGAGAGTTGAACGGCCTATCGATGGACCATGGACAGAATAGAATGGTCAGACCAGCACCGTTTTGATCTGTAAACGGTCTAATAGAGACCGTGGTTTCTTGAAGGTGTTAGAGAGACCGTTGGAGGGATTAAAACGGTCGCCAGAGGACCGTTCATTGATGGAAATGCTGAATCTTGTCTTCAACCTGCCCCTGCACACATATAAACAAGAAGATATATTAAATCTGTTTTAGGCTTAACCCCTGCCTGTAGCAAGTTAGGAGATGACCAGTTCTTGATTTTTGGTCAAGGGGTTAAGCCTTATTAAATAGGCAAATAACACGAAGGAAAATAGATGCAATGCATGCCATGAATGTAAATCATGGTGATAAAAATATTTTTGTGGTTTTGAGGATATTTGATTTTTTGGATTTTGAAATATTTGATTTTTTTTATTTTAAAAATATTTGATTTTTTTTAGATTTTGAAAATATTTAATTTTTTTTAGATTTTAAAATATTTGATTTTTTTGGATTTGGGTTTTGAAATATTTGATTTTTTTTTGAAGATATTTGATTTTTTTGGATTTTGAAAATATTTGATTTTTTTTTGAGTTTTGAAGATATTTGATTTTTTTTAGATTTTGAAGCCAGCTCAAACCCGGCGATGTGGTACCTTCATATCTCATTAGGGGTTTCCCAAGTACAACATGTGTTATGGCTGACCTCCCATGGCCAGTGTTCAATTATACTCAACGGTGCCTCTGCCGAGGCCATACCCGGGGTATGATCCAGTCCTTGGGAAATAAAAGGGAGAATTTGATAAGAAAGCCGGCAATAGGTATAGAGGTTTTTAGGGCTTGAGTTCGGGCTTTGTGTCCTTCATCGAACCTACATCCGCTCTAGGCACGCATTCGACCGGGCTCATGACGTCCTGCGGGGAAACTGTACTGCCACTCTTGCCATGCCTAGTTTCATTCTTTTGGGAGCATTTAGACTTTTGAGCTTCGAGCTTTTGAATGAGCTTTTAGCTTTTGCCTTGATTTTACCCCTTTTCTTTCATTTCTTTTTCTTTTTTTTTTAACTAAGGTCATACTTGCAGGGGCAAGGGGAGAGAACCCCAGCCACCATACAAGAAAATTTTTATAGATAAAGGGAAGAGGAAGAGAAGAAGAGGAGAGGGATACAATGGACAACAAGGTCCAGGGGAGGGGGGGGCATCCTACCAGAAAGGGAGGAGCCCAATTACAACCAGAGGGCAAGGCCCAAAAAAGGTAAAAAGCGAGAATAACGCACATAGATGTGGGCCAAAAGACAAAAGAAAGACCAAAAGCATGACTAAAGCCTGACGTTGAAGAACTCGACCGGGTTAGAGATCCGTTGTTTCCTTCTTCGGCTCCTGCGGGCAGGCAGGAAGGGGGGCACCTCCTCCTCAGGATTGGAGTGTGGAGAGGACGGAGACGAGGCACCTCGCTCCTGCATGGCGACAAGGTCCCCCTGGCGGGGCAGAGACACGTCGGCACACGGGGGCTGTACTACAAAAGTGGACCCGACGATAGGTGGAGTCGGAACGGGAGGGGGCGGAGAACGAGCATCGGCCCGCAAGGCCAGGACGAAGTCTTGGAGCTGCACAGCCGACGGAGGAGGGGGAGGTACACGCAGGGCAGGAGCAGCAAGGTCACCAGTAGGCGCAAAGCGAGAGAAGGAAGGCAAGGCGTTGACATCGTCCCGTAGCACACGGAGGGCAGCCAATCGTGCAAGACGGTCCGCATCCTTGAGAGCAGGAGATGCCAACGAGGAGGACGCCGGAAAGGCCTGGGGAGCAAGCCGTGGACCCGAGGCACCCACAGGCAAAGAAGACGCAGCAGACATAGTAACGTCAGAGACCAGAGCTGGCGCGGCAGAGGGCCCCGCAGAGACGCCTGCGACGCCTGACGGCCAGCAGAAGAAACAGAAGGGGGGTTAACCCCTTGGCAGTCGGTGACGGTCGCCGGCGAACCGAGACGCGAGGCAGGGCCCGAGATGGAGGCTGCATCGGCAGCAAGCGAGACACTGTCAGGCAAAGATGATGGCACCGCCAAAGCTTCAGCGAGGAGACTTCCAGCGGCATGCGGGAGAGCATGGGGAACAACATGGGGGGTAGCGAAGGGGGCCTCCTGTAAGCCAGGAAGGCAGATGGCGGTCGGGCTCGGGGCAGAGACAACAACCGCCACTAGGGCGGCAGCAGGCGTAGCCGAAGAAGCAGGCTGGCCGGGGGCCACATCATGGACAAGGCCACGGGCGGCAGAGGCTCCCACACTGGCCGACGCTGCCGCCAAGGTGGGCTCCGCTGAAACAACTGTAGGACGAGGAGGAGGACCTTGCAGCGGAGGGGCAGGCGCAGAGCCTCCGAAGACAACCGGCAGGGAAGCTGCTAGGGCGTGCGTGGCGGCAGGACCAGCAGCAACGTCCCCCGCACGAACGCTGGGGCCCCCCAGGGGCGCAGAGGGAGAAGCAACTGCACGAGCCTGGGCCACCGAAGAAGGTTGATTGAGGGGAGAAGCAGCAAACTCCCCAGGTGCGACCGGCCTCCAAGACTGAGAGGGCACATGCAGAGGACCACGAGGAGGCCTACCCCGCGCGGAGGGGAGAACTTCTGGAGCAGAACGAAAAGGCCCCACGGGTGGAAGAGCCTTCGACTTGCACTTATCCACGACATGGCCGAGCTGCTGGCAGGAGCGGCAGAACATGGGGGGGTCTGGGTAGACGATAGGTTGCCAGGTGCCACCACCCCCACAGCCAACCCACACTCGCGTAGGTAGAGGCTTGGAGATGTCCAGTTGAACACAGGCCCTAGCAGCATGGGCATGAAGCAGGCAAGATGAGTTTCGGTCGATCTTAAGAACAGGACCAATGCTCCCAGCGATGGAGCGGAGCATAGCGTCGTTGAAGAAATTGGCCGGAAGGCCTGGAAGCTCCAGCCAGACGGGCACGAAAGGGGAGTCGTAGCCGGGGCTGAAGTCTATAGACCAACTGGAGAATTTGAAAGGCTTGCCGAGGACGTAGAGGGTCTCCTTGAGCAGAACCTGGAGGTAGTCGTCAAAGTTCAGGAATTTGATAATGAGATGTCGACCATCAATAGCACTGATGAGGAAGTCGTCTGAGAAAGAGAACCGCTGAAGAAGGTGGCCACGGATATCTTGAAACGGCGGTCGCCCTCGCGGAGTCTTAGCAATGACCGCAAACTGTAGGGGCTTGCAAGATTCCTTAATTTCATCGAGAGAGAAGAAGCAAGCCGGTTCCCTAGAATCAGTCAAGGCCGGGGGATGAATGGCCAGGGAGAGCGTGGAAGATGAGAGGGTTTTCTTTCTTTTGCTTCTACGCATGCGGAATCAGGTCATAACGGACTGCCCCTATTTGAGGCCTCTCTTTTTATCGGGGTGTCTAGATCAGTTCTCGCCCCCTTATTCATCACTTGCCTATATTTTCAGCAGAATGAGGAGAAAAAATAAGGATTTTCACTTTCCCCTAAGCATGGCCAAGGGAGAAATGGTGTTGCGTAAGAAAGAAATACCCAACCACCGGGGTCGTATAGTATGTGAGGGTAGAACGAGGCATCTTCCTTCATGATCAAGTAGAGGAACACCCCGCCACCGGGCCGTTGCTAGCTCGACTCTATGGATAAAAACATTTTAAATACAACCCATTCCACGGATTAGCTAATTCCTCACCCTCCGCGTTAACAAGACGATACGCGTTCCCAGGATACACCTCTTTAACTACAAACGACCCTTCCCAATTGGGTTGCAGCTTGGACCTAGAACCTACTGATTTAATAAATTTGCATTTCAAAACCATGTTACCCACTTGAAATTTGCGTTCAATTACCTTCTTTTGAAAATGTCACGAGACGCGTTTTTGATAAACAGAGACGTGATTGGCCGCACTAAGCCTCTTCTCATCCAAGAGTTCCAATTGGATTAATAACGCCTCTCGACGCTCGTCGAGATTAAGTTCTTTGTCTAGCTGCACTCTTAGGGAAGGGATCAAGATCTCATATGGGAGTACCGCCTCCATCCCATAGGTGAGAGCAAAAGGAGTTTGCCCCATGGGAGTACGGACAGAGGTGCGATAAGCCCATAGAGCTTCTATCAATTTATGGGCCCAATCAGCAAATTTGTGAGACTCACATGTTTTCTTAATGCTTTTAAGAAGGGTTTTGCTTGTGGCCTCGGCTTGGCCGTTGCCTTGAGTGTAGTATGGTGATGAATGATGCAATGAAATGTTAAACTTCTTACAGAGGTCCTGGAGTTCTTGAGACACAAATTGAGGCCCGTTGTCGGTGACGATGTCGCTCGACACTCCGAACCGCGAAATGATATTCTTGAGGATGAAGCGGCACACTGTGGTAGCTTTGATTTCTGCATAGGCTTCAGCTTCCGCCCACTTGGTGAAGTACTCCATGGCAGTTAAGATGAAAGATTTCTGTTTAAACTGGGAGTTCGGATCACCTAGCGGGCCCACAATATCAAAAGCCCACATGGAGAATGGCCAAGGAGTAGAGAGAGGATGGAGGGAGGAAGCAAGAGCATGGATTTTGTCGGTATGGAGTTGGCATTGGACCCACCTACGGACATAGGTGGAGCAATCTTCTTCTAAGGTTGGCCAGTAATAGCCCTGCCTAAGAATCTTCTTTGCCAAAGCCTAACCATTAACGTGCCCTCCACACTCGCTTGCGTGAGTTGCTTCAACAACTTTCCAAGCCTCATCATCATCTAAACATCTCATAAGAACTCCATTGAGAGCCCGCCTATACAACTCTCCTGCAACAATGGTGTATCTGGAGGTGACTCTTCTGATGGCCTTGCGTTGCTCGGCATTGGCCGTCTCTGGGAAGGATCCATCCTTACAATACTGCTCTATTTCATGATACCACAACAATTCATCCTCTTCTATAATCTCCTCAAGCTCAGTCAAAGAAACATCCTCCAAATTATCCCTTTCAGCTTTCTTCTCTACAGTCTTCCTAAGGTTGTCAAACCAGAGATCCTGAAGGGAAGCAGCGTCTAACCGCTGGACCACAATGGTGTCAGTGGAATGACTGAGAGGGAAGAAGCAAGCGATGCGAGTGCATTGACCAGGATGTTCTGAGAACGAGGAGTGTGAATATAGATGAGCTTACGGAACTGCCTAGCCAAGAGCGTGACTAGATCTTGATAGGGCTTGAGCTTAGGGTCACGGGTGTGGTAAGTTGAAAGAACCTGACGCAGCACCAATTGAGAGTCTCCTATGATGTTTAGGTATTGCGCGCCCATGAGGTAGGCGTGCTTTAACCCGGCAAGGAGAGCCTCATACTCGGCTATGTTATTTGTGGCAGGGAAAGAGAGATGGTAAGCGATGGGGATGGTTACTCCTTCCAGAGTGAGAAGAACGACGCCGATTCCACGGCCCTGAGAGTTAAGAGCACCGTCGAAGTGCAAGGACCAAAATGGGAGATGAGTAAGTACAGCCAGATGCTCGTCGGGAAACTCATCCTGGATCGAATCGGTGTGAGGGATAGAAGAGTGAGCAAGATGTTCAGCAATCGCGTATCCCTTGATCGCTTTCTGAACGACGAAGGTGATATCAAATTGAGAAAGAAAGCTCTGCCAGCGAGCTAATCTGCTAGAAAGGACATGTTTTTCTAAGAGGTAATATATTGGGTCCATTCTAGAGATCAACTTAACTTCATGGGTGAGGAAATAGTGCTTGAGCTTCTGAGCTACCCAAACAAAAGTTGTGCTGGTCTTCTCCATGGCAGTATACTTAGATTCAGTAGGATTGAACAACCTAGAGAGATAGTATGCTGCCCTTTCCTTTCCTTCGTCATCCACTTGAGCCAGGACAGCTCCTAGGGAGTCATCAATAACAGAAATGTATAATATCAGGGGTTTCTCAGGGATAGGTGGTTGCAGAACCGGGGGATTAGACAAATAAACCTTAAGATCCTCGTAGGCCTTATGGCATTGTTCGTTCCATTCGAATTTGGCCCCTGCCTTCCACAATTCATAGAATGGGCGGCATCTTTGCGAGTGCTGAGATATAAATCTTCGAGTGAACTGCAAATGCCCAATCAATCCTCTAAGTTCAATGATGTTCTTAGGCGGTGGCATTTCCATAACGGCCTTTGCTTTGTTCGGGTCGATCTGAATCCCCCGCTTGCTAACTATGAACCCTAGCAATTTCCCTGATGAAACTCCAAACACACATTTCTTTGGATTCATTTTTAGCTTATATTCCCTAGCCCTTTGCAACACCTTGGCTAAAATGGCGGGGTGTTCTTCCCTAGACCTCGATTTTACGGGAATATCATCCACGTAGGCTTCCATATACACATGCATCATGTTGTGGAAGATGGCCATCATTGTGCACTGATACGTGGCACCTGCATTCTTCAATCTGAATGGCAAGACAACATAGCAGTATGTGCCCCAGGGCATGGTGAACGAGATTTTCTCTTAGTCTACGGGAGCAAGACAGATTTGGTTGTATCCGGAATATCCATCCATAAACGAGAGGGCTTCATATCTAGCCATGTTATCCACCAACACATCAATGTGAGGAAGCAAGAAATCATCTTTCGGACATGCCTTATTTAAGTCCCTAAAATCAATACAAATCCGAATCTTTCCATCCTTTTTCATCAACGGGACCATATTTGCCACCCATTGTGGATATAACACGACTCTAATAAACTTGGCCTTGTGTAATTTATCAACCTCTTCCTTTATCCTTAAGGCCATTTGAAGGTGGAATCTCCTTGAATTCTGTTTAACGAGTGTTGCCCCTGGTTTAAGGATGAGTCTATGTTCAACCAGAGTGGGGTCAAGACCCGACATGTATTCATAGGACCAGGCAAAAGAGTCGCCATACTCCCTCAAAACCTTGACTAGCTCCTCTTCAACCTGAGGAGGGAGATTAGCGAAAATGATTATAGGCCTAGGGTCTTCTTAAGTTTCAAGATTAGTTTCCTTCGTGGGTTCATCCACTGCCGACGACAGCTCATCAAACCTTTTTAAACCTTGTGTGTACAGATCGGTAGCGTCATCCACATCGCTTTCCTCATCATCGGCTGGGTCCTTCTCATCTATGATTTCATAAACTCCCAATCCGTCATTCCTCCACACCCCGCCTACTTCCTCATCATCCTCTAAGATGATGGCGGTTGCTACAAACTCTGGACATCTGAGGAGGGCATGACATCTTTGGGCTAGATTCTGAAGAAACCTATCTGGAACGGACTTAGAATGACGCATCACGGGGTGCGTCGCAGACGTGGATGGGCTGACAACACTAGAGCTAGACTCTACCCCGACTGACCCTACCAACCTAGGGGACTCTACACACTGTACATCTAACCTAGAAGACAAGACATTTACAAGGAAAGAAGCAGGGGCCTCATGCCCCTGGCAGGAAGACGGACAGAACATAGCGTAATCCTCCATTGAAACCTTCGTTTTAAAATTGACATTTTTTTTTGGAGATCGGAGGAAATCACACAACAAGAGAGGTCAGAGGCGGAAGGAGGAGGAGGAAGTTACATGGGAAATAAAGACGGGAAGAGAACATCAAAGAATGGGTCAGAAGAAGAAAACCACACTTCGTGGAGATTGGTTGTGGGGGTCCACATGGTGGACGAATCAATAGGTGGGCACTGCCCACATGCACACGGAACAATCAAAACTTCAAGTGACCTTTCCGTAAAGCACGGGTTGACCATGATTGGTGGCGAACGGGGAATAAATCCCAATCGTTAAAGTAGGGAGGAAAAGTAGGAAGGAGGCCAAGAAAAGGTAATGATGGAGCTCCCCTCCTCCCACGGCCTCCGGTAAACTGGCTCAACTGGAGAATGCTTCACCAACTGCATCTCCACTTTCTTCGGGCAAACTTCTTCTTCGTGAAACATCTTCTCAAAGCAACTGCAAAAATCTTCCATATCATCCACCAGCCCCTTCAGTGGCGGCGGTGGGCCAGCAATAGCAAAATCAGCATCATTCTTCTCATCAACACAGGGCGGCGTCCTCTTTAAAGTACCTGGCTGCAACGGCCCTTCACAAAATGCTGATGATAATCCCACGTCAGCGGTCCGAAGTCTCCCAGTATTGACAGTGCTGACTCCCGGTAGCCAAGGCCTCGTCTGCTCATCTTTCTGCCTTTGGGGACGGGCTTAGTTCGCCCCTATAACTGTGCGCCGAGGCCCATGCACGGCTGATAGCCTAGTTTCAAGATCATGTGCCATCCTTTAGAATCTCTAATCTTGGACTTGATTTTGACATTGACAGGTGTCGTGGCGGGCTTGCGTGACGCATATGCCCATGGAAAGTTCAAGTCCATCAATGATAAAATCGGCTTGTTGCTTGGCCATAGCGTAGGCAGAATCTTGTCTGCAATAGCATCCGCTATCTGGACCGTGGAAACACTTTTCACCTTGACCTCCCGCCCCTAAAATGGGAATTTGAGGCACTGGTGGGTGGTCGAGGGAACTGCATTCAAGCTTTCAATCCATGGATGACCCAGAATAGCCTTAAACATCGGGTCTGTGTCCAACACATAGAATTCCACGTCCATTTTCAAAGGCCCTAGCTCGGCCTGAACTGTCGCGACCCCGTGGCAAGCTCTCCTGGAGTTATCGTACGCCGCAATAGTTGTCGGTGTTGGCTTTAGCATGTCTTCAGATATGTTGCAGGCACGCAACGTGCTCAAGGGACAAACATTAATAGAAGCTCTCGTGTCCACTAGAGCTGAGTCAACGGCCACTTTGTTCAATGAAATTGTAATACATAGTGGCATGTGACGTGCCTCTGGGGGTGCTAGCTCCGACTCATAAAAAGAAATAGATGGCCCCTTCGTGATAGTGGCCAACACCGACGGCAAGTTATCTACCGCCACGTCCTCGCTAACCATAACTTTCTGTAGAAAAGTCCTTAGGGCATCTTGGTGTAGCGTGGACCTCTAGATTAACTCCAGGACTGAGATCTTGGGAGGCATCCGGTCCAAGTGCTGTAACAAATCATATCTGGTGCCCGGCAAGGGGTCAGTTTCTTCTGCTTCAACTGCTGACGAAGGAATTGGGGGGTTGGGTGCAGTTGCACCAGTAGAGGGATAACTTCTATGAAATAAATGCCCGCTCCGGAGGGCGAAGTTTCGTGCCGGCACGGCATCAGATGGACTCCCGATTGGCCCAGTAGGGTGAGTGGAGGGGATAGAAATGGGGGTGAGGATGGCGGAGGCTGGTCTGACAGGCCCTAGCGGAGTGGTGATTGGTGAAGGGTTGAGTGGAGGGGTAACGAAGGAGGGTATGGCGGGTGATGGTGCAAGGATTGGCGGAATAGTGGGTAGTGAGGTGGGTGTAATTGGTGACCTGGAGGGAATAGAGGGTGGAGAAGTGGTCAAGGCGGTGGGCCGGAGAATGGAAGGAACAGAAGGTGCGGGGAGGTTGGTGTATGCGTGGTGGAAGGCCAGAAGATGAGTGGGAGTCTCATCGTCAAAAGACCACCCAGCATTGGGAGCTGGGCGCTGAACTACATTTACTTGGGCCGGTGCCGACAACTGTTGCTGTGGAGCGGGCGGATGGTCTGGCATGGGATTTTGGTGAATCCCGAGTTCAGGTGGTTGCTGTTGCTGCTGAGGTTGAGGTTGGGGTTGCTGGAATTACTACTGCTAAGGCGCCGCCTGCTGCGGCCTTGCCTGTCTTCTCTTCTCTTTGATGTCTTCTATCAACTTATGCATCTGGGCCCAATCGATTCTTCGCCCCTCATGTAAATCGTACAGTAGATCACAAAATTGGAAGCACATGTCTATAGTGCCCCGGGCTACTGATGATATATGCAATACCGAGATTGATCGGCGGTCGGGTTCCTGTTCTGACGTTCCGGGGGGAGCTATATGTCGCCAGTGTACATTAAGGCCGAGAAGATGTCTGGCAAAGTTTCGGGAAGTGGAGGATAATGGGCTCTTTTCGGACCTGGCCGAGCAGGTGCATAACCAACAGGAGGAGGAACATTGTGGTATTGGGATGGCTGCTGAGGTTGTTGTGGTGGTGGTGGTGGTGGTTGTTGTGGCTGTTGGGGAGCTTGGAAAGGGGGTCGGGGAACTGGCGGAGCGGAGAACTGGGGGTTGTGTGGGGGTTGCTAGAAACGGGGTGGAGCGGACTGGTTTGGGAAATGAACAGCCTGCACCTGCTCATTAGTTTGAACTCCCTCAGTAACAGGGCCCTGGGATTTCCTTGTAGTCTTGGACTTCTGGGCCTCAAATAGGGAATTAATGGGGGAGTCTTTGAACTGGGTTTGTATAAACCGGGCTCGACTGTACAACTGGTGCATATTTGATATATCATTCATCGCCAGAATGTTCCGGAACGTAGGGGTAGCATTTGAAATCAACAATTTCACTTTTCTTCTTCCGAGATCTACCCGGGCACACGTGAGGCCATCTGCCTCCATCTATCTGCATAAGTCACAAAATCTTTATCCATCTTCATCTTTTCTGCTACCAGGTCTGTGAATGAGTACTCTGGACCTACTCGGTCTTGAAATCTTTGTATGAACTTCTCTTTGACCACCTTGAAGCTCTCTGCCTCCTCCAACGGCAAAGTGTAGAACCATTCTAGTGCAACCCTATCCAATGACCGGCGGAAGAGATACGCCAAGAGGCGATCATCATGCTGGAACTGCGGCGATTCATATAGAAACTCCCTTACGTGAATGAACGGGTTGCCATTCCCATCGTACTTGCGGTATGTAGGGAGCTCCGATTGGGGAGGGAAGCGAATGTCCCGAAAATTATGAATGGGGACATCAACGAGAGACTGCGAGCCAACCCGCTTATGGAGGAGGTCAATTTGCTACTGCATGGTAGCCCATTTATTGAGAAGTTCCCGTTCCCGGGAAGGAGGAGACAAAGCAGGAAGAACAGAACCAGTACATGGAGCTGATGGGTAAACAGATGAAGGGGGAAGCCCATAAGATGGATAGTGGGCCAAGGAAGGGCCCATATCCGCATGAGCCAGCTGGGCGACCCCTGGTTGAAGACGGATAAAATCATCCGGGGCCACAAGGGCCTGCGGCGCTGGTGAGATAGTGGCATAAGGATCGGAATAAGAACTCAAGGGGATCTTGGTCTTCCCCTTGTCAAAAGGCTGGTGGGCCGAGGTAGAGGCTTGGCCCGCCTCCATGCTAGGAAACCGGAGGATCTGAGGATGGACAAGAGTGAGATCAATGGACACAGCAGAAGCAGCCCCTAAACCAACAACAGGAGATGAGGTGGTGGCAACAGACACGCCATGAGGAGAAGTAGTAGACGGGGCATCCTACCCCTGCAAGGCTTGACGGATGAGGTGGAGCTGAGTTGGGCCATCATGTGAAGGATTTGATTGTCTGAGTTTTGAGAGGAGGAATCAGAAAGGGAGGGTTGAGCACCCTCAACAACAATGGTTGGAAGAGGAGGGGCGGTCCCCTCTCTTCCCTGCACATGCGTGACACTAGGCTGGTCCTCCAGAAGTCCCTGAGGGAGAGAGTCCTCATGGAAGTGAGAGAAATTGTAAGAAGACATGGTGGGTGAAGAATCAAACAGAGAATTAAAATAGGAAAAGAAATGAGAGCTGCCCCTAGGAGAAGATCCTGAGGGTGTGAAGCAACTCCACATGCAATGGAGACTCTAACACAGAGAAGAGCGACACCTAAATGAGTTTCTAAACAATCAAACTAGCAACCAAATGCACACCGAAAGAGAGGAGAGAAGAGGCAATCAATTGACCAACCAAGTTTGAATGATGCACGCCAGATTTTAAAAATTCCTTCTTTTAGAACCTTAGTGGATTAATTAAGATGACAATTCTCACGACAACAAAAGTGACTCTCTCTCACGGATGCAACCCTAGACTGGTATGGTAAGGCACAGCCTGCCCGGCTTCCGTGTGGGAATCCACGGCTCACGGGATCTTATGGAGGTCCCGGGTAAGGTCACCTAGTCGGCTCCAAGGAATATGGAGACGAGAGGATCCCCTACCAAGGTAGGAATGCGACTAGTATGGAAAAGTATGAATGAATCCTATGTGCACCGGAGTGCATGCAAAATCTAACCTAAATCTAACAAACAATGACCAATCACATATAACAAATGTGACAATAATCATGCACAATGGAATGACTGCCAGGGGAGATCAAAATAGCACCCAAACAAATATGAAATAATGTGAAATAATGGTCAAAATGGCACTCACGGGTGCACTGTGGCAATAAAACATGGTCTGATGGGAGACCGCTCAGGGAGGTAGACGGTCTGGGAATGACCGCTCAGTGATAGGGAGCAGTAACAGAATAGAAAAAAGAACATAGAATTGAGATGCGTACCTGAGACGACTGAGCGGTCTATCGACCGACCATGCAACTGTGGGACGGCCTAAAACAGACCGTAGAAAATCAGTAGAATCACAAGCGTATGAAGACAAGTAGAGTACCTGAGCCAGTAGAGGTGAACGGCCTCATGGAAGATCGTGGGGATAGATGCACGGTCCGGAGAGGACCGTTGAAACTAACATGCTCAGACAGAACAAAGCACTCGTGAGGTGGAAATGGAGGGTCTAAAAAATGACCGTGGAAACAGAGAACGGCCAGAATCAGATCGCTCATGTAATAATAGCGTGATAGAAAGGCAACGGCAGCGTACCTGAGACTGGGATAGAACGGTCTATCGACAGACCGCGGGAAGACTTGAGCGGTCTGGGAGGAACCGCATACAACTCCGAGAACAGCAACCCGAGGTGGACGAAACGGCGACCTGAAACAACTTAGGAAAAACCATAACCAAGCACAAAATGGAGATCAACAAAACAACAGCACGATGGGCACTAGGAGTCCCACCGTGATCGCCAAAAAATGGGGTGTTGACATGTTTTCCCACCCTCTTCCTTCTTTCCCTTTACTTGTCTAATGTATCAAAATGCAAAGATAATCAAAATGAAGGAAAGAAAGGGTGAGAAGGGCGTGGGTGTGATCGTGATCGCCACCAAGACACGGGTAGCGAAGAGTACTACGTACCTTGGAAAGGGAGAAAGCACTCGCCCAAGATGCAACGCTGCAGTGGTACACGGTCAAGGACGAACTGCTCAAGTGATGGAACGGCCGCTCGATAGACCGCTCACAGCGTTGAAGAAGGAAGCGGGATGAAGAAGGGTCTGGCTTTAAACGGTTTGCAGACGACCGCTTGTAGGATCTGAACGGTTCTTGGGGGACCGCTCTTATTTGAAGACGGACGGAAGAAGGCCGTTCAAAGGCACCAGACTCCAAGTTGTAGGACTCGATCCACCACCCCTTCCGGCCGGCCTGAGGGGATGACCCTCGTGCTATGCTGATGCTAACCTGCAAGACAACGTGGAGAACACGAAAATGCAACCCAAATTAGCCCTAGGAAGTGTAGTAACTATAGAAAAGAGTGGAAGATAAACGTAATAACATGGAATGGGTGATACCTGGGGAGGTTTTTAAACCCCTATAGGTCGTGAAAAATAATAGGAAGTGTGTAAAATGATTGTGAATAAGTGAAAAATGTGGGGAGAAGATGGTTAAAAGAAGCATGCAATGGGTGAACTAAAGACTAAACACCAAGACCAAGACTCAAAACAATGGACTACTCCCTAAACCGGAGGCTTAAAAAGATGTAGAAAGCCTCCCCCCTGGCTATAGTTCGCTCAGGATTTCGACAGGGCTTCGCTGTCGACGTTGGATCTCCCCCTTTTCAAGCTTAGAGTAAGGGTTCTATTTATAGAGCCCTAAAAGTCCAACCTCGAAATTGAAATTTTCAATGGATATTAATCTGAGATTTCAAAAGAAAATTTGTAGATAATACCTTTATCTCCCACCCAAATCAAACGGCACCCCATTTTGTTGAGAAATCGCAGAGAAAATGGCGGAGGAAGGTGGAGGTTTAACCACGGATAGAGAGAGAAAATCCAAATAACCCACAGTTTTTGATCATGTACACGGTCGCGCGATAGGCCGCCCAGACAATTACACGGTCTACTGCTAGACCATCCAATGTTGTCGGTGATAAATAAAATAAAATAAGAAATTATCCAATTTTGCACCGAACTGACCGACTATGACGGCGTTGGACTCTTCAGGATAAAACGGTCTACTGATAGACCACTCAATGAATTGAACGGTCCAATGCTAGGCCGTGTATAAATGTCGATGATAAATCAAGAAAATAGGATATAATTATCTAAAAAACAAACCGGCTGAAGACTCTGGGAGCTGGACGGTCTAACGACAGGCCGTTCAATGGAAGTAAACAGCTGCTCTCAGACCGTGCAAAGGCTTGTTGGTGGAAATTTAGAAAATTAAACAAATATCCAATAAATCAATAAAGGGTTCAAAGCAAACCACTCAGTCACTGAATGGCCTGTCGCTAGACCGTGTAAAGCCTGGGCATTTGAAATTGATAAAATGGGATAAATGAACCCATTTACCCCAAAACCAAGTCAAATTAAGGCCCATTAAGCCCGAATCTGAGGTCAGACTTAGCCAGGGAGGGAAGTACCCATAAAATAAGCCCATGATGTGCCTGAAATAGCCCAATGAGCAATGGATAACTTGAGGCATCAACAATTGATGGTAAGAGAAATGACTCAACTCATAGGTAAAAAACGGGTGTCAATAGATAAGTCTGTCGATCAGAAATTCTTTAGAGGAATGATTGGTTCCTTATTGTACTTGACTGCTAGTAGGCCAGATATCATGTTTAGTGTTTGCATGTATGCAAGATTCCAATCTGATCCTAGAAACTCACACATGTTAGCAGTCAAAAGGATTTTTAGATATTTGCTAGGCACCACGGATCTTGGTCTTTGGTTTCCACACAGCTGCACTTTTGATTTGGGATCTTACACAGATTCTGATTATGCTGGGTGTTTAGTGGATCGTAAGAGCACGAGCGGGTACTGTCAATTTCTTGGAGGTTACATGGTCTCATGGGCCTCTAGGAAATAAAATATTGTGGCATTGTCAACTGCCAAAGCCGAGTACATGGCGGCAGGCAGTTGTGCAGCCCAAGTGCTTTGGATCCAAAAATAATTAGTTGACTTTGGCATTTCTTTAAATGACACACCCATTCTTTGTGATAACACTTCTGCGATTAATCTTTCCAAAAATCCTATTTTGCACTCTCGCACAAAGCACATAGAGATTAGACACCACTTCTTGCGAGATCATGTGAGTAAGGGTCATTTTGAACTTATACATGTAGCTACGGAAAATCAACTTACAGATATTTTCACAAAACCCTTAACTCTTGAAAAATTCACTCAAATAAGAAGAGAACTTGGAATTTACTGTTTGAATGAGTAACTGTGTCTTAATGCTATGATTTATCCGGTATCTCAAATGGCAATTGTGGAAAGTTGGATTATGTCAAGCTGGAAACTTTCCCCATGCATGATAGTGATCCTCGGACCTACACCTCCGCCACGTACTGAAAATCATCTTGCATGACTTTACTTTCAAATCCTTACTTGTTTGCATGTATATATATTTCTAGAAGACCATTTCTTGAAAATCTTCTAAGACCTCACCTCCTTGTTATATAAAATGCATTGATTTTTATCATTTGTGAACGTGACATATACAAAGGAGGAGGATTTGTTTTCATTTGTGCATACATTTAGGGGGAGACATAGTTATGTCATGGCAAATTCATTTTTTACATACATAGCAATTACCCACACATTGCACAAAAATGATGCATATGACTTTAATTGATAAGGATTTCAGAACTTCTTTTCAACACTTTATGGGAAATCAAATTTCTACATGGAAATGAAGAGTAATCGTGAGGAAAAAGCTGCCAACCCCAATCAATAATTGGAATGTAGAACCGAGTAGTCGGGAATCTCCACTGAAATAAATGAGAAAACTCACGTCGAAAGTGAAGCTAAAATCCACAAGAATCAAAATTGTGATGAATCCTAGTAGCCGGAAAACCCATTGAGACACATGAGGTGACTCGTGCCGAACGGAGAAATCTAATAATAAAACAGAGGGTTGTGCGAAGCTACCAAAAGTCTAGGATCTAAATAGAATTGGAGAAAGGAAATAACCCTCTAGTGTTTTCTAGAAATTCTGCCAATATCTACATATGTTTGAAGTTCATTGGTCATTTTCACATATTTTACTCGGGTATTATTGTGATGTTTGTATAGCTTGAATTTATTCTTATCATGGCTTATGCAATGCTTCTAACATATGCATGCACTACCTTTTTTGATTATGCATCATATTTTACACTATGACTTGAATCAAATGCTCTTTTGGTATCCTTCTATCCCATTGAGGGGGAGATATACATATGTACATGCCTGCTTGTCTCTCATGCTTGCTTGCTTGCGTGCATGATTTGAAAGTTTAGAAGTCTTTGTGCATGTATCCAGTTTCATTGATATGGTTGGTTTTCATGCAAAATGCTCCAACTCTTGTATTCCCCATTTTTGATCATGCCAAAGGGGGAGAAAAATATTTAGATTGCCACAATGCTTTGTCATCATCAAAAAGGGGGAGATTGTTGGGTATGTGTTCCCACATTATTTTTGACCCTGGTTTTGATGATAACAAATATTGTGAGTTTGTGGGAGTAAAACATTATGTGCGGTTTAATGAATTCAAAACTTTGTGTGTTTGGAAGAGCATGTGTTCTATAATGGTGTTTGGTTGCATTGTGATGGAATAATGTTTCTTATTTGATTGTATGAGTGTATGAGTTTTAATGGAACAATCATATTTTTGGAATGACATCTATCGTTCAATGAAAGTGCTCATTCATGTGTAAATGAATATCCCTCACTTGAGGTTTCTTGTTATTGAGCATATGGGAGATTCAAGAATGCCAATTGCATATTAAAGCTTCCATGACCTTGTATTTGTCAAACATGTGTTTGTTGGTTGAGGATGGAAGTCAAATTCTTGTTAAAAGTGGGTTCATTGTAGTATATTTGAATGATCAAGTTCAAAGTGCCATATTTGATGCTGATATTTTGATTATGATCTAATCGCTTGTTTCATCATGTGTTTCAGGTCAAAAAGTCATGGTTGATCATCATGGGGTTATGGTAACATTTAAACATTTATTTCCCCATGATTTCATGTTGATTTAATGGTATTTTCTAACCCCTACTGGCAGGGGTCGACCCTTAGAATAACTGGACTGAACTGCGAAAATCTAGGATTTTTCCAGATTTTGGTCGACTGCCCATGGGGCAGCGGTCAACCAAAATTCCCAGTGAAGGTTGGGAATGGGTCTGTAAAATCTAGGTCAACCGCCCATTTCTCCGGTCGACCGGTGGCGGCATAAACCTAAAAACGTGGATCCGAAAACCCACTAAACCAAATCCTTTTGTGCTCTAACTTTACCCATTTGTCCCTATGGTTGATATACACATGTTAAGGGGGTTTTCTATGGGTTTGGTGAAGGGTTTATGTGTCTTTTGGGCTCTCTACCTTACATATAAATATGAGTTACGAATTTGTGAGGAATTAACCCTAATGTGCATTTTTTCTATCTCGTAGGTGAAGAAAAGGGGGAAAGAAGGAGGAGCTCTTGAAGGAAGGTTTTGATCTACATCCATGCATTTTTGGAGCTCGTGGTTGAAGAACGAAAGGAGCAGAACGAGAAGGGGAACACGTGGATGTTCTCATCGTCGACATCCGGCCACCCTCTGACTTGAAGCTTAGAGAAGAATTTCTACAACCCCTTTCTACTCATGGGGATTCATCTCTACATCTTGTTTGCATCTATTTGAGTCATTTTATTTTGGTTTACAAGTGTGTATTGATCAGATCTATCATTTTCTGAACTCCGACTTTGTGAGTGTGTGGAACCGTCGGTGAACGGTTGAGGTTCTTTGTGTTGTGGTGTTGCAGCTTGTGTTTGTGCTTCGATTTGAGGTGGATCATGTAGGAGACAACGTCTCTGTGTCTCATGGAGCAGAAGCTCCGTGTGATTCATTTGAAGCGAGTAGATCCTCACCGTTTTGGTGAGGGGTGGATGTAGGGAGCCCGTCGTGGTCCCGAACCACCTAAAAATTTGTCTCGCATTGTGGTTGATTGTGGTTTGCTTGTTTACATTGTTTTTGTTGATCGTGTGAGAACAGTAAGCTTGAGAGAAATAATTTCTTCATAGCTTGTATTTCATCCAATCATCATTTGCGTTGGTAGTTATTTAATTTGCTGCGTTAAATTTAAAAATTACCATCGTGCTTGGCGGGGACAATTCAACCCCCCCTTTCTTGTCCATACGAGAACCTTTCGGACAACATGGTCCACTCGTAAGTGAGGGGGCTGGGCCTATAGAAGCCATAATTTCTACTACCGCAAGCTTGAGCTTAGTGTCGGTCGAGGTAGGGAATCCTCCGCCGCTTCCACTCCACAGCTTTTCTCATTATCTTCTATATCAGATGTCTGACGCATGTTGTATTCATGGTGCAAGCTGATGTCGTACTGCCAACTATAACTGTGCAAATACCACTTCCGAATTTGGGTGTGGGTCAATCGACATTCCCACCAGTCTTGCGGCCTATCGCTTTGCAATATCCCAAGGATTATGATGTGGAAGCAGGCTTGGAGGTTTCAGGGGCAATTGTGGGCACCGCTGAATCGACTAAAGCTGCGGAATCCCAACCGCCTATTGTCGACAGAGAGACGTTCCCAGAGGAGCGGAGTCTTCCCGAAATAGAAGCGGGAGAAATTGTTGAAGGAGAAGCTGGAGCTCCTAGGGCTTTAACCATCATTACAGAATCAGCCTTAGTGGAGGCCAGTCATGCTGGGTGTGAAGAGCAAGCATCCTCAGCTATTGAGATTCTTGGTGTAGCTGCGCCGTAGGAAGTTGGCGGGGAGGTTGCTGTTATCGAGACTTCCTCTACCATGTTAGCTGTGGGGGTTGGCTCCAGTGTGGGAGCTTTACAAGTTATGCCATCGTCGTCTACCGAACCGAGCGATGACATCTGGGCTGCCATTGATAGTAGAGTACATTTTCAGTTCCCGACACGTCACCACTTGGTCTACAATCGTCGAACGAACTGGTGTGGCAGTTCTTGGGAACCCTGCAACAGATTGTAACAGCCAGTCAAGATTTAACCTATGTGCAGCTGAGGGGCTTGATAGAGCACCTTTCCCATTCGCTGCTGGCTTTTGGCTGCCCCATGGACAACTGGACGCCGCGGGTGGTCTTGTTACTAAAGTATGTGAACAGAAGAGAATTCCTCGACCGAGAAGTGGCTGATCAACTGACGGCCATAAAATTCGAACGGACCGAATGCCGGACCGCTCTTGCCTCCTTAAGAGAGACCATATAGCAGATGAGAGGTGCAGTCAGTGCATCGACCCAACGTCGGACTTCTTTCACAGCTAGGATAGCTGAACTTCACGCCGAACTTTCCCGGGCTGAGACCGAGCTACAGGCAGTCGAGCGGCAAGAAGTCCAGAGCGTAGAGGAGGCAGAATTGGCAGAAGGATGAGCTGCGTCCCTTGAAGAGAAGTTAGTGCAAATGGGAGCTGTCGAGTCTCGCCTGCAAGAATTAACCCGTCATCCCACCCTTGGGATTTTGGAGCTCGAAGACATCTTCCGACGCACGCTGTAGTAACCCCTTTTCTATTTTCTTCTTCTTTTTGGTGAATTTCTATGTATCTCGGGGGATGCCCCGAGTAACGTGCATTTTGTCACTTCATAGAAATGAAATGTCTCCATTTGCCGTTTAAGCCACGACTTCATTACCATTCTTTCTTTCTTAGCCAATTAACTTAGCCGAGATATATGAGTTACTAGGGCAGGAGAGCGCTCGCGCCTTCAGCGAAGGTGTGAGGGGTTCGCTCCACCGCAGCGTAACTGTTTCTAGGGCCTATCCTTTGCCAAGACTATCTAAATGTCCGAGGGTAGAGCCAAGGGTCGGTTTGAAAACCTCACCGATGGTGACGAAGTTGATGAATAATACTCTTGTTGGTGAGTTTGAATGCCAAAGGCAAGTAGCATGTTCATTTATTGACTAGGACTAAAGGTCTAGGTTAAGGGAGTGTTGAGCGATCTTGTCGATGATGACAAGGGTCAAACATGATTTATTCATCGACACTGCTTAAATGTCGAAGCAAAGATAGGTTTATTCATTAACGAGGATAAAAGGTCCAGGTTAAGGGAGTGTTGATCGATCTTGCCGATGATGATAAGGGTCAGAACTGGTTTATTCATCGACACTGCTTAAACGCCGAAGCAAATGGGTTTATTCATCGGTGGGACTTGGAAGGATATTCTACCTTGACCCTGAGGAGGGCCCTCTGGATGGAGGACGCATCATAATCATTGATCATTCTTCTTTTTTTTTCTTCTTTTTTTTCCTAAACCACATTACCGGTACAAGCGCCCTTTCGGGTTTTCGCCGAAACCGGCCCCCTTTTGCTTTTGCCCACGTGCCCTCTCAAGTTCTTACGTGGCGGGGTACCCGATTTTACCTGCAGCGCCCTTTTGGGTTTTCACCGCAGTCGAGTTGTAGCCATTTTTACCCTTACTCAGAACATTGGAGTAAGTCTGACGAGGCACCTCTATTTTAAGCCTCAGTTTTCCTCTTCTTTTTTTTCTTTTTTTTTGAACTTGATTCACGGCATGAGGCCGGGATTCACAAGGGCTTGTTCGTCAGCAATGGCTGATTGCCGAAGATAGGACCGTTTGTTAACACGGACGAGAGGTCCGGCTTAGTGGAATGCTGACCGATCTTGCCGATGATGACAAGGGCCAAACATGGTTTGTTCGTCGGCATTGGTTAGATGCCGAGGCAAAGAAGGTTTGTTCGTTAACAAGGACGGAGGGTCCAAGTTAAGGGAAAGCTTGGCCGATCTTGCCGATGATGACAAGGGCCAAACATGGTTTATTCATCGGCACTGGCTAAATGTCGAAGCAAAAATATGTTTGTTCATTAACGAGGATGAAAGGTCCAATTTAAGGGAAGCGGACCAATCTTGCCGATGATGACAAGGTTCGAAACTGGTTTGCTCGTCGACATTGGCTAAATGTCGAAGCAAAGATATGTTTATTCATTAATGAGGACGAAAGGTCCAAGTTAACAGAAGCTGACCGGTCTTGCCGATGATGACAAGGGTCAGTAACGGTTTGTTCATCGACATTGGTTAAATGTCGAAGCAAAGATATGTTTGTTCATTAACGAGGATGAAAGGTCCAAGTTAAGGGAAGCTGACTGGTCTTGCTGATGATGACAAGGGTCAGTAACGGTTTGTTCATCGGCATTGGTTAAATGTCGAAGCAAAGATATGTTTGTTCATTAAGGAGGACGAAAGGTCCAAGTTAAAGGAAAGGTTGACCAGTCTTTCCGATGATGACAAGGGCCCAACACTGGTTTGTTCATCGACATTGGTTAAATGCCGAAGCAAAGGAAGTTTGTTGTCGATGGGGACGGAAGGCCCGAGTCGATGGTTTCGGAGAAGCAGGTTCCCGACGGACCTGGTGATGCTTTTGGTTTCATCGGGATGCGGGTGAAGAGAAACTTCAAGTTACCACATTACTGACTTAAGTGCCCTTTGGGTTTTCACCGAAGCCAACCCCCTCTTGCTTTTGCCCACGCGCCCTTTTGGGTTTTCGCGTGGCGGGGTACCTGATTTTGCCTGCAGCGCCCTTTCGGGTTTTCACCGCAGCTGGGTTATAGCCATTTTTGCCCTTGTCTAGAGAATCTGAACAAGACTGGCGGGGCACCTCTATTTTAAGCCCCATTTTATTTTATATATATATATATATATATATATATATATATATATATATAGTTTTTTGATAGAGGTAGGAACATGATGATGGGTCGACGTGCGACGTTCGACCCTGAGTGGTGGCATATGACCGTTGGCATGGACATGGGGCCCTACGCCGATAGAAAAGGGGTTTATTCGTTGGTAAGGACAAATACCAACGTAAAAGAGTTTTCACGCCGATTCGAACGTGGGGTCCATAATGGCGATATTGTATGAAGGTCGGCTAGGACACGAAGTCTTGTGCCGAAAGGGGTTTATTCGTTAGCAGGAGGGTAATACTAACGCAAGGAAGGATTTTTGTGCCAATTCAGACGTAAGGTCCATAATGGCGATATTGTATGAAGGTCAGCTAGGATACAAAGTCTTGCACCGAAAGGGGTTTATTCGTTAGCAGGAGGGTAGTGCTAACACAAGGAAGGATTTCTGCGCCGATTCGGACGTAAGGTTCATAATGGCGATAGTGTATGATGGTCGGCTAGGACACGAAGTCTTGCGCCGAAAGGGGTTTATTCGTTAGCAAGAGGGCAATGCTAATGCAAGGAAGAATTTCTGCGCCGATTCGGACGTAAGGTCCATAATGGCGATATTGTATGAAGGTCGGCTAGGACACGAAGTCTTGCGCCAAAAGGGGTTTATTCGTTAGCAAGAGGGTAATGCTAACACAAGGAAGGATTTCTACGCCGATTCAGACGTAAGGTCCATAATGGCGATATTGTATGAAGGTCGACTAGGACATGAAGTCTTGAGCTGAAAGGGGTTTATTCGTTAGCAAGAGGGTAATGCTAACGAAAGGAAAGAGTTTTATGCCGACTCGGGCGTAAGGCCCGGGGTCACAATATTGTATGCAGGTGGTGTCCCCGATGGATGTATGCGGGTCTCCAAAGGATCCTGGGTTTAGTGCTTGTTGGGGATGTTCCCGGAATTGCGGACCAATGGCTTGATAATCAGTCTGGGCTGACTGGACATTTCAAAGAGCTCGGCCAGGGCGGAGTGCCACTAGGCCAAGGTAAGTTTCGGTCATTCTGGGAATGTTGATGGGACTGCATGGTACAACTTCATATGGTTCCCATTAAGAGGGGAGAACTGAACTACTCCCTTGTGATCTACAAGAATGTAGGCACCCCCTTCATACACTCGGCGGACAATATACGGCCCGACCCAGTTTTCAACCAACTTCCCCTTGGGGTTGGAGGCCATCACTTCTCTTCTTTTAACAATTACCAGGTCATCTTTCTTGAGTTCTCGTCCTTAGACCAGCTTATCGAAAGCGTGGGCCATGCGAGCTTGATAGAGTTGGATATTTTGTTGTACTCGGAGACGCTTTCCTTAGAGCTCGGAGAGCTCTTCCAATCTTCTTTCTATGTTAGTTTGTTCGCTGCTAGCCAACGCATGCTGAATGGCGACTCAGAGCGATAGGACTTCCAGTTCAATTGGCACTACCGCCTCTGACCTATATACAAGGGAGAATGGTGAGCAGCCAGTTGGAGTTTTATAAACTGTACGATAAGTCCAAAGTGCCTCGTACATCCTTTCTTCACAATCCTTCTTATTGGACTTGACAGTCTTCGCCAGCAAAGTGCACAACGTTTTGTTGAAGGCTTCTGCGAGCCCATTGGCTTGAGGGTTGTAGGGGGACGACGTCCTCTAGTCAATCTTATATTTACCAGCCAGTCGATAAACCATTTGGTTCCTGAAGTGGCTGCCATTATCAGAGATAATTCGGTTGGGGACTCCAAATTGGAATATTGTATTCTGCCGAAAGAATCTGGCGACTAATTCTCCCGTCACTTCTCTTAGTGCTATTGCTTCTTCCCATCTAGAGAAGTAATCTGTGGTGGCTATGATGTATCTGCACCCTGCTGAAGATGCCGGTAAGGGTCCTACCACGTCCGTGCCCCATTGAGCAAACGGCCAACTTGGTAGTGTGGGGTGTAGCGACACCGGCGGTCTTCTTGACATGTTGGCGTGCTCTTGACATTTCTAGCAAGCTTTAGCAAACTTTCAACAATCATTGAAGATAGAGGGCCAATAATAGCCCAACTTCTTTATTTCGATCTTCATTTTCAGACCGGCCTGATGTGCCCCGACTGACCTGGCATGGACTTCCTGCATTACTTGCCAGGCTTCTGCTGGAGACAAGCAACGGAGTAAGATTTTATTTTGGGCATCTGCCATTATTCGAAACAAAGTTATGTTCCTCATTTCATAAGAGTCCTTGACCCTCAGGAGCTTCATTCTTTGTTTTTTTCCCTTCGGGAGCTATTGGTGGCGAAACCAACACAGGAGGTGTTCCCGCCAATCGGGTTGTTGGATTTCTTCCACAGTTGCCGCTTCGTTATCCTGTTCATCAACCAGGACCTCAGTCATGCTGGGGACTTGTCGTCGGTTAATTACTGCTATATTCAAGTTTGTATATGGCGGGACCGCCAAAGAGCTGGCCAACTTTGCGAGGGCGTCTGCCAGGGCATTCTGTCCTCGATTGATGTGCTTGACTATGATGAAGTAGAATCTTGCCATTAGGCGGATTGCCATTTGATGATAGGGGAGGAGTTCCTGCTTCCGTACCTCGAACTCTCCTTCTAGCTGTTTTATCACCAGCATGGAGTCCCTGAAAGTCACGCCCCGAGCCTTTATTACAGCAGAAGACTCGCTCGAGGAATGCGAACATCCGACATAGTAAGCCTCTTGCAAGCAAGAATGATCAGAGCGCAAGGCAATCACACATAAGAATGCAATCGCATAATAATTAATCAAACTCCAACTTTATTTCATTGGTAAATTGAGTATTCAATTACAATAACCTTTTCATAACTTTTCCATTCCACTAGACTCAAGAAATAAGAAATTACAAAGACTCAATCTAAATAATATAGGCTTTCCTAAGTCTTCACTCTCATCTTGACAACACTTTCATTCGCTCTCGGACCCGCTACTTGTATAACCCGAATCCGAATTCGAATCACTTTCATTTCCTAAAAAAGATTAGAAATAGGTAATGACCACACTTGCCCAGTAGGTATCTTTGCATCAACATGATTAGCACTATTAAAGTAATTAGCATTTTAGCTCTAAAGAATTTAGGTAAAATCATGCAAAATGCGATCAATCATGCGAGTAACCAAAGTAACAAAACGATCATGTAAGATAGAATAAGAGCAAGAATGAACTAGTAAGAATGTCACAAGAAAATGATATGGCCTTTCATGAACAAGAATGTATAGAGAATGTACTAGCAAGCCACATAATCATCACTCCAGCATCTTTTGCTTATGAGCAAGTACTTCGTGAATTTCTGTGGAATATCATGTAACAAGCAAGAAAGTCATGTACAAGTAACAATCATGCTGTATCGTGGATTTTCACTTATTTATAGAGAAAGTACTCCCAACGCAATGCGACGCCAGTAGCATCATACCCCATGGTTTATAATAGTATATTTCCGGCAATCAGCTGAGGGGACTAGTATAGAGCCCTTGAACACAATCAGTGCTCGATCGCATCTTCAAGTATAAATCAAGCTATTTCCACGCATGTAACAATAAAGTATGGCCAAGAATGTAGTAAATTCAATAAGCTCATGATAACAATAATCAATGAACGAACGCTTCAATTTAGACTATGAGAGAACAAGAATGAATTAAGACAATGTTATGCTTATGGAAACAAATCGGCAGCATAACGGTACATTTCTTTAACTTCCATTCATTATATTAAGTTTCTTGATCATTATGACAAGTCCTAGACCATTATAAAGCCATCTAGGAACTTAGAATATCAACCCTTGGGTCAAACCTTAGGTTAACTAGCTCAAGCATTGTGACGGTCTTGTACTGGGCCGTTACATAACGTGACGCTCCAGTGTTGGGCCGTTACAATGATCTGAATCCAGAACCAATAATTGGATCCAGTTAAACATGACGGTCATATATTGGGCCGTTATACGAGCCTGACGGTCTAATGTAGATTCGTTACATGTCCAGAAACCAGAACCATCGATAGTGTTTTCTAATGATTGGGCTTTCATGGTACAACTTCCTCGACGTCCTAGTGGGAATCCCAGGCTCACAGAGAATTACGGAGGTCTTGAAACAAGATTTCCTAGTCCATTGGAAGGAATATCCAATAGAGAGGTCCTCAAGTTCAAGAAAATGTTCATATAGTGCACAAGTGTAACCTAATGGACAACATACTGGAATATGCGCCATGTACTTAAAGAAAATGACTCTATTGATAGAGAAAGAATGTGTAGCAATCTTGAAACCAAGATAAAACTCTGTCGATACATCATTGAAAATCCATGATTTAAAATACAAAACTATAGAATTTTGACACATGAAATTAACATAACTTAAAATAACTTAACTTAATCATGCAATTACTATTATGAATCAATAATTAAATTTAAAGTCATGATAACAGGTCCAAACTTAACTATCTCAGCTTATTTATAAGTAAACTTAACTGGTTACCATTCTACCTCGGGCTCACAGAACACATGGGTCTGACGGTCTAACAAGAGCGCGTCACAGTACTTGTGACGGTTTATCGAGGGGTCGTTACTGTAGTGTAACGCTCCTGTTATGGTGTGTCAGAGACAACAGAGCAACTAAAATGCAACAGAGGGTGTGACGGCTCATCGTAAGGCCGTTACAGTGTTGTGACGGTCCTACCCTAGTCTGTCAGAGCTTCTACTGACAACAAATAGATAAAAAGACCTATGGTTTCAACTTACATCATATCTGAAAATCATATATAAACTTCCACATGATAAAACGAAGGCTAAACAAATAGCATGCATGGGTTTCTGTGAATTTGACAAGAAGGTTCCCTTTTAACTTAATTAAGGCTAAGAATATACATGTATGCATGACTCTACTAAAACATGAAATCCATGATCTATAGTGCATGAAATCACACACAATCAGAGGGCTTTTATCTTTAAGAAGATGTTTTTGCCAATCATGAGATAACCTACCGCTTAACTGGGCTTTAAACTTCTGAAAGACGTGCCCTAGTTCTCCCTTTCCAGTGATTTTCCAGCAACTTCATGCTGCTCTAGCTCCTCAACCTCTTGACCTAAGGACGTGAAATTTTGAGGGTAAGAAGATGAAACTAAGGGGAACAAAAAGTTCTAAAGGGCCGAACTCTAATTACCTCGTTTAGATGTCCAAATCTCCTGATCTTCAGAGGACTTGTGTTCAGTTTCCTGGGTTGCTAAGGTCCGACCAGTAACTTTGGAAGCTTCAATCTCCTTAGTTGGTTGATCTCCTAGCACGAAATTTGGAGAGCTATTAGTATAAAGTGTTATAAACAAAACCTTCTAAAGAACTTACCCGAAATTCTATCTCATTACCTTGATTCTTCACGAGCCAAAAGTAAGGGTCACTCAGTTCAGAATTGGGTCTTATTTATAGGGATTTGGCTAGGGTTTGAAGATTAGATCGATTCTAGAGTCCTTAATTTGTCAGAACCTGATCCCTAAGAGTCCGTAATAACCTTACATGTTCTCCTAATTAGGTCTCTTGCAGATAGGATCCCAAAGATCCAATCTTTTTGTAAGTTCTTTCATTCACGGAACTGACAGGGGTGTAACGCATCAGGTCTAGTGCGTTACATAGCTATAGCGGTCGCCCGATAGACCGTTACACCAAATGGGTGCAGAGTTTCAATTTATTAAAACTCTTTTATTCGTTTATCCTTCTAATTATCTAATTAAGGGATGTTTATCCTTTAAAATCCGTGAATAAGCTAAATAACCTTCTAGAATATGGGCCAAACTTAATGGGCTTGGTCCTTAAACCTTTTGAGTCTTACTTGAATAGGCTAGGCTAATTATTTAACACAATTGGGCCTTATAATAACTTATTAATCCAATAATCCATTTATTAATTTTTTTAGACCTTTATAAATTTTAAAAAATTATTAAATAACACAGAAATTACTTATATAAATTTTGGGGCACTACACCGAATGCTTCAAGCATCTGAATCTCCATAGACAAGGCAATTTGCAACCCAATGATTAGGGCTTTGTATTCTGCTTCATTATTTGTGCAGGGTTTGTTTATTGAACATGATGTATATATGACTTCTCCTTCTGAGATTTTAGGACTATGCCTGCCCCTGCCCTGACTTTGGCCGGTCCAGTGGCTGGGGTGTCAATTCTGGAGGCACCATCAAAGTACAATTGCCATAAGGAGGGTCGCACTTGGTTGGCTTCCAGGGTTTCATCATCAGGGAGTTCTGTCTCCAGTGGACAGTCTTCTGGTGCTGGATGCTTAGCAAAGAAGTCCACAATGGCCTGACCTTTGACAGCTTTCAACAATACATAGTGGATATCAAACGCCATAAGAATGACCGCCCATTTGCCTAAGCGGCCCTTGAGTGTCGGTTGGGACAAGATATATTTCAGCGGATCATCTTTGGATATCAGCTTGATCTCGTGCGACAGCATATAGTGCCGGAGCTTCATGGCAGCGAAGACTAGTGCTAGGTAGACTTTCTCGATGAAGGTATATTTCTCCTCGGTTCTGACTAGTCTTCGGCTAAGGTAGTAAAGGGCTTGTTCTTTCCCTTCTTCGTTGTTCTGGGCAAGCATTGCCCCCAGTGAGCAGTGCGTGGCTGCTATATATAGAACTAGCGACCATCCTTTCACTAGTGCACCCAGCACTAGAGGGGTCTTCAAATAATCCTTCAGCTTGTCAAAGGCTGTTTGGCATTCTTCATCCCAATAGAAGGGAACATCCTTCATCATCAACTTATGAACGGGGTGGCATGGCCCTGGCAAGTTGGATATAAACCGTCGGATGTACGCCAGGCAGCCTTGCAGGGATCTCAGCTCAGAGAGGTTCCTTGGTAGGGGTAACTCTTGGATCGCCTTGATCTTTACGGGGTCTATTTCAATCCCCCGATATCTGACAATGAAACCCAAGAACTTTTCGCTCGACACTACGAACGCACATTTCATAGGGTTCATCTTCAGTTCATATTGCATGAGCCTCTGAAACACCACTCGGAGGCCTTGCAGATGGTCTTCTTTTCTTCTAGTCTTGATCACCAGGTCATCTATGTAGCACTCGACCTTGTGGTAGAGCAATTCATCAAATATTCTGGTCATTGCCTGCTGATAAGTTGCACCAGCATTCTTCAGTCCGAACGGCATCCTTTTATAATGATAGATACCTTTGGGAGTTCGGAAGGTAGTGTGGACTCGGTCATGTTCCGTGATTCATATCTGGTTGTAGCCGGAAGACCCGTCCATGAATGACAGTGTTTCGTGGCCGGTTGTGGCGTCAATCATGACTTCAGTGATCGGCACCGGAAAGTAATCCTTGGGACATGCTTTATTCAGATCTCGAAAATTAACACATATCTGGATCTGTCCATTCTTCTTTTTCATGGGCATAATATTAGCCAGCCACGTGGTGTATTGGTTTTCTTTGACAAAACCCACATCAATGAGTTTGTCCACTTCTTTGCATATCTAGGTGATGAGCTCTTGCCTCATGCGCCGTGGCAGCAGCTTCACCGGCTCGACTTCAGGGCTTATAGCTAGCTCATGTTGCGAGACTGCGGGGCTGAGTCCTGGCATTTCTTTGTAGGTCCAGGTGAAACAATCCCAATATTCTTGTAGCAGCTGGATATACAGCTTCTGTTCTTTAGCAGATAACTTGGCACTGAGGAAGGTTGGCCTAGGGTCGGCCTCATCTCCCAGGTCAACTTCTATCAGTTCGTCGACTATGGCTTGGCCTCCATCTTCTATTTCCGGGGGCGCCGACTGGAGGTCGACAAAATCTGGAATATCATCTTCGAGATCGAGTACCTCGGCCTCTTCATTCTGTTCCACCTGGGCTTGCAAGGGATTTCTGATTCAGCTAGTGGCGACTGCATGAGCTGTTCTGCTAGCAGGTCTATAGCCACCGTGGTTTTGAGAGATGAGCTAATGACCTCGGCCCTTGCAGATGTGTTTACAGTCCTGAAGGACTGGCATTTGTTTGTTGCCATGCTAGAGAAGCATTGCAGCTTCATAGCAGAAGACAAGGGTACCCCGTCTTCTTAGATTGCCACATCTTTGGTGGAAGTGCCCCTTTCTTTTCTAGCAGCATGCGTATCTTGATCAGTTTTGGCAGAAGCTTCTCTAGTCGGTACGAGGGGCGCTGACATCATTATCAGAGGAGGGCCACTGGAGGGAGACAACCCTACTTCTTCCGCATCTTCGGCTTCGCTACTGCTGGCCGTGTCAAATCTGGCTTGAAGAGCCGCTTCTTTAGGACATACTTGCTCCCAGCATTGGCAAGGTGTTATAGCCTCTGATTCTAAGTCTCTTGGTTGAGCAAGTTCAGTGATGTGAAACCACTTTGGGGGTGATATACACTAGGCCAATGATTCTTGGACCTATGACTCGCAAGCAATCCAACATACACGACGATATCACTTAAGCGGACTCACCCGCGTAACATACACATGTGCCTGTGGGCAACCCAGTGATGATGGAGAGGGTCCGGGGTTGGACCTTGATGCTCCGTGGGATTTGGTAAGCTTGAGGCTGAACCCCTAAGGGCATGGGATGCCCAATTTCATGGGCGGCCAGCATGCCAAGCGCGTGGGTTGTATGGTCTCTCTCACAACTCGCTCCGCAGTGGTCGCTTAATTTGATGACAATTTGGGACCGGGCACTCTCTCACCGTCCAAGGAGCTAAGAAGCAATACTAATTAAGTAAGATAATCCAGCAAAGAAAGGGGGCCAGAAGCTCACCTGATCAGCGTGAAGACGCCGATCCCGGTCGGAGATGATGGCGAGCGGGGAGGCGTGGGTATGCACCCGCACGCCGCGCCGATGTAGCTTCGGATGACGACCTACTATTACAATCACTACGCCCTCGCAGAGGGGTTGGACAAGGGGTGGGGGACTATAGGATTACACTCAAACACTCCCTCCACGCAGGGAGGGGCTGTAAGCCGGCCAGGCGTGGTGGGGAAGCTAAGTTAGAAACCGAATTGCTGAGCTCCTCGGTTCTGCTAGCTTTAGGAACAGCTTGATAGACAGTAGATGACGGCACCGCTACTGGCTCTCCCAAACTCCGTTGCTGATGAAACTTACACCAAAACCTCCTGGGTTGGCCCAGGAGGACGTTAGAATTATTGGAGAATTTCTTGACGTCGTCGGTGGCTGGGGCAGGGTCTGGAACAGGACTGTTCGGTGCTGGTTCTGGTTTCTCTCAGTCTACTGGTGCTGGAAGATGAAGGCAGCACGAACACTTACGACTCTGAATAATGCGGGATTGGAACCTATGCAACCTTGGACGAGTCCTCTTCGAGCCGGGATCAACGGGACCATCGTCTGAAGTCGGAGTTGACCGTGAAGACCAGAACAGTGGAGGGGTGACGGAACTGGCTCATGGGAACTGACCTGGCGCACCGTGGGGAGAAAATACGGAACTGTTGACTCCAGGGTCCAAAATTAGTTCTGCTTCTTGGAGATGATAGAGGACTTGAAGGGGAAGCCCTCAGCCAAGTTTCACACCAGGAAACGCAAGGGGGTGTCTGGGGGAGCTTCTGCACTGAGCCTCTGGTTGTCTACCTGGGAGAAACTGCGCAGGTCGTCGAGAATCGCTCCTCTGGACAGCTCCGGGATCAGAAGAAGGCAAGACTGCCCTCGTTGCGAAGCTGACTGGATGATGATTCCAACGGTATATGGTACACCTTCTGGAGCCTCACGATGATGCCGTGGCAGCTGCTGCAAGATGCTGGTACACTATTGCCTGTGAAAATGGATGAACAAGGTGGTGATAGGTGATGGGAAATGGGGTAGATGGGATGGGAAATGGGGTGGATGGGTGTGGGGGCAACCCCTAGCTGTGAGGGGGTCTGGGAGGGGGCAAACCAAGGTGAGAGAGGGGGAGAATGGGGACTGCAAGGGGGTCTAGCATGTGGAGGGAGGGAGAGTTGCGAATTTGGGGTGGGGGGAGAGAGGGAAGGAGAGGGGGCACAGCCAAATGGGAGGGAGATTTGAATTTTGGCTTAGGGTGAATCTCCTTCAGCCTTGGGGAGGTGGAGAGGTGCTTGGGGAAGGGAAATGGGTAGTTGGGGGTTGGATGGTGGATCAAGGATTGGTGGATTCCACCTTGGGGTTGGGGGGGAATTGAATGAGTGTATGGGGAAGGGGGGATATTAATGAAGAGTGAATGGAGGAGAGAGGAGGGGGAAATTTGAATTTTGGGAGGGGAGGAGAGAGAATGGGGGAGAGGGGGAGCTTCTCACTCCAAAGAAACACTCAAATTTTTGGAATTCACTCAAATTTTCATTAATCATCAAAGGTTACAAATGAGAGTGGGGAGGGGGCTATTTATAGACTCCATACTTTTCTTAGGACCAAATTGACCCTGACTAAATAACTAATGACCAAAGCAGTCCAGGGGAGGGTGCCCCTGGGCCTAGCCCACTGAATTGGGCCCATTAACCAACCTAATCAACCTAATGACATTCAACTTTGGTAAATGACTCTCAAACCTAGGTACCGGACTCAAATAAAGGGAAAATTACATAGTTTATGACTCAAATAAGATATAAAAATTACATGACTAGACTCAGAAAAATATGACAAACACAGTGACGCGTGCCGACGAACAATCCGAGCCTTGAAAATGTGGAGGGGCAAGGGATGCCCCCATCATTCAGTATGTTCAACCTCCGTTGGGTACTCATCAAAGGTTGCACCCAGTGAGCTGTCTTCAGCAGGGTAGAAAGCAGAGATGGTATCCACTTCGTATCGCCTGCTATAATAATATTCTTCAAGGGTGAAGCCTAACCCTGGATGTTGAGAGACACGCCTCAATTCTTTTTCCAGGTTTGCGGGATACCACAACTTCTAGAATGCTTCTTTCTCCTTGCGGTGCTGACCGGAAGGGATGTGCTGCTTCTGGAACATCTTGGCCATTCGCTTTGTTATGAACGTCAATCCCCGAACGGGGACCAATGAGTTCTCCATATCTTTAGGAAGATGGCAATCAGTGTCTTCCCGTGTAGGATGCTCCTCAGCCGTGTAAAATAAACTGTTGGGGCCGTCAGATTGAGTCACCTCCCATGCTTTGAATGGCTCGACAGTGCTATTGTCGAGGCCAAGAATTGGCTTGGTGAGGCCTTCCGAGACCCTGATGTGGTCATGCTGCTGGTCGACCTTGGTTTCATTGGCTTGAGGATAGGTGGCAGGAGGTGCTGCTCTGACCACGTCACCGGCGACGGTAATATGTGAGACCGTCTTAGGATTGATGTACCCAGGCGGCGGCGGCGGGAACCAGTCGTCGCCAGAAGTGCTTCTTGTTGCCCTAACAGGGGTCTTGTGATGCGGGACGGACACGAGACCTGGGACTCTAGCTCGCGATCGCCCCTAAGCGAGGGAAGACGTGGGACCGTGCACGGTTGAGAAATCGGTAGTGAGTCTCGAGTATCGGCTTTCCGCGTGTACTCGGATCGAGTCACGGGATGGGTCACACTCACTCTCTCGCAGCGGTGATAAAAATAGATATCGAGCTAGTTACCTATCACATGCAGTGGCATATACGAATAAATACGAGTAAAGCAAACCCCGAGTAAGAGAGCGAACACGATACCTCCACGCTCTGGGCGTGGGGAAGACGACCCCGGCCAGTTACGGTAACTCCCGGTACAATGGTAAAAACTTAATTACAACAGTGAATTTTATTGCCCACTCCACGCAGGGAGGTAAAGGGATACAAGTGGGGCCCAGGAGGACCGACCTTGGGTTGATAGGCAGCAAACTGGGAGGGTTCTCGGGGCGAACTCGGCCTACTGGTCCGACTCGGTCCTACGCCGACTCGGTGCTGCGTCGACTCGATTCTGACTCGCTAGGCAACAAGCCGTTGCCTCCAAAGGAACGTCGCCTTCTTGAGATCTTCTGAAGGCCCTGCTTGGCTGGGACGATGGCTGGACGTCCCTGAACGACTCTCTGAAGTGGCGGTCCCTGAAGTTGACTTTTGGTATTTATTTGTGAATTTCTCCCGGACTGCTGTTTCGGACCTGCACAGCGAACAGATTTGCGCGCCTCGGCAGCACGAATTAATTCTCTCAGATCTGGAATCAGATCGAGGTGAGACTAGCGGAGTTAGAAAGAGGACTCCCAGATATACAACATATAAATTTTGTAGGTTGATCCAACGAAGGGATGAGAAATGGGAGGCTCCACAACACTGTATTTTTTCTGTGGATCTGATTACTGACACTCAGGACAGAAAGGGATTTGCCTGAAACTGACCTTTGACCGGTGGGTAGAAGAATTTTATGGGTGCTACAAAAATTACTGGTGGAAGGGGTGGATGTTAGGAACACCTAAGAATTTTTATGGATTTTCTAAAAAATGATAAGTGGGTGGGAAAAATAAAAAAAGAGAACACTGTCCCGTGGATCTATAGAATGGCAGATTACAAGGGGGAATAAGAAATATGGGAAAAATACTAAACGATGTCCAAATGGCACAAAATTTAGAATGGAGACTAGGGAAGACAGGTAGAACAAGCCCTCAAAGTTTGGGCTCGATCAGACAACAAGAACAAAATATAAAATTTCGGAGTGGAGGTTCTATCCTGATTTGGACAGAACTCCGGCGATGGTGGCGGCGGCGCGATGGCGGTGCGATGGCGGCGACGGCAGAAACAGAAATCAGAGGATAAGAGGGAGAGATAGAATAGGTCTCACACCCTAGAAGGCGGGAGGAGGAAGAAGCACAACAGGGAGAGAGGGGAGAGGGGCGCACCCTTCAAGGAGCTTCAATCAAATTCATAATTTTTCATTCATTAATTCCCATAAAATGTGAATTACAATCTATTTGTATGAAATGCAAAATGACCATAATTAACCTCTGATCTAAATTGGGGAGGGGTAAATGGGGGAGATCATAAGTATTTCTCCCATGTGATTTGGAACCACATTAAACAAGTAATAAGAGGGGGGCGCCCCCTTGACTATCTTGGTGGCATCTTGGACATTTTGGTCCATTTGTCCCCTTTGAATGTCAAACCATCTAGAAGCCACCTAGGATAGCTGACCAGCCCCACATGGGACCTATTGGCTTAGGTGGACCAATGGGGAAAGAGATGGGGGCCCCTTGCTGGTCCTACAAGACTTTTTGCACAAAAACCCACTAAAACCTAAAGACTCACAGTTTGACTTATAAAGCCTTACAATTGCACATATGTTTTCTCAAGGATATAAAAATAAACTAAAAGGACATAAATAAAAATTAAAAATGTCAGTGCCACTGTTGATTCCCATCAATTCTCCCCGGGTGAGAAGAACTCGACCCCATCGAGTAAGGGGTGCGGCTGCTCGACTAGCTTTGGTGGATGGGTCACCGAACCTGATGCGGGACACTATGCGAACTAGGACTCTAGGTGCTAAGATGACCAAATGGACTCCTACGACCAGCAACGTCACGACGATCCGAATAGCTTAACTCAACACCTTAGATTCCCAAGCAGGGACTAAGCCATATAACAAGAAAATCAAGCTCGCAAGCACCCCTAGGAGGGAAGCGCGTGGATCCGCACAGTTGAGAAACCGGCGAGCCTAGGGTGGTCGACTCCACACTCGTGACTCGGATAAGTCACGGGATGGTCACACTCTCTCACCGCAGCAGTGAATAATGAAATAAGTATACGAGCTAGGACCCTACTGCGCTCACTAGCAGCGGCATCAAGAGTGAATACTAAAGGAGAAAGCTAACCATGCAAGGAAGCGGACGCATACCTCCACGCTGGGGACGTGGGGAAGAAACCCGGCCAAGTCACACGATCACCAGTACAAGCTAAAAATAGATACAATCCAAACTAATGCCCACTCCTCGCAGGGAGGTAAAAGGCTACAAAGTATCTCTGGGATCGTGCGAGGTGGGGTGACGGGTACCGGGTCGGTGTAGCTTGTCGCCCACGTACGGCCGCGGACGGTGGTACTCACGAACCGATCTGAACTTCGCAGAAAGGAGGGCGAGTCCCGGGCCCCAAGGAGGAAGCACGACCCCTAGAAGTGGGCAGTGAGGGTTGCTGAACGCTCTGGAAAACGTCGGACGCCATCTGCCCGGAGCTGGGAAGCAGCAGGGGAGAGGGCTCGGTGCGCCCCTTTCTGAGTAGCCGCCGGTCACGAAACCCGGCGTGGATGCTGTTGGGGATGTCCCAGGGACACCAGTGGATGGGCGGTGGCAGCGGAGCACTGTCGGAGCCCTGGCGAATTACGTCGCGAGACTAGTGCAGTCTGAACTTTCTGCCTGCAGCAGGATAGGGGGTGGGAGATGGGGTTAGAACCGGGGTTTCCTAGAGGCAAACGGGGCGGGGCTTTCTCTGGTGGAGAGGTGAGAGTCGTGGGGTGAATGGATGGCAGTGGCGGGGTGGTGGGCAGTGGAGGTTTTGGGCGTAGGAGGCAGAGATAGCCAGGGTTCAGTTCTGTAATCGAGTGCAGTCAGAACTGAGGACTGGATGGTGGGGGTGGAAAGTATGAAAAGTGGGGGTCCAAAGTCTGTGAGAAAATTACAGAAGGTGGATTTGGGTGTGTAATGGCAGTGCTCAAAACCCAAGATCGTTCTAAGGAGAATTGGGGGTAGTCCCTTTGGAGGTGATGGAGTGCTGTCCCACCCGGACTGCACACAGGCAGTGGGCGCGACTGCAAGGACTCCAAAGGCAACTTTTTGCACATGAGGAGTTTGGACGTGGGCTTTTCAGGAGAGATATAGGAAACTTAGGGAAACAACTTCTCTGAAGAGGTGATGGGGTTTTGAGAATGGAAAATGGGGGTAAAAGGTCATCTTTCCCGGCTCTGTCCAGTGGGAAAATACCCAGGGATAGTCTGCGTAGAGCGCAAGGGCTATGAAGAGAACTTTTGACCCCAGACGAATTAGGATTTTGGATTTTCAGGGGAGGTGGGGGACGTGGAGGGGAAGAAGTTTGCAGAAGGGGTCGGGGTGGTTTGATGAACGGACATGGGCGTACCAACCTGATCTTCCCGACCTAATACTGCAGGCAGATGCACTCGGGAACACCAAGAACAGCAGGGTAGCAAAGGATCCTCCACACCATAGCACCACCACGATGCGGAACTCCGGACTTTGTAGGACGTCGAGGAGGTCGCCTCCTATCAGCACCAGCAGCCGGAACTTCAGGGGAGATGGTCTAGGGCGTCGCACCCTAGGAAGAAGAAAGGGGGAGGGAGAGAGGTGGGTGTCGCACCCACAAGAGGGAGGGAATAAACTTGCGCAGCCAACCAAGAATTCTTCCAAATAAAAATGTTCATTTTTTTTCCAGCATACATAAGAGAGTATATATATGGGGGGGCATTTAGGGTTGAAACCCTAGCCAAGAGAGAAAGAAAAAGGGGCGCCAATTATTTTGGGAAGGGCTTATGCGACCCTCTCCTAGAATCAAGGAGGAGGGGCGCACAAGGCTCCTCAATTCAAGGAAGGGGGGCGGCTGCCACCTTCCAAGAGGAGGAAAGGATAAGGGGGCGCCCAAACCCTAGCCCAAGGTGGTGGGCGCACCACCCAAGGTGGGCCTCCAAGAGACTGGGGGCGGCCAGCCCAATTGGGCCCTGGAGAGGGACCAACAAGGTGGCCCATTAGCCTGACAACCTATAAAATGCAACATAAGCTACTAATAAGGTCCAACTGGCCACAACTCGGCCTACAAAAAAATCCATAATGATAGAAAAAAAGAAAACTCCAGCTCATGGGTAGCTCTCTGGATCCTCTCCAAGCCAAAGAGAAGTCTGCACGTCCCGAATCGTGCTGCGTGTCCTGTAATGTCGATCTGCCGCGTCGCGCCGATCTCGAGCTCGAGTGTCCTCACCAACTCTCCCCAGGCGGGAAGAACTCGACCCCGTCGAGTATGGGTCTCGATCGCTCCGATATCGCTCGAGCAAGTTTGGATCTATCCTCTCAAGCTCTGCCCCAATGATCCATGTGTCCTCAGACGCGGGCCGTCCTCTCCAACGAACCAAGTAGCGGTGATACGCGCCACTCCTCGTGGTAGTCACCTGCTCATCGAGTATTGACTCTATCTGCTCACGCTGCTGAGGTGACAGGGCCGGAAGTGGACTCTCAAGGGATGGCTCACTCACAAGGGGTGGAGTAGGCCCAAATAACTCACTAGGGATCACTGCTGGGTCCCTGTATGCAACTAGATCCGAGATGTTGAATGTGGAGCTAATACCGTAGTCCTCTGGCAAGTCTACAACATATGCATTGGATCCGACTTGCCTCAGAACTCTAAATGGGCTAGCACCACGAGCCTGTAATTTCTTCACGGCTCCAGAAGGAAACTGTTCCGATCTGAGCCGGATCATGACATAATCTCCCTCCTGGAACTCGCGAGGGTGTCTATGAGCATCGGCCAATTCTCTATATCGCGCGTTTCTGGACTCAAGGTAGTGATGATGATGCAGACTCCGAACTAGCTGTGTGGACTCATACCTATGCGAATGCAGGGGTGGTCCTGGACATCCAAACATGGACCTAGCATGCCTATGACGTCTACCAGACTTGACAACATGGGGAGGACCTGGACAACCAAAGTTGTACCTATCATGCACATGTGTCCTACTAAATGTGGTAGACTCAGGGGGGCTAGTAAGTCCAAACTCACTCAAGACATTACCCCTACATGATGGTGGACATGGTGAAACATGAGAGAGAGACTGGGGCTTCCTTCTTTCCAAACTCTGGAGTGTGGATGCATGCATGAAAGGGGTGTGATAATGGATCTCCTTGACAAGGTGGGGAAAGAATACGAGTCGAGAGGCTCACTAGGGAGGGGATCGAAAGGGTCAAAGGAATTATGACCCCTCCCGATAGGTCCCTTCACTATACTTGCCCATGTTTGACATTCGCCCAGGTGCAGATGATCACCTTCAGGCGCTCTAATGGATGGGGCAAGGGGCTCCTGAGGAAGGCAAGGAAGGCAATGTTCCTCCCTCGAGACCGTAATACCATAAGAGGGGACAAAGTCAACCTCATCGGGTATGGGAAAGAATAAAAGGACCTCGGAAGTGATAGGACCTATGGTGTATGCCGAGGTAATGGACCCCAAAGCAGGGAGCGTGAAGTTATGACTATAGGGTTGGTCAGACTCTAAGGCCAACATATATTTCAACTCCCATTGACAATCTAAACTCCTAAGGAAGTTCTTCACATTTTCAAGAAAGCAGAAGGACCGAAAAATCGTGTGAAAGGAGTTAAGGGGTACTGCTGGGAGATCTGGTTCCATGGGCGGGTAACAAGGAATCGAAGCATCTAGAATGGGACCCTTCCTTAACCAGCTAGCTAAAGACTCTCCAATGATAAGTTTGCCTATGGAAGGCAAGGATGGCTCAAGATGAGGATTGAAGGGCAAAGGTCGTTGCAAGGTTGGGGCTAGGGTGACAAATAGACTGGTGTCATTGGATGGTGCCTCACCTTGGCCCACTAGGATCTCTATGGGATCGCTCTCTAACCCCTCAACCTCGGCGTGGTACTTCTTGGTCAACTCCCGGTCAACCTCGTAACTCATCGGAATACGCTCAGGTGGGGCATCCTCTGAATGTGTGTCCTCTAAGATAGGGGAACATGAAGGACACGGGTCGGAGAAATGGCCCATCCCCCTACAGGGGGCCATAGGGGTGGGCCCCGGGAGTGGTGGGGGACATGAGCCCGGAGGCGGAGTGGATCGCTGGGGGTGGGTGGCTAGCGACACGGAGGTGGTCGGCGCAGCGCCGTCGTGGAAGACGAACTCGCCGGGAAGGTGAGATGGGTGTAAGGTGCAGGTCCTCTTGTCCAGGTCGATGGTCGCTCTTCTCTCCTCTAACCAAGTTCGCCCTAAAATGATGCATGGACCAGCAAGTGTGCCGATCTTGCACCATGCGCCATCGTGATATAGAACGGGGCCGAACCACTGTTGAAACTTGATAAAAGCTAAGCCACCTCGGAGAACAATCTCTCCAGTCTTAGAGAGAGACTCAACAATGTCCTGTGAGACACAATTAGATGGAACCCTACTGATGAAGTCGATCTCCGTATGCAACCCATTAGGTAGGATGGTCACGGACACGACAGAGCGCTGGAATGACTCGGTCATCGGTATAGGGATCGGGTCTCCTGACGACTGAGTGGTAGGGGCGACACCTGGGAGTCGTGCCATAAGAGCCTCGAATTGGGCCACCAGGGGTGACCAATCTGACACGTGGGCTCGAGGAACCGCCATGGGGCTGGCAGGTAGCTGGACATGCATATGCAATACCCCGACACGACTCTAAATGGTGATGCAAAAGAGGTGGAATGCAGAATCAAAGGGAACTTGTATCCGGTACATGGCGGAGGTATGATCCGAAGACCGAGCTCACGCAAGTGTGCTACCTTCCCGATAGGCATAACCTATCATTCCGGCAACACCTATTAATATACCGAAGAAGGGGCTAACATGCAATGCATAAGAATATCCTAGACAAACCTATGGCTCTGATACCAAAGTTGATGCGGGACACTATGCGAACTAGGACTCTAGGTGCTAAGATGACCAAATGGACTCCTACGACCGGCAACGTCATGACGATCCGAATAGCTTAACGCAACACCTTAGATTCCCAAGCAGGGACTAAGCCATATAACAAGAAAGTCAAGCTTGCAAGCGCTCGTAGGAGGGAAGCGCGTGGATCCGCACGGTTGAGAAACCGGTGAGCCTAGGGTGGTCGACTCCACACTCGTGACTCGGATAAGTCACGGGACGGTCACACTCTCTCACCGTAGTAGTGAATAATGAAATAAGTATACGAGCTAGGACCCTACTGCGCTCACTAGCAGCGGTATCAAGAGTGAATACTAAAGGAGCAAGCTAACCATGCAAGGAAGCAGACGCATACCTCCACGCTCGGGGCGTGGGGAAGAAACCTGGCCAAGTCACACGATCACCGGTACAAGCTAAAAATAGATACAATCCAAACTAATGCCCACTCCTCGCAGGGAGGTAAAAGGCTACAAAGTATCTCTGGGATCGTGCGAGGTGGGGTGACGGGTACCGGGTCGGTGTAGCTTGTCGCCCACGTACGGCCGCGGACGGTGGTACTCACGAACCGATCTGAACTTTGCAGCAAGGAGGGCGAGTCTCGGGCCCCAAGGAGGAAGCACGACCCCTGGAAGTGGGCAGCGAGGGTTGCTGAACACTCTGGAAGATGCCGGATGCCGTCGGCAAGGGAGGGAAGCTCCGGTGCGGCCGTCGAGGGGGCGGGCAGAATGCTGGCCAATCTGCCCGGAGCTGGGAAGCAGCAGGGGAGAGGGCTCGGTGCGCCCCTTTCTGAGTAGCCGCCAGTCACGAAACACGGCGTGGATGCTGTTGGGGATGTCCCAGGGACACCAGTGGATGGGCGGTGGCAGCGGAGCACCATCGGAGCCCTGGTGAATTACGTCGCGAGACTAGTGCAGTCTGAACAATCTGCCTGCAGCAGGATAGGGGGTGGGAGATGGGGTTGGAACCGGGGTTTCCTAGAGGCAAACGGGGCGGGGCTTTCTCTGGTGGAGAGGTGGGAGTCGTGGGGTGAATGGATGGCAGTGGCGGGGTGGCGGGCAGTGGAGGTTTTGGGCGTAGGAGGTAGAGATAGCCAGGGTTCAGTTCTGCAATCCAGTGCAGTCAGAACTGAGGATTGGATGGTGGGGGTGGAAAGTATGAAAAGTGGGGGTCCAAAGTCTGTGAGAAAATTACAGAAGGTGGATTTGGGTGTGTAATGGCAGTGCTCAAAACCCAAGGTCGTTCTGAGGAGAATTGGGGGTAGTCCTTGGGAGGTGATGGAGTGTTGTCCCACCCGGACTGCATACAGGCAGTGGGCGCGACTGCAAGGACTCCAAAGGAATCTTTTTGCACAAGAGAATTTTGGACGTGGGCTTTTCAGGAGAGATATAGGAAACGTAGGGGAACAACTTCTCTGAAGAGGTGATGGGGTTTTGAGAACGGAAAATGGGGGTAAAAGGTCATCCTTCCTGGCTCTGTCCAGTGGGCAAATACCCAGGGACAGTCCGCGTAGAGCGCAAGGGATATGAAGAGAACTTTTGACCCCAGACGAATTAGGGTTTGGGATTTTCAGGGAAGGTGGGGGACGTGGAGGGGAAGATGTTTTCAGAAGAGGTCGGGGTGGTTTGATGAATGGACATGGGCGTACCAACCTGATCTTCCCGACCTAACACTGTAGGCAGATGCACACGGGAACACCAAGAACAGCAGGGTAGCCAAGGATCCTCCACACCGCAGCAACACCACGATGAGGAACTCCGAACTTTGTAGGACGTCGAGGAGGTCACCTCCTATCAGCACTAGCAGCCGGAACTTCAGGGGAGATGGTCTAGGGCGTCGCACCCTAGGAAGAAGAAAGGGGGAGGGAGAGAGGTGGGTGTCGCAGCCACAAGAGGGAGGGAATAAACTTGCGCAGCCAACCAAGGATTCTTCCAAATAAAAATGTTCATTTTTTTCCAGCATACATAAGAGAGTATATATATGGGGGGGGCAATTATGGTTGAAACCCTAGCCAAGAGAGAAAGAAAAGGGGTGCCAATTATTTTGGGAAGGGCTTGTGCGACCCTCTCCTAGAATCAAGGAGGAGGGGCGCACAAGGCTCCTCAATTCAAGGAAGGGGAGTGGCTGCCACCTTCCAAGAGGAGGAAAGGATAAGGGGGCACCCAAACCCTAGCCCAAGGTGGTGGGTGCACCACCCAAGGTGGGCCTCCAAGAGACTGGGGGCGGCCCGCCCAATTGGGCCCTGGAGAGGGACCAACAAGGTGGCCCATTAGCCTGACAACCTATAAAATGCAACATAAGCTACTAATAAGGTCCAACTGGCCACAGCTCGGCCTAAAAAAAAATCCATAATGATAGAAAAAAAGAAAACTCCAGCTCATGGGTAGCTCTCTGGATCCTCTCCAAGCCAAAGCGAAGTATGCACGTCCCGAACCGTGCTGCGTGTCCTGTAATGTCGATATGCCGCGTCGCGTCGATCTCGAGCTCGAGTGTCCTCACCACTGGAAGTGTGGAGTACGCTCCACTCCAAGTAATCGACACCTACTCATCTCGTATAGATTCGATATGCATACGCTGCCGGGGAGGAGGCTAGAGGTAGACACTCCGGGGTGGGGTCACTCTCAAATGAAGGGAGACGGCTCAAAGGTTCACTAGGAATCACCGCTTGTCCCTTATGTGACTAGATCCGAAATGTGAAGTAGAATCGATCCCAAAGTCTGACAAGTCTCATACCCGAAAGGGACTAGCAACGCGAGCGTACAAAACCGACTCGACTCGATGTATGCACATGCACTCGACAGACAAACGGTACGAGATAAAGACTGACACACGACCCTAAACAAACCTACGGTTAGTCTGACTCATGCATATGCAAAGGTGGACCAGGACACCCGAATGTGTGCCATGCATACACTAGATGCAACCGGTGTTGGCAGAATGTGGAATTCCTAGACCTCCTAAAGTGGACCATGCATGCATATTGGTCTTTGATGTGGGAGGGTCGGGAGTACCAAATGCATCTTCTTCCTTTCCCCTATATGATGGTGTATCTCGTAACTGAATGGGCTTGGTGGGTGTAGACGACCCGGCCCGTGGGGAAGGGGTGTGATATGGGCTCCCTTGAAGAAGTGAAGTATATATGGTGGATCAAGGGGTCCACTAGGGAATGGGTCAAAGGGATCAAAGAAGGTATGACCCCTTGTGATGGGTTCTCACAAGTCATGGTCCCATGTGTAGAAGTCTTGCAGGTGTGGATGGTCACCCTCATGCATTGTGATAGGTGGGACGGTGATCATATGTAGGATGTATGGTTCCACCCTCAGGCAAAAGGGTATGAAGTCGGGTTCGGCCGACATGGGGAGGAATAAGAGGATCTCCGTGGTGACACAACCCACAGTGCACACGGAGGTAATGGACCCTAAGGCCAGATGAGTGAAGCTACGACTAGTGGGTTGGTCGAAGTCTCGGGCCAATAAGTGCGTCAACGTCCATTACCGGTGTAAACCCATAATAAGGTCAACCAAGGTATCAACATGGTGACTAGACCGGAATGTCGTGTGGTAGGAGTTGACGGGCACTAGTGGTAGGGTGGGGTCCATGGATGGGTAAGGATATGGGAACAAGCCATCCTTGAGCCAACTAAGAAGCGGCTCGGCAATGAAAAACGTACCCGTTAGAAATACGGGTGGCTCGGGCTTTGGTGGCTCCAAATATGATGGCTCCGAATGAGGGTCGGAAGTGGAGGGTAGCAATGGAGCACTCACGGGTGGTGAAGGAGCACGTGTCCTTTCAATCGTATCCAACCGGTCCGTAAACATTTTCAAGAGTTCGGCAAAGGTGCGGGTTGGAGTAAGGGCCTCATGGTGGACTCGCTCTTCGTCTCTCGGCCCGGGTGTGGACCTAGGCTCGGCTATAAGTGGGGCTTCCACTTGGTTGAAGGTGCTTGGGTGGGATGGGACGGAGGTGCCAAGGGGAGGTTGGTTGGAGGCGACTGGGCCGGCCACTTGATTGGGAGTGCTTTGGTGGGCTTGGATGCAGGTGAAGGGGCAGGGTTAGTGGGAGGTGTGGCCCACTTGATTGTGGGTGAGTTGGTGGGGTTGGCTAGTGGTATGACCCCCGTGGTTGGAGGTAGGTGGGCGGGAAGGTAGACCTTCCTAAGCGCTCTCTTCATATCCCACCATGACTCGATGGGCCTTAGCCTCCTATCTTCCCGGAAGTATTTGATGTCCCTCCATGTTTCAGTGGCTTCATAGAAAAGTCACCTTTTGGAAAAGTTGACTTGCATGGGACCGGACATAATCTACACCTCAAAGTAGTCGTCCATAATGGCTTCCCACTCTAGGTAGTCACTCGGGTTTTCGGAGCCATAGAAGTCCCGGGCTACGGGTCTCCAGGGGTGGTCCGGGTGGTTCTCCCATCTTAGATAGTATCGCCACCATGCATAAGATGCGGGCCCTTGGTAATCCATGGGACACGGGGAAGCTAGTGGATGGCCATGCCGACACTTGGACAAAACACTAGACATGACCCTAACTAATGCAAAGTTGGAATGAGACTCGACTACCAATCTAGACACAACCAAGATCCAGTACAAGGCGGAGGTTCGATCCGAAGAACTCCTCACGCGAGTGAATCACCTCTCCGATAGGCGTAACCTAATAGTCGGATGACACCTTTTGATATATCGAACAATGGTATGCAAATGAGACACCTAGACTTAGACACTTTTTTTATAATGTTTTTGTTAAGCAATGACTAATAACTACCCTAGACTCAACTGACGCTCTGATACCAAATTGATGTGGGACGGACACGCAACCTGGGACTCTAGCTCGTGATCACCCCTAAGCGAGGGAAGATGTGGGACCATGCACGGTTGAGAAACCGGCAGTGAGTCTCGGGTATCGGCTTTCCGCGTGTACTCGGATCGAGTCACGGGACGGGTCACACTCACTCTCTCGTAGCGGTGATAAAAGTAGATATCAAGCTAGTTACCTATCACACGCAGCGGCATATACGAATAAATACGAGTAAAGTAAACTCCGAGTAAGAGAGCGAACACGATACCTCCACGCTCCGGGCATGGGGAAGACGACCCCGGCCAGTTACGGTAACTCCCGGTACAATGGCAAAAACTTAATTACAACAGTGAATTTTATTGCCCACTCCACGCAGGGAGGTATAGGGCTACAAGTGGGGCCCGGGAGGACCGACCCTGGGTTGACAGGTAGCAAACTGGGAGGGTTCTCGGCGCGAACTCGGCCTGCTGGTCCGACTCGGTCCTGCGCCGACTCGGTGCTGCGCCGACTCGGTTCTGACTTGCTAGGCAGCAAGCCGTTGCCTCCAAAGGAACGTCACCTTCCTGAGATCTTCTGAAGGCAACGACTCCCTGAAGTGGCGATCACTGAAGTTGACTTTTGGTATTTATTTGTGTTGCGCCTACACTGGAGCGTCACAAGGCTCTGACGGTCCAACCCTGGAGCGTCACAAGCCAATGGGAAAACGGGCTCTGACACACCCACCTAGGGCCGTCACAGCACCTGACGGACCAACCCTGGTGCGTGAGGGGAGGTGGGTTTGCCAGCTCTGACGCACCCACCCAGGGGCGTCACAAGGCTGTGACGCGCCAAGCCAGGTGCGTCACGTGCCTTGACCAACAACGGTCAAAAACCAACGGTCGGCAGCCAATTGTCGAACGCAGCCTGACGGTCCAACCTAGGTGCGTCACAGCACCGTGGCAGTCTATCGTGGGACCATCACAGCCCACAGACCCCACTGGCTGCACTCAGGGCTGTAACGCACCCATCCAGGCGCGTTACATAGTGTGACGGTCACTGGAAGGACCGTCACACCCGCCCGAGGGTGAAACGGCGGGAAACGCCTAAGAATCTAACCACGCCCCCATACCTTCATAGGAGAGGGGGTAATCAAAGGGGAAGACCCCTGGGGACCCCTAGCATGATTCTAGGCCATCAAAACGCCGAATCGCGGCTCAAATCCATAGATCGGGCGAACTCTCCCCAAAACATGATTTTACCCTAAACCGCTCAAACACACCCCTCTCAGCTCCCATTCGGCCTACAAATGGCGGGGGATGACGGGATGAGCATAGGGATTCGTCCCCCTACCTCAATGGAGCGAATGCTCCGCCGAATCACCGCCGAAGTCAAGGAAGAAGCTTTTAGAATGCCATGCGCCCCGCCTCCCGCCGCGAGAAGGCCACCACCGGAACCGCCTCGCCACCGCCGCCGCCGCCACGCCGTTGCCGAAGTGAAGGAGGCCGCGTCTCGGTCGTCCGGGCAAGAAGAACGGTCGCGAGGGGGAGGGCGCTCTCCAACGGTTGGAAGGAGGAAGAAGAAGAAGAAAAAGGTGAAAAAGAAAAGAAAAAGGTTTGGTATTTATAGAAAATCCAAAAAATCAAAAAAATCCCAAAAAATAAAAAAATACACCTCCTCGATCCTCTCGACACGCTGATCGCAACGGTACCACTCGGGGTAGATGAACGACCCAGTTCACCCGCTACAGGGTTCTGTAGGTGTTTCCGAGACACACACACACGGGAGTCGGAAAACACGCGGAAAGGCCGCGGAACACGTTCCGAGCCTCCGAACTGACCCGAATCGCACGGATCCAAACACGAAAGATGTCCAGAACATAATTTCAGACACAACGGAGCCAAATTCACCGAAAACATAGATCCGCGACCCAAGAAGAAGGATTCGAAAAGGGTCCGGGACGTCACAGCCCTCCCCCTTAAACAAATTTCATCCTCAAAATTCGAGAATATGGCACAAGAACGGGGGAAAGACTCATACAAACAAATGAGGATATAGCTCTCGTATTTCATCCTCACGCTCCCAAGATGCCTCGCCACCAGAATGACGTTGCCAGACCACCTTAACCAGAGGAATAACCTTGTTCCGTAGGCGCTGCTCTCGCCGATCCTCAATGCGAACATGAAACTCTAGAAGGGACATATCTGGGGTCACCTCAGGCCAAACAGCATCCTCGAGAACATGGGAATCATCGGGCATATACTTCCGAAGCATCGACACGTGGAACACATCATGCACGGCGGAAAGCTCCAGAGGTAGCTGTAACCGATAAGCAACTTCCCCAACACGCTCGACGATAGGAAAGGGACAAATGTAGCGAGGACTCAGCTTCCCGCGCCTACCAAAACGCATCACACCCTTCATGGGAAAAACTCTCAAGTAAACTCGGTCTCCCACAGCAAAGCTGAGAGGTCGCCTCCTCCGATCGGCATAACTCTTCTGTCAGCTCTGAGCTGCCAACATCCTCTGCCGAACGAGATGCACCACCTCAACACACTGCTGCACCAAATCTGGTCCGGTCAAGGCACACTCGCCCACTTCGAACCAATCAACCAGAGTCCGACAAGGTCGCTCGTACAACGCCTCATAGGGAGCCATACCAATGCTCGAATGATAGCTGTTGTTTTAGGCAAACTCCACTAATGTCAGATGGTGGGTCCAACTCCCCTCCCATTCTAAGCAACATGCTCGCAACATATCCTCCAGAGTCTAGATGGTCCGCTCAGACTGACCATCCGACTGAGGATGATAGGCCGAGCTGAATGCCAACTCGGTGCCTAGAGCCTTCTGGAAGCTCCTCCAGAATCCAGAAGTGAAATGGGGATCACGATCGAACACAATGGAGATGGGAACTCCATGCAACGGAACAATTCGCTCCACGTACAAACGAGCCAAACGATGCACGCTCCAACTGACCTTGACCGGCAGCACCCGCGTCGTCTTCGTCAGTCTATCCACTAGCAACCAGATACTATCCTCCCCGCTGGACGTCCTCGGTAACCCAACCACGAAATCAGTGGTCACGTGGTCCCACTTCAACGCAGGAACATCCAAGGGCTGAAGTATGCCTCCTGGTCGCTGGTGCTCAGCCTTCACCTGCTGACATGTCAAACACCTGGCCACAAATTCCGCCACGTCTCTCTTCATGCCAGGCCACCAAAACTGCCTCTTCAGGTTCTGGTACATCTTAGCCGATCCGGGGTGCACGGCATACCGACTCCCATGAGCCTCGCGTAATACCGTACGCCGTACCTAGTCCTCGGCTGGCACATACAACCTACCTCTGAACCTCACAGCTCCATCCTCACCAAGCTCCACCTCGGCCATCGACAGAATACGAGGTAGCTCGGGGTCCGCTCGCTGAGCCTCAGCCACCTATCGACGCACCACGGGCGTGACAGTCAGACTCGCAAGGACAGTCGAACCCTGGTCCCGAGGGACCTTGAGCCTAAAAGTCATGGCTGGAACCTGCTCCCAAAGCCTCCACTTCCTCAACAACATCTGACTGATCGTTACTCTCCTACTTAGAGTATCAGCCACGACATTCATCCTGCCAGGCTGATAAGACAGAGTAAAATCATAATCTTTCATGTACTCCATCCACCTCCTTTGCCTGAGGTTAAGATCCTTCTGGGTAAACACGTACCTCAAACTCTGATGGTCAGTGAACATCTCAAACTTCTCACCATACAGATAGTGCCTCCAGATCTTCAGAGCGAAAATCACCGCCGCCAACTCAAGATCATGAGTAGGGTAGTTCTCCTCATGTGGCTTCAACTATCGAGATGCATATGCCACAACTCCACCGTGCTGCATAAGCATAGCACCCAAACCTACCCCGGAAGCGTCTGTACACACCACAAAGCCTCCCGATCCCGAAGGCAACACCAACACCGGAGCAGTCGTGAGCAATTTCTTCAGCTCCATGAAGCTCTGCTCACACTCCTCCATCCAAAGGAACGGCACATCCTTCCGCGTAAGCCTGGTCATCGGGGCCGTAATACGAGAAAAAAGCTAGATGAACCTCCGATAATAGCCTGCGAGCCCCAAGAAACTCCGAATCTCTGTGATAGAACTCGGTCTCGGCCACTGTACCACAGCCTCGACCTTAGCCGGGTCCACGGAAATGCCATCAACAGAAATCACATGCCCCAAAAAGTGCACCTCACGAAGCCAAAACTCACACTTGCTGAGCTTGGGATACAACTGGTGATCACGAAGGGTCTGCAACACCACTCTCAAATGATGCACAGGCTCCTCAGCAGACCGTGAATACACAAGGATGTCGTCCACAAACATGACCACGAACTGGTCTAGGTATGGACGGAACACCCTATGCATCAAATCCATGAATGCCGCGGGGGCATTGGTTAGCCCAAACGGCATCACCAAGAACTCATAATGCCCATACCTCGACCGAAACGCTGTCTTCTCCACGTTCGACTCTCGAATCTGCAGCTGGTAATAGCCCGATCTCAAATCGATCCTCGAAAACACCCGGGCCGACTGAAGCTGATCGAACAAGTCATCAATCCGAGGCAACGGATACTTGTTCTTAACATTCGCCTGGTTCAACTGGCGGTAGTCGATGCACAGCCTCAAACTACCATCCTTCTTCTTCACAAACAACACCGGCGCACCCCAAGGGGAGAAGCTAGGACGAATATACCCCTTGGCCAGCAACTCCTGCAACTGCGCCTTCAGCTCTCGTAACTCTGCGGGCGCCATCCGATACGGGGCCTTCGACATAGGCGCCACACCCGACACCACCTCAATCACGAAATTAATCTCTCGCTATGGTGGCAACCCTGGTAGCTCCTCGGGAAAAACATCAGGAAACTCGCACACGACAGGAATGTCCTCTACCTCAGGACACTGTCGATCACTCAAAACCACAGATGCGAGAAAGCCCTGACAACCCACATCAAGCAAATGACGCGCACGGATAGCCGAAATAAGCAAGCGAGAAGAGGAAGACCGAAAACCTTAAAAATAGAAGGTGGGTCCACGAAGCTGTCGGAAGTAGACCTTCTTTGAGCTGCAATCCACCAAGGCATGATGAGCCTCGAGCCAATCCATGCCCAAAATCACATCGAAGTCCTGAAGCGGTAACGCGTAGAGTCTAACCAGTAAGTTTCGCCCTTCCACCCACACAGGTACGATCTCAAAGCAGTACGGGGTGATCATGAAGTCACTGGTAGGCAACTCTACTGCCAAGTCACAGGACACCTCGGTCACTGGGCCCTCCACACTCTGAGCAAAATCCTCCGAGATGAACGAATGAGAAGCACCTGAATCAAACAAAACACGAGCCGCACAACCCAAAATTGAAAGAGTACCTTCCACCAAATGCGATGCCTCAGCCTCTACCCTGGTCATGTGAGTCACTCTTCCTCGGGATCTCTGCCTCCCCACAGTAGCTGACCATGACAACTGAGGAAACTGTCCCTGGTGCTGGTACTGCTGCGGCTGTGATGACAACAGCTGGGGATGAAACTACTACTGCTATCGAAACTCGTGCGGTTGGCTCGGTCTCTGCGGACAGTCACGTGCCATGTGCCCTGGTTGGTCACACCTAAAGCAAATCACGGGCGCTGAACACGGTCTACCTAGGACAATCACTCCGCGAACCCGTCGTCGAACCCTGATGCTGAAAAGCCACCGGCTGCTGAACACTGTCCATCGACTCCTGCTTCGACTCCTTATGATCCTGATGCCTCTTACCAAAACCAGCTTCCTTAAGCAACTTCTTAAGCTTCGATCTAAAGGACGACGACCCTGGCGCAGGGGCCACAGACTACGCCGCCACTGATCTACCTGCTGAGAGCTGGACGGTACTCTGCTGCTGCGTTCCCGCCGACTGGCTGAAATCTGCCTGCACCTGACTGGCACTGCCCTGCCCTCGAACCTTCTGTAAGTCTCTCTCCAGCGCCGCTGCTGCCTTACATGCCACATCCAACGTGGTCAAACCTGACACAAGAAGATGATGCCTCAACTCTAGCCTCAGGCCACCCACAAACTGATCAGTCTTCACCTCCTCATCTACCACAATATGAAGAGCATAACGGCCCAACTCGATAAACCTGGCACGGTACTGCATCACCGTCATGTCACGCTGAGTCAGCTCCATAAACTCACGCAACCTCTGCGACCTGACAAAGGACGGGCAGAAACCACGCTCGAAAGCCGTGAAGAACTCCTGCCACGTAATCTGCCGAAGAGGACGGGACAGGAACACTGAACCCCACTCTGACGTCCACCAAGTACGGGCCGCCCCCTGAAGACGATGAGTAGCCAATGCTACCTGCTCCTCCTCAGGACACTCCATCGCACTGAAAATCCGCCGCACATCATCCAGCCACTCTCTGGCCACCTCAGGATCTGGCTGCCCACTTAAGGAAGGAGGCAGGAACAGCAAGAACTCTTTCAGCACACGACCATGACCACCACGAGCCCGGTCCTCAACAGCGTCGCCGCCCTGCTGCTCGTGATCTGTCTGCTGCTGACCTCCCGGCTACCGCTAAAGCACATACTCAAACATACCTCAGAAGAAATCATCCATCCCTGGAGCTCTCGCACCTCCAGCTACACCCTCAGAAACTGAAGCCCTACTCTGCTCCTCCGGACCACCACTAGACTCTCCCTGCTGGGGACGAGCCCTCCTCCGTGGCGCCATAACACACATGGCATCAATGAAAACAACCACAAATCAGAGCGTAGGTTGTGAAGGTATATCAGAACTTGAAACGAATTGCGGTGGTCCAGGAGGTCCATGAATGTCCTGTACAGTCGGTGAGAGTCTAGTGGATAGGTCACTAACAGTAAGGACTAACTCACGGAAACCACCACCAAAGAAACGGGACCGCACATGATATGCGCAGCGTAGAGTGATATAGAAGGGGGGGATGAATAGATCACTCCTGAAAATTAATAATTCAGCGATAAATCAATACTTCGGTTTCTCAACCCCTCAGATACTGCGAAACAAATTGCTAAAGCGGTCAATAACTATGACAGAGTAAGTAAGTGAGATCGAGAGGACTGTTCACAGTGAAGCAAAATGACGAACAGAGGAAGAGCAACACAGCAGTAACAAGCAAACCACAGAAGAGGCAGTGAGTTTTTAAGGTGGTTCGATTGCAGTCCGCAATCTACATCCACCCCTCACTCCAAACCAGAGTGAGGCTTCCACTAGCAAAGGCTAGAACGTAGACTCAGTATGCAAACAGGTGCTGCCTAACAGCTTGACCAGGAGAACAACCTCCCCACTTCCTCTAGACAGGAGGGAAACCACTAGTGACACACAGTCACTAGCAAACCAGAGACCGAAGTCTCTCTTCCTCCACCCAGGAGGGAACCCACAAGCGACACCCTATCACTTGCAAACCGGAGGACCAATCCTCCCTTCCTCCGATCACTAGAGGGTAACAATATGAGATAAGTAAAGATGAAATGAAAACGGAAAACAAGAAAATCGAAGAATGAAAATCTTTTCTAAAGACAAAGAACAATGTAGCTTCCATAGAAGCAGATCTTCACAGTCACAGACACTGCTCTCTCTCTCTCTCTCAAATACTTTTCTCTCAGATCTGGATGGAGTGGGATCCTTCTGGAATTCTCTGCTCTCACACTGCTCTCTCGCTTCTCTTTTCTTTATGTATGGATCGTGCAGCCTCTCAAAATGCTTTTTGCTTTTTCCACGATCCATCTTCTTCCGAAGGAAGAAGCTCCATATTTATAGCAGCAGCAGGTAGGGCGTGCGGCTTCCAGATTCCCACCCAGAGAGCACCTCGGATCACGTGCCAGGTGCCAACCTCAGATCACGTGCCACTCATCAGCTTGAATCAACCTGAACGAAGAGAAAAATGGATGCATCAAGTTAGTTCAAGATTTGAACCAAGCATGTATAGACTTAAAGAATGTACAGACTTTATGTGATGCCATCCGAAGCATGTATAGACTTAGAGCGCGTGCATGCTATGCGATGTACAGACTTTGAACGCGTGCATGCTATGCGATGTACAGACTTTGAGTGCGTGCATGCTATGCGATGTACAGACTTTGAACATGATGCATGAGTTGATCTAGAGATAGAAACAGATTGATTTATAGTGTGAGACATCATCAAAACATAGGAATGCAACAATCTCCCCCTTTTTGATGATGGCAACACTATGAATCAATCAATATTAGAGCATTAAAAACATGCAATATTAAGCGCATCATGCAGACAAGCTAAGCACAACTTCTGAACCTCTTCTCTCACCAAAAACCACTCCCCCACAACTCACTCTCAGAAATTGCCATGAACCAGATGACCTACTTTCAGATATTGCATTGCATAACCTCTCTCCCCCTTTGACATCATCAAAAGAAAAAGAAGGATATATGAAAGTGCTGGAGACATGAGGGAGAAGTACAGTAACTTCTTAGTGTAGAAAGACACGAGCAAGCCTTAAGAGAATAAGTGAGGTGCTAAACTCAAGTGAAGATTCTTGAACTCTAGTAAACAATAGAGAGCTAGATGAGAGAAAAGTTTATCAACATACATAGTATATGATTTAGAACAGGAGTGACCAAGTATGGCATGACATAGCTGAACAGCCAACTATCCCAGATTGTTCTCAAGGTATTGAGGACAAGCAATCCATTAAATTGCATAAAGACAAGGGATTTTGAGGTGATGTTCAAGAAGACCAATGAGTAAGTTGGTAATTCACACTTTTGACATTAGGGAGACACCTTCATTAGAGGCCTGAATCCCCAGTTACTTAGTGTGAGTACCTCATTACCTCCCCTTTTTTTTTCTTAAAGGAACAGAGTTAGTAACTGTGGCTTTTGACATGAGGAAACACCTTGATTAGATGCCAGAGTCCCCAGTTACTCACCAGCTAGCCGCCATTGCTCTGTGAAGGTCAGAATATTAATGCCATTTTTTTTCATTTTTTTTGTTAAGCATTTGACACCTCATGACATAGGAAAAACTTCATTTCATTGATGAAGCTCCCAGTTTCTCAGTGACCAAATCAAGACCTTTGTTCATTCAGTTGATCCCTTGTGTTAAGGAGATGGAATGATTGAAAACAATACCAGAAGAACTATTTCTTGAAGTGAATCTTGAAGTCTAGATTTCAAGTTGTTTTGGTCAGATATCAAGACATATAGGTTTTGGCCTGAACCGGAATCACTGACAATGTAGAAAGATATACTTTATACAATTAATCCAGATCTCTGATAGACTACCAGAGGAAAGATTCTAGCTGGACTTTAGTAACACATACTTATAGACTTAAGAGATGAGTGAGATTCTACTGTCTGAGAGAACCGCACTTGTTCAGTCATGAGAACCAGCAATGACACATATGTGGTTAATCTTTTGATCCTGTCAAAGAACTCCCCCTCTCACAGCTCAACCAGCTCCCCCTTAATCAAAGCATTATTGAAGGCTACCCATTTGACACATAGAACTCCCCCTCACAATAGGAACAGTCTTCACGCTTAAGATAACTTGAATAAGCCTAATTCTGTTCTCAGTGTAGTGAATTTTTCATTGTCCAGAGGTTTGGTGAAGATGTCAGCAATCTGATTAGCAGTGCCTACATGAATCAGTTCAAAATTATTCTTAGAGACCTCATCTCTTATGAAATGATGCCTTATCTCTATGTGTTTGGTGCGGGAATGCAAAATAGGTTTCTTGGCTAGATTGATGGCACTGGTATTATCGCAATAGATAGGTGTGCACCCCAGGTCTACTTGGTAGTCCTGTAGCTGGTGTTTAATCCAAATGACTTGTGTACCACAACTCCCTGCAGCCACATATTCAGCCTCTGCAGTGGAGAGGGTCACAGAGTGTTGTTTCTTGGAGCCCCAAGAGACTAAACACCCACCTAAAAATTCACAGTGACCACTAGTGCTTTTCCGGTCTAGTTTACACCCTGCATAATCTGCATCTGTGTATGCAACTAAATCAAGTGAGTGTGATGCAGGAAACCATAGACCAAGAGAATGTGTAGTAGACAAATATCTGAAAATTCTTTTCACTGCAGCTAAATGTGATTCAGTGGGTCTAGACTGATACCTTGCACACATTCCTACACTGAACTGTATATCAGGTCTAGAGGCTGTCAAGTAAAGTCGAGATCCAATCATACCTTGATATAGCTTGGCATTTACTTCTTTACCTGTCTCATCTGCATCCAGTGAGGTGTTGGTACTCATAGGTGTTGTAATGTGCTTCAGGTTGTTCATACCAAACCTCTTGAATAGTTCCATTATGTATTTGGTCTGGTTGATGAAGCATCCATCCTCTAATTGTTGTATCTGTAAGCCAAGAAAATACTTTAGTTCACCTACCAAACTCATCTCAAATTCAGCAGACATCATTTTAGAGAATTCATCCATAGTTCACAGCTAGTTGATCCAAACACAATGTCATCTACATATACCTGAACTATGATGAGATCGTTATTTGTACCCTTGGTAAATAAGGTTTGATCAACTTTACCTCTGTTGTAGCCCTTGCTGATCAGAAATTCAGTCAGTCTTTCATACCATACTCGAGGAGCTTGCTTTAGACCATACAGGGCTTTGTTTAACCTGAAAACTTGGTTAGGTTGAGGAGAGAACTGAAATCCTGGGGGTTGTTCAACAAAAACCTCTTCCTTAATGACTCCATTTAAGAAGGCACTTTTAACATCCATTTGTTGGAGTTTTATATTTTTAGAGCACGCAAATGCTAGCAATATTCTTATTGCTTCCATCCTAGCAACAGGTGCATAGGATTCATCGAAATCAACACCAAATTCCTGACAGTAGCCCTTGGCTACTAGTCTGGCCTTATTCCTGGAAATGATTCCATCTTCATTCATTTTATTTTTAAACACCCACTTAGTTCCTATGATATTAACACTTTCTGGTCTTGGAACAAGCTCCCAGACATTATTTCTTTCGAACTGACCTAATTCCTCACACATAGCATTGACCCAAGATTGATCAGCCACGGCCTCTTCTACTGATTTGGGTTCAATTTGTGAGACCAAAGCAATTAGGTCTTGATTATTAACATTCCTAAAATGAGACCTAGTCCGAAGAGGATCTTCAGGGTTGCCTATGAGTTTATCTATTGGGTGATCTTTGAGGAATCTAATATTTATTGAAGACTCACATGTTTCTCTTAGCCCTTCCTGGTTGGGAGGATTTGATGTTCCACTCGGCTGAGTCTTCTCTTCTTCTTGGTCTTCTAGGAAATCCCCATCGTGATTGGAATCCCTGTCAATATTTTCAATGTTAGTAACACCTTTCTCATCACTAAAAAGGATGTGTGGAGACTCTTCAACTTTCTGGTCTATTTTGTTAAAGACCCTATATCCCCTTGACACTTCAGAGTATCCTAAAAAAATTCTAGGGGAGCTTTTAGCTTCAAACTTATCTAAGTCTTTCTTGTCATTATTATGAATAAAGTATTTAGCTCCAAAAATTCTGAAATGAACCAAGTTTGGTTTCTTACCTTTTAGTAGCTCATAGGGTGTTTTCTTGTGAATAGGGCTTACCATGGCCCTGTTGATTATATAAGTTGTTGTATTGGCCGCCTCTGCCTAGAACCTCCTTGGTAATTGACTCTCAATCAGCATGGTTCGGACCATCTGCACAATAGTTCTATTTCTTCTCTCCACAATTCTATTCTGTTCAGGTGTCCTTGGAGAAGAAAACCTGTGGGTTAGTTCCTCTTTTTCACAAAACTCAGAAAACATGGAGTTTTCAAATTCACCTCCATGGTCAGATTGAATTGTGCAAATCCTGTATTTTCCTTCTTGTTTGACCTTATTGAAAAACTGGTTAAACTTTTGAAAAGCATCACTTTTACTGGTTAAGAAAAAGATCCAAGAAAACCTAGAGTGGTCATCAATGATCACATAGCCAAACCTATTCCCATTAAGACTCTGAGTCCTTGAAGGACCAAATAGGTACATATGAAGAAGTTCCATTGGTCTAGAGGACAATGGCTCAGATCTTAGCTTGAAAGATTTTCTGGTCTGTTTGCCTAGAGCACAGGCATCACATGATTTTGAAATAGAATTGAACTTAATTCTAGGCATGCCTCTAACTAAATCATGCTTGACCAATTTATTTAAAGTAGAGAAACTAGCATGGCCTAGACGTCTATGCCATTCAAAAGCATCACTTTTAGAATTAGCAGATAAACAAAGATTAGGTTCAGATTCAGCATCCAAGTCTATCATGTAGATCTTATTAGTCCTGTTGGCTACAAATTTAACCACATCAGAATTTATTTCAAAAATTTTGCATGAGTCATCATCAAACACAACCCTGTGACCTTTGTCACATAATTGACTAATACTAATCAGGTTGTGTTGAAGATCTTCCACAAGTAGAACTTTTTCAATGGAGTTTGTGGAAGACTTACCTACTGTGCCAACTCCAATCATCTTACCTCTGTTCTTTCCTCCAAATTTGACCAGACCCCCTACCTTCATCTCTAACTTGCTGAACTTGGATCGGTCTCCTGTCATGTGCCTGGAGCAGCCACTGTCGAGGTACCACTTGTTGTCTTCAGCTGCCAGGCCGACCTACACAATCAAAATCAAGCAAAGTGATTTGGAACCCAAGATGAGTTGGGTCCAAAGACATTATTCAAATTTCTAAGCAGATGTTTAGGAATCCAGATTTGCTTCAACATGGTTTTCCCTGGAACCTTTACTTCGGGTTTATTGAAATTATGACCGGGGTTATGTCCAGCTGGTCTGGAGAAGTAAACTCTATTCCAGTCATTGGGCTTCCCATTCCTGGGATACCTCCTATGAGCTTGTTGATTAACAGATTTTTGAGGATGATAGTTATTTCTCCAGTAGATCATGTTTGGACCCATCTGTTTGTAGTAATTCCAGCTTTTATCCTGATCCATTTGCTTGGTCCATCTACCATTTATGTTCTGGTGAGTGGGCTTAGTGAAGTTCTTCACAAAATTCATTCCCATTTTAAGTGGTCGACCAGCACTATTTGCTAAATTTTCTTTCGGACGTTGAGCTCCTTGACTGCTATTTGAGCTGGATGGTGTGTCCAGCTTCTCTTTTCCCTTCTCTGGGCAGAAGGTTGTGGTTTTGAATTGAAGGGGTCTCTTGTTAGTTGGGTCATAGCCTAGACCCTCCCTATTGAAGTTAACACTTGTCCCTAGTATAGCATCCAGACTTGTTTTTCCTTGAACAAATTTTTCCAAAACCTTCTGTTTGTCTTCCAGCTCTTTTTGCAGAGACTCAGAATTTTTTAAGAGTTCAGCGTTCACTTTCTTAACAGCTTCATATTTCTGTGAGATCACTCTATTTTCTTTCAGGCTTTCTTCAATTTTGATTTTGAGTTCGTTGAGCTGGGTGTGACTCTCCTGGTTTTCTACCTTGTGCTTTTCATTGTCTTTTCTCAAGGATGTCATTTCTTCTAATTCTTTCCTTAATGTCCGTCTTTCCTCACTGATTTGGGTTAGTTCTTCAATATTAGTATTGAATTTTCTTATGAGGACCCTATGCTCTTTACTGAGTGAATTGAACTTGTCTAATAATTCAGCATAGGCATCTTCCCAGTCATCAATAGAAAAATTTTCAAAGACATTTGTTACCTCCTCTTCGCTATTTGCAATTAGGCAAATTCCTTCTTCATCTTCCTCCGAGGAAGTGCTTTCCGGATCTTCTTCCTCATCGCTCCACGTGCAGACCATTGCCTGTGGCTTCTTCTTTTTCTGCATCTTTGAGCTCTTCTTCTGAAAGTAGGGACCCTTCTTCTGGAGATCTGGGCAGTCCCCTTTCATGTGTCCCTATTTGTTGCAATGAAAATAAGTCATTCTCTTAGTATTTCTGTCCTTATTATTGCTAGATTCAACGTTCTTACTAAAGGAGTATGGCTTCTTCCTCCTAAAGGTCTTCCCCTTAGTCCTTAAAAATTTTCTGAACTGTCGAGTGAGCATTGCCTGCTCCTCCTGGTCGAGATTGGAAAAACCATCGGACTCGAGGCTACTACTCCCGCTGCTGCTACCCTTGTTACGGGATGCCTTGAGAGCAATATTCTTGCCCTTCCTGTCACTTCCTTCATCACCTCCTTTAAAGTTCATCTCATAGGTCATGAGAGATTCTATGAGTTCATTCACTGTCATAGTCGTCAGATCCTTTGACTCTTCTATCACAATGGCCTTAGTGTGCCATGCTTGGGTTAGAGATCTAAGAATCTTCCTGACTATATCTGTCTCAGCTAGCTCTTTCCCTAGCCCCTTAAGAGTGTTTGTGATCAAGGACAACCTGGCATACATTTCAGTGATATTCTCCTCTGGATTCATCTTAAATAATTCATACTTAGAGGTGAAGAGATTTACCTTCGTGGCTTTCACTTGAGCTGTACCTTCGTAGATTAGTTCTAGCTCATCCCACATTCGCTTGGCCATCCTATAGGCTGATATGCGGGCGTATTCGTCTGGGTGAACAGCACACTAGATGATGTTCAGGGCCGTCCAGTTAAGTGAAGATAACTTGACATGATCATCTGTCCATGCGTCCTCATTCGGTGGCAGGTCATACGGCCCTGTAGTGATTACCCTCCACAGCTTGTGGCTCTGTGCCCTGATGAACACCTCCATCCTGTTTTTCCAGAAGAGATAATCATTACCATCAAAGAATGGAGGGCGACTGATCGATTGTCCCTCAGGCATGAAACTTTGAGGACCAGTAGGATTACCCTGACCGTTGGCCCACATGATGCTAACCTGCTCTGATACCAATTGATATGCGCAGCGTGGAGTGATATAGAAGGGGGGGATGAATAGATCACTCCCGAAAATTAATAATTCAGCGGTAAATCAATACTTCAGTTTCTCAACCCCTCAGATACTGCGAAACGGATTGCTAAAGCGGTCAATAACTATGACAGAGTAAGTAAGTGAGATCGAGAGGGCTGTTCATAGTGAAGCAAAATGACGAACAGAGGAAGAGCAACACAGCAGTAACAAGCAAACCACAGAAGATGCAGAAAGTTTTTATGGTACTTCGATTGCAGTCCGCAATCTACATCCACCCCTCACTCTAAACCAGAGTGAGGCTTCCACTAGCAAAGGCTAGAATGCAGACTCAGTCTGCAAACAGGTGCTGCCTAACAGCTTGACCAGGGGAACAACCTCCCCTCTTCCTCCAGACCGGAGGGAAACCACTAGTGACACACAGTCACTAGCAAACCAGAGACCGAAGTCTCTCTTCCTCCACCCAGGAGGGAACCCACAAGCGACACCCTGTCACTTGCAAACCGGAGGACCAATCCTCCCTTCGTCTGATCACTGGAGGGTAACAATATGAGATAAGTAAAGATGAAATGAAAACGGAAAACAAGAAAATCGAAGAATGAAAATCTTTTCTAAAGACAAAGAATAATGTAGCTTCCGTAGAAGCAGATCTTCACAGTCACAGACACTGCTCTCTCTCTCTCAAATACTTTTCTCTCAGATCTGGATGGAGTGGGATCCTTCTGGAATTCTCTGCTCTCACACTGCTCTCTCGCTTCTCTTTTCTTTATGTCTGGATCGTGCAGCCTCTCAAAATGCTTTCTGCTTTTTCCATGATCCATCTTCTTCCGAAGAGCAGCAGCAGGTAGGGCGTGTGGCTTCCAGATTCCCGTCCAGAGAGCACCTTGGATCACGTGCCAGGTGCCAACCCCTGGTCACGTGCCAGGTGCCAACCTCAGATCACGTGCCACTCATCAGCTTGAATCCACCTGAACTAAGAGAAAAATGGATGCATCGAGTTAGTTCAAGATTTGAACCAAGAATGTATAGACTTAAAGAATGTACAGACTTTATGTGATGCCATCCGAAGCATGTATAGACTTTGAGCGTGTGCATGCTATGCGACGTACAGACTTTGAACATGATGCATGAGTTGATCTAGAGATAGAAACAGATTGATTTATAGTGTGAGACATCATCAAAATGTAGGAATGCAACACGCATACATGGTGCAGCACAGAGCCTGATGGTCCATCCTTGGGCCGTCACAGGCTGTGATGCGCCTACACTGGAGCGTCACAAGGCTCTGACGGTCCAACCTTGGAGCGTCACAAGTCAAGGGGAAAACGGGCTCTGACGCACCCACCTAGGGGCGTCACAGCATCTGACGGACCAACCCTGGTGCGTCAGGGGAGGTGGGTTCACCTGCTCTGACGCACCCACCCATGGGCGTCACAAGGCTGTGATGCGCCAAGCCAGGTGCGTCACGTGCCTTGACCCCCAACGATCAAAAACCAACGGTCGGCAGCCAACGGTCGAACGCAGCCTGACGGTCCAACCTAGGTGCGTCACAGCACCGTGGCGGTCTATCGTGGGACCGCCACAGCCCACAGACCCCACTGGCTGCACTCAGGGCTATAACGCACCCATTCAGGCGCGTTACACAGTGTGACGGTCACTGGAAGGACCGTCACACCCGCCCGAGGGTGAAACGGCGGGAAACGGCCAAAAATCTAACCACGCCCCCATACCTCCATAGGAGAGGGGGGAATCAATGGGGAAGACCCCTGGGGACCCCTAGCATGATTCTAGGCCATCAAAACACCGAATCGCGGCTCAAATCCATAGATCGGGCGAACTCTCCCCAAAACATGATTTTACCCTAAACCGCTCAAACACACCCCTCTCGGCTCCCATTCGGCCTACAAATCGCGGGGGATGATGGGATGAGCATAGGGATTCATCCCCCTACCTCAATGGAGTGAATGCTTCGCCGAATCACCGCCGAAGTCAAGGAAGAAGCTTTTAGAATGCCACGCGCCCCGCCTCCCGCCGCGAGAAGGCCACCACCGGGACCGCCTCGCCACCGCCGCCGCTACCACGCCGTTGCCGGAGTGAAGGAGGCCGCGTCTTGGTCGTCCGGGGAAGAAGAACGGTCGCGAGGGGGAGGGCGCTCTCCAACGGTTGGAAGAAGGAGGAAGAAGAAGAAGAAGAAGAAAAAGGTGAAAAAGAACAGAAAAAGGTTTGGTATTTATAGAAAATCCAAAAAATTGGAAAAATCCCAAAAAATAGAAAAATACACCTCCTCGATCCTCTCAACGCGTTGATCGTAACGGTACCACTCGCGGGTAGATGAACGACCCGGTTTACCCGCTACAGGGTTCCGTAGGTGTTTCTGAGACACACACACGCGGGAGTCGGAAAACACGCAGAAAGGCCGCGGAACACGTTCCGAGCCTCCGAACTGACCCGAATCGCACGGATCCAAACATGAAAGATGTCCAGAACATAATTCCGGACACAACGGAGCCAAATTCACCGAAAACACAGATCCGGGACCCAAGAAGAAGGATCCGGAAAGGGTCCGGGACATCACAACTGACCTACATCCACCCCATACTCCAACCAGAGTATGGTTCTTGCTGACTCACAACTTGAGAGACCGCTGATCCACAGCTTTGGGGAAAAATCCCAGACCGTTGAGCCTCACAGCTTGCTGTCCAGAGGAACCAATCCTCTACAATGCTGACAAACAGCTTGATCCACTGGGCTTTACAGCTTAGCCGACCAGAGGAAACCTCCTCTGCTACCGCTGACGAACAGCTTGAACGAGTATCAAAGAAGAAAGAACGAAAAGAACAAAACACAGTAAATAGAGGGCTGTCAATAAATCCAAAATGAAAAAATGCTCGCGCTGTAGCCAAGTGTCTCGGATCTGATCCAGAGAACACTACTTAAAACTTGATCTTCAATGTGCTGCCCTTTCTTCTCTTCAAAACTATCTCTCTCTTTCTATCTCCTTCCGTCTCCTCTCTTTTCAGGTGCTCGAACTCCTCTTTTTCTCTCTGATTCTTCTTCTGTATCATGTTTCCTGCTTCTTCATCACCACTCTTTCCTTTTTCATGGGCATCAGATGAAGGGCGTGTACTTTCCACGATTCCCGCCCAAATGTCTTGGCCCACGTGGCAGCATCCTAGCTCAGTGCTTTCCATGTGTCTCGATCCTGGCACCCCCTCCACTCTTGGATCACATGCCACTTTTAGGAGTTACGATCACTTGGCCTCAGTTCTCTGGAGAGAGAATCTCTGTCAGGAGAATAGTCATTAGGTCAAACATCTTATAAGCTGAGTTATGCATGCAAGGACTCGTATATGAATAAGACCACATGCACTGACATGATACATATATTGGGCAATTCACACACACAGACCATCGGTGTACATAATGAGGTATGAACCGACTCACTATGGTTATAGTGCAAAGAAATGCACAAACTACGTGTGGGTGTATCCTGCCAGAGTGCACTTTTTGCCAAACCCTAAGATGCATAGGCCTTTCGATATGTACAAATGAGAACGTGTACTAACTTCAGTAATGAAAAGCATCGATGTTGGTATGCAGACCAAGAAATGCCTTAGGCCAAAGATTGCACCGACTATTGAATGCACTGACTTTGGTGAAAGCATAAACGGGGACAGCACCGAGGATGGATATGCAAAGACACGCAATGCACCGTCTTGTGCTTGCAGCAAAAACTGCATCTACTCAAGCTAACACCAAATGTGTACTGACGCTAACGAAGCTAATACCAACTCTGTGCCAACCTTCTATGAACTAAGTATGGACGGACCAACCATTGCACTGACCGGAGATATAGGGAATAGCACGGACCACAGTTAGCACGTGCAAAGACTTGCAAAGGCCTTGGCTATATGCAATGCATGTTATGCACGGACTCTCATATGAAGGACGTGGAACATGCACCGACTATGAATACATTGCACCGACCCTGAATATGCAAACAACTAAGACGTATGCAGACGTTATTTGCCAAGTAACGTGGTATGCACAGACCTGACTATGCACAGACTTCTTTAACCTATGCATGGACTGTATGCAACAAACGCAAGGTACACAGACCTTGTATGCTGAAGGACTCAATTGTGCACATACATACATTTTTAATGAAATGATCAAATGCAAATAAACTTATGCAATCCAGTCTTCACATGACTCATAGATTGTCATCATTAAAACTAGGGTTCCAGCAAAGGTCACATTGGCTTCCGGTAGTGCTTCAGCCAAACATGCTTCATATTAAGCAGGCGTCTGCAAAGCAGTGATGATCGCCTGTCGGGTCTCTTCACTCAGGGAGAGGATTTCCCAAACAGTGAATCTCGCTGGGTGCTTCTTCAACAACTTGACTACCCGTCTTTCTACTCGAACATTGGACAACTTCATTTCTTCTGCCCACCTGGGCTTGGGAGAGTCTTGAACTACGGCCCCTAATGGGCCTGCTTCATCGGTCTTTGAGGCCGCACCCTTCTGTTTAGTGTCATCTTCCTGCTGTCCCTCATTGGCTGCCATTGAGCGAGCTTCATCTTCATCTGGCACGCCAGAAGGCTGTTGGAGCTATGGATGAGTATTCCCAACTGTGGGGTCGGCATCCTGACATGGCTGCTTTCCCTTTGACATTCTTAGGAATTCCAGAAAGGAAGGAGTGGCAGTGCTGCCCCTACTCTGACTGTATAAACCTGAAGGAGGAGGGATTGGGACTCCCTTGACCTCCGGAGGGGGTATCTTATAGGGTTGCTCTCCCCTGCAGATCATATTATGGTTGGCAGGTGACTGACGCCCCCATTTTCGGCCTGACCGAGTTGCATGTGCAACGGTCACTGCTTCAGCTTGGCTTGCCCCGGCGGCGGGTGTAAAGCATATTTCCTCCTCATCCTCCTCACCGGGCAGATTGAAGAGGGCAGATAGGGTATTGTAAGAAAGGACTATATCCTTTGTGGTCTTTCTGGCTTTTCTTTTCTTTCTTCGTCTCTCTTTTTTTTCCTTCGGGTGGCGCTTGCCCCCAGAACATGCTGCCATCCTTATCTGATGCTTTGTCAGCTTCCTGCTCTAGCTTAAATGAGAGTTGTTCTAACTCCTGCCACGGGACATGATCCCGCACCAGTAAAGGCTCCAGTTCGGGTTGTACATACTCATATAACCCACTTATATAGTCTTGCAGCCGTCGGGCTTCTGGACTAATTTCCTTGACCATTGGCAATGGAGTCTATCTTCTCCGGTTATGTGTAGGTATTCTGATGACAGTAGGTGGATTGGCCCACACAGGTGTTGCCACTGGCAGAGTGGGTCGTGGTGTGATGCCACGGATCTATGCCCCCACTTTCGGGTGAGGTGTGCCTCTCTTCTTGGTTTTTGCAGGGACTTGCTGCAATCCCTGTTGTTCTTTTATTGGTGTCAGGAAGTAGGCCTCATAAGCATGTTGAGTGTGATAGAGTAGATGGACGCTCTGATACCAAGTGATAGAGTATTTATAGACGATCTAGAGGGGGGTGAATAGATCGGTCACCGACTAAAACTTTACTACAGTCGAAATTGTTGCGAAAAATAATCAAACTGATGTAGGATGACTGGAAGGCACTTAATCACAACCAGAATGAAACAAGTCGAACAGATCGGCTCTCACACGATCCTAAGCAATCATCTACTGAGTGATGAACAAAGATAAATGACAAATGCAAACCACAATCAATCGCATAGTGGATAGTAGAATTTTAAGGTGGTTCGATCTCAAACCCGAGATCTACGTCCACCCCACACTCAAACTAGAGTGTGGTTTAACTACTGATACATAGCTTCCGCTGATCCACAGCTTCGGGGTAAAAACCCTACAAACCGCTGGGCCTTACAGCTTACGCTGACCAGAGCATACCACACCTCTGCAACCGCTGGGGCTTACTACTTTGTCCATCCAGAGGATACCACACCTCTGCAACCGCTGGGGCTTACAGCTTTACCCGTCCAGAGGATACCACACCTCTGCCCGCTGAGCATCACAGCTTGTTCCGCTGACAAACAGCTTGAAAAAGAGTTTTTTAAATGAAAAAGAAATAAGCGAAGAAACAAGAATCCACGAAGGAATATAGCTCAACACTGAGCGAATTCAGCTCCGGTTCTGAACCTGGAGACTGAAGGTCAACCTTTCTCTCTCAATTCTCTCAAAACACTTCTCTTAGAACTCTCCTTCTTTTCTGCTCTCTCTGTCTTCTTTTCTCTCTGGATCGTACAGGCTCTAGCTCTCTCTGCTTTAGCTCTTAATAATGCAATCTACTCTTCTGGCACGATCAGTCTTCTCTTGAAGGAGAAGCTTCTTATTTATAATAACAGTAGAGAGGTAGGGCGTGTGCTCTCCATGATTCCCACCCAAACACCTTGGTCACGTGACAGCATCCCAACTTACTGCTTTACACGTGTCACGATCTTGGCACCTCCTCCAATCTTGGATCACGTGCCATTCTTAATCTTCACGAAAAGGCACCTGCAAAGGCATCAGACATAAAGTCACCTACAGATAGTTATACGAGATGTAAAGAGATTGCACGGAGTAGATAACGTGACAGAATTGGAAAGCACTGACTCAATGTGGTGTTCACACACACATGCACAGACTGAACATTAAAGCACAAGCAGATGAGGCTTGAATTTTAACACGAGGCCTACGGATGCACTGACTATGTATATGCAATGTGCAGGTGTTGCACAGACCTGGTCATCCCGTGAGTGGCCTTGCTTAGACTGCGACAGTGCTAAGATGAGAGTTGCACAGACATAATGTGCTCGGTGCAAGTATTGCACCGACTCGATGACTTGCCACGAGAGGCGTTGCACCGGCTTAGCTATGTGTAACGGCAACCAATGCACCGACTAGCTCAAGAAGGAATGCACAGACTCTATGTGCATGGTGTAATTATTGCACCGACTCGAATGCGTGCGACTGTGGTTATTGCACCGACTCACCACAAGCAACGAATGCACCGACTTAGAAACTCATGTGCACAAGACGAGCATGAGGCAAAAATTGCACCGATGCAAGGGTTAAACCGACCGTGCTTGTGCTAGATGAAAAGATTACACCGGCCTACTACTGAGTAGCACATGCGTTGAACTACGTGAGATGAAAACTAGCACGGACCCTGGTATGTGCATGAGACGTAAAATGAGACGCACGATGAGATGGACACATGCACTGACCTAGGCCTCAAGAGACGCAATATAAGACAGACACAGAACGTGCACCGACTTGAGTCTGCCTAATGCAAAGATGTGACTAATAGTGTTTGCTATCATCAAAACCACAGGGGCATAACAATCTCCCCTTTTTGATGATGGCAACACCAATGAACAATGCATATGCAGACTAATGCATCTTTAAAAAAGCTCCCCTGAATATATGACTCACTATCCCCCTTTCCCCCTTTGAAGAGATAAACAATTCTCCCCCTTTGACTTCAGCAAAAAGGAGGAAGGGAAAAGAAAAGAGATATGGAAATCAGGGAGGATGAATGAGACTAAATAACATTCTATGAAATGGTTTAGGAAATGAGCAAATTATAACACAACCCTTAGGATATAAGAGTCAACGATGTGCATTCTTAATTAAATTCAAGTTTAATAGTTATAGAAAGTAGAGTAAAGCAACTGACTTCCTGAAATAGGGCTATAGGCTCCATTTATAGCAAAGAACCTAAAACACATAGTCATAATAAACTAAGTCAGGACAGTACCCTACTGATTTCAGAAACAGTGAATATCAAGGAAAGTCACTTGAATTTGTATTGAAGTTAAAAAGATGACACTCAATGACTTTTGTTTTCCAAGGGTTACAGCAGTTCTTTTTCACTTTTGGGTTTCTGAATCTGAACTTAGTGAACAGACAAGTGTCATTTATGCCGTTGACATTAGGTGTACACCTTGATTAGAGGCCAGTACCCCAAGTTATTAAGCATAAACTACTATATCTATTTCTGATCAAAAACTGCTAAGATAGTTTACACCTTTGACATTAAGGGCACACCTTGATTAGAGGCCAGTACCCCTAGTTACTCAGTGAAACCACCCCTACATATTTGACCAAATGAACAGAGTTAACCTGAGTCACTTCATGACTTGAGGTATTCTCCATTTCTTTGATGGAGGCCTCAGTTTCTCAGTGCAATTCTGTTATTGCTATGCCACTTTGTTCATTTCTTTTCTTTTAATGATCTTATTTCTGCTGCCCTTACAACTTTTAGAGTGACTGTTTAAAGACAATACACACTCTAGTTTTCTTCATCCAGACTTCACTAAGTATATTATGTTTAGGTACAGTAAATACCTTTTCTATTTTAACTATGAGAAAAAAAGTTAAGAGCTATAAATAGTTTCTAACACGTTATTTTCTGATGAACAGCCTCTGAACTCTTAAGTCTATTAAGGTTAAATCTTCAATTCAGTCAAGAAGCAACTGTGATTCTTATAAATGAAGAGTTGCGATAACTGCAGCTTACTGTAATGAACCGATAGCAAGAATGGTATTCAATCGGGGTGAAAGAAATAAACATGAAAGCGCAGGAGCAACTCAAAGAATTTTCAAGAATAAGTCGAATGAAAATGATGTCATGAGATAGGAACTTATGAGGTTGAGGAGAGAGAGTGGAAAGAATTGAACTTTGATCAGACATCACTCAACTCCTCCTGACAACATGATGCATCGACCTTATCATGCATGAGGAATGCAGTGCATCGACCTTAACGTGCACAATGTAGACAATGCACCGACCTATATATATGTGCGGTATGCAAGTGCACTGACCTGCATGCGGCTTGAGTACAATTTGCACCGACCCATATGCTGAATGCTCATGCAGTGCATCGACTATGTCTAAGACATGCAACGACTTATGCTCGATGCAAAACATGCAATGACTAGAATGCTCACACAAAGCAACTGTAAAAACTAAATGCTTGCGCAATGCATCGACTAGGTGCAACATGTGCATCAACTAAGACTCTGTGCAGCTCATGCACCAACATCATAAATAGTCTGTGCAATACATCAAACAACCAATGTACTTAGTGCAAAATAATTATTCAAGCATCAAACATTCTTTATTCAAAATTTAAAGAACAGGCTGACACAATCATCTCAAAACATTTCAACAAACAGATTAAGAATAAAATTATTCATCATTTTCCTGCTGAAATTTGCAAAGCCCCAATTCTCTTCTTAAATATTTAAATCTTTCATTTCCAAGGGGCTTGATAAATATATCAGCAATCTATTTTTCAGTTTCAACAAACACTAATTCAATTTCATTTTTGCTCACTACATCTCTAAGAAAATGGTGTTTAATTTCGATGTGCTAAGTCCTAGAGTGGTGAACATGATTTTTAGTAAGGCAGATGGCACTAGTGTTATCACATAGAAGTGGAATGCATCCCAGATTTATCTGATAATCTGAGAGCTGGGGTTTAATCCATAGTACCTGGGTAGCACAGTTCCCTGCAACAACATACTCTGCCTCTGCAGTGGAAAGTGCCACTATGTGTTGCGTTTTAGAAGCCCAAGATACTAGGCAAGCACCTAGGAATTGGGAATAGCTGCTAGTGCTCTTCCTATCTACCCGACACCCAGCATAGTCTGGATAAGTGTAGGCTAGTAGCTCTAACTCACACCTAGCAGGATACCATAAGCCTAGTTCTTGGTGCCTAATAAATACCAAAAGATCCTTTTCACTGCTCCAAAGTGTGATTCCTTAGGACTAGCCTGAAATCTAGCACATAAACACACTGTAAATTGAATATCAGGCCTAGATTCAGTAAGATACAAAAGGGATCCGATCATACCTCTGTACAGCTTTTGATCTACAGGGTTACCTTTGGCATCTTCACCAAGACTTGTTGAAGTACCCATTGGAGCTGCAGTGTCCTTGAGGTTGTCGAATTTGTACTTCTTCAGGAGGTCCCTTATGTATTTGGACTGAGTGATGAAGGTTCCATCTTTGGTTTGTGTCACCTGCAGTCCAAGAAATAATTTTAGCTCACCCACTAAGCTCATCTCAAATTCTTGTGTCATAAGTTCGAAAAATTCCTTACACAATTTAGGATTGGTTGAACCAAAAACTGTCATCAACATAAATCTGAACAATGGGAATGTCAGGATGACTTACCTTGGTGAACAAAGTTTGGTCAACCTCACCTCTTGTGAATTTCTTCTCGGTAAGGAATCTGCTGAGCCTATCATACCAAGCTCTAGGAGCTTGCTTCAAGCCATAAAGAGCTTTATTCAATTTATAAACATGAGAAGGGAAATCTAAGCATTCAAATCCAGGAGGTTGTCGGACATAGACATCCTCTTTTATTTTCCCATTGAGGAAAGCATATTTTACATCCATCTATTGGAGAGTTATTCCAAAAGAGCATGCATAAGCCAAAAGTATTCTAATTGCCTCTAACCTGGCTACAGTGGCAAATGACTCTTCAAAGTCAATTCTGAATTCCTGGTTGTACCCTTGAGCAACAAGTATGGCCTTATTCTTCACTACATTACCTAGCTCATTAGTTTTATTTCTAAAAACCCATTTTGTTCCAATGATAGTCCCATGATCAGGAGGTGGGACAAGGTGCCACATCTTATTCCTGTCAAACTGATTAAGCTCCTTGTGTATGACATTGATCCAATGCACATCTTTGAGAGCGCTGTCAATGGTTTTGGGTTCAACATGAGAGACTAGTGCAAAATTATTCAATTCATTTTGTACTCTAAAGAAACCTCTAGTCCTAGGGGGTTCATGCATGTCACCAATGACATTTTCAACAGGATGATCTCTTAAAAATCTGACATTAATGACTTGGTTACCTTGACCTTCATTTACCTCCCCGTGAACAGTAGGCTCCTCTACATTGATCTCTTCAGCTTCTTCTTCTTGGTCTGATTGGTCTTCAGATTTTTCTTCCTTAAGGATTTCTCCATCATCTTCTTTCCTGCATTGACCAACATCAGAGTTATTCTGGGACTCGTCAAAAACAATGTGTGGAGATTCCTCAACAGTTTTAGAATTTATGTTGTACACTCTATATGCTCTAGTGTTTTCAGAATATCCAAGGAAAATTCTTGGATCACTTTTCGGTTCGAATTTATCAAGGTCTTATTTATCATTAACATGAATGAAACACTTACAGCCAAAGACCTTGAAATGAGCAATTGAAGGCTTCTTACCTTTTAGAATATCATAAGGAGTTTTATGAGTGAAAGGCCTTACCATAGCTCTGTTGATTACATGGCATGTAGTGTTAACTGTCTCTGCCCAGAATTTTCTTGGTAAGCCACCTTCAACTAGTAGTGTACGAGCCATCTCCACCAGTGTCCGGTTCCTCCTCTCTACTACTCCATTCTACTCAGGTGTTCTTGGGGAAGAGAACTGATGAGTAATCCCCTTGTCCCTGCAAAAATCATCAAATTGTGAGTTTTCAAACTCACCTCCATGGTCGGACAAAATATTTTTAATTAAATTTTTATTTTTCTAATTTATTTTCAAATAGAACTCTTGAAATTCAAAAAATGCATCATTTTTGTGAGTGATGAAAAATACCCAAGTATACCTAGAGAAGTCATCAACTAAGACATATCCATATCTCCTACCTGATAAGCTGACTGATCGTGTGGGTCCAAAAAGATCCATATGTATCAGCTCATAAGGTTTGGAGGACATGTTTTCAATTCTTGATTTAAATGACTTCCTAGTCTGCTTGGACTGTGTACATGCATCACACACTTTATTTTCTTTCTTAAAAGACATTTCAGGGAGTCCTCTAACCATGCTATGTTTGTTCAATTTGTACAAGACAGTGTAGCTAGCATGGCCTAACCTACGATGCCACAAAAATGCTAAGTCTTCTTTATTAGCAGTGAGGCATAGGTTAGAATGTGCAAGATCATCTAGATCCACCATGTAAATGTTATTTATTCTTTTTCCAAAAATTTAACAACATTGGAATCAGGTTCAAAAATTTTACAATTAAGAGCATCAAATACTACCTTGTGTCCCTTATCACAAAGCTGGCTGATACTAAGTAGATTATATGCTAAACCATCCACTAACAGGACTTCATCAATGCAGCAGGTAGTGCACTTACCTACCTTACCTGATCCGATGATTTTACCCTTTGTGTTGTCGCCGAAGGTGACAAGGCCTCCATTTTTCTCTGTCAGTAAGCAAAACTTGGCCTTGTCTCCTGTCATATGCCTGGAGCAGCCACTATCCAGGTACCACATGTTGTTCCTGGCTGCCAGGCATGCCTGCAAACATAATCAGGGAGAAAATTTTGGAACCCAAGAATGTTTGGGCTCCGAAACAGATGTATAACAATTCAAACACGATAATATACTCTTGGGAATCCAGATTTGTTTAAACATGGTTGGCTTAGTGAATTTCCCAACATTCTTTTCATCGCTTCTTTTCTTCTCAGCACCAATAGAGTGAGCCTTCTTTTTCTGGTGCTGTGTCTTGGCACCATTGTTATTAGAAAATTTGGTGTTTCTGTGCCAATGCTAGGCCAATAGATATTCAGAAAATGGTGGCCATAGTTCATCCTAGGCTGACCAACCCAATTTCTAACCTGAGGTCTATAAGACTGAGTGGGAAAAGACTGATACGTAGACCTCCCTTGAACTTTATTCCATCCAGACCTATAGGATTGTTGTGGCTATCTATAATGGTAGGTCTGGACACTGGGTCGGTGGAATTACCCTGGTTGACCTCTAACAGAACTCTATCTCCCCTGCACCTTTGACCCACCTGGCTTGTGCATTTGTGTATATTGAGTCTTCTTCTTGGCTGCAGGTGGTGGTGGAGACTTGGTGGCCTTGCCCTGGGGTTTGGGTGTGCAAGTAGACTGACCCCTGACCTGAGACTTACCCTTAGGTGTAGGGCAAGGTGTGCTAGGCTCACCAGCCTTCTGCTTACCTTTGTCCTGAGCACTGGACATTTTGAAATTAGCAATGTTAGCAGCAGAATTTTCATTATTCATTTTGATAAGGGGTATCTTCTCCTTTTCTGCTACAAACGAAATTGTCTTGACAGTAAAACTTTTCTTAGCAGTAGAATTGTACCCGAGACCCTCTTTCCTGAAATTAACTATTGACCCCAACAAAGCATTCAGATTATCAGATCCTTGGGTCATTTTTTCAATGATTTTCTCTTTGTCAGCATTTTCTTTTTCTAGTTGTTCGATTGAATTCTTTAACTCATTATTGACACCTAGGACAGCTTCATATTTTTCATCAACAATTTTCATTTCATTTTCAAATTTTTACAATTTCAGTTTCAAATCATCAACAACATCTTTCAGTATTTCATTTTCTTTTCTACAGTCAATCAAAGCATGCTTTAAATCATCAAATTCAGAGCACGAATTTTAATCTATCATTCTCAGACTGTAAACAGGCAACTTTATCAGACATTGTTTTATCATTCAAAAGAGAGTTAACCTTCTTCTTCAAATGCCTGTTCCATTTCCTAATATCATCTACTTTGTCTAAAAAATCTCCGTAGGCATCTTCCCAATCAGAAATGGTATAATGCTCAAAGGGAGATGATACATCATCGGAGTTTTCTTCTTTTTCTTCATCATCTTTTGCCATCAGGCAGATGGGCTTTTCTTCATCCTCGCTCTCTGATGTGCAGCTTAATGTCACCTCGTCCTCGTCACTCCATGTGCTCACCATAGCCTTTCCTTTGTGAGCTTTCGTCTTTGACTTCTCTTTCAGCTTCTGGAGCTCGGGACAATCTGTCTTCATATGGCCGGCCTTCCTGCAGTGGTAGCAAACATTAGTGTCAACTTTCTTAGAAGGGTTGGATCTATACCTTGTTTGCCTCATGTCGCCACCAAACTGCCTTCAGCCGAAGTTTCTTCCCTCATTTCTCAGAAATCACCTAAACTCTCTGGGCAGCATGGCCAGTTGGTCTCTATCGATCTCTAACCTAGAGAGGCTCTCCTCGCTTGATGATCTACTGTGGCTAGATCTACTTGATATACTGAGGCTGGCCTTTAGAGCAATAGGCTTCTTCCTCTTCTCGAGCTCATCAGTCCTGGTAATGTTCATCTCGTAGGTCATTAGTGAACCAATGAGATCGTCGACCTTCGTATTCTGCAGATCCCTTGACTCCTCAATAACTGTAGCTTTTGTATGCCATACTGGAGTCAGGGACCGAAGAATCTTCTTGACAATTTCATAATCCGAATAAATCTTTCCCAGACTCCTTAGACCATTAGTAATGATCGTGAGGCGCGCATACATTTCTGTGATGGTCTCACTGGGCTTCATTCGAAAGGCTTCATACTCTCAGACCAGCAAGTTTGCCTTGGTCTCCCTTACTTCAGAGTTTCCCTCATAGATAACCTCCAACTTGTCCCACATCTCCTTTGCAATGGTGCATGACGAAACCTAGGAGAACTCGGTTGGATGGAGTGTGCACTGAATGGCGTTGATGGCGCTCCAATTGAGGGTGGATTTCCTGATCTCCTCTCTCGTCCAGACTTCCTCGTTCGGATGTAACTCGAACGGGCCTTTGCTAACAACCTTCCAAATATCGTAGTCTTTCACCCTCAGAAATACTTGCATACGATTCTTCCAGTATGCATAGTTGGATCCATCAAAGTATGGGGGCTTGGTAGTGGAGTGTCCCTCAGCCGTCATTCCTTTAGCGTCCATGGCCGTTGACTCTTCAAGACGTTGATCCCTGTAGAAGAGTTAGGCTATGATACCAAGTGATAGAGTAGATGGACGCTCTGATACCACGTGATAGAGTATTTATAGACGATCTAGAGGGGGGTGAATAGATCGGTCACCCACTAAAACTTTACTACAGTAGAAACTGTTGCGGAAAATAATCAAACTGCTGTAGGATGACTAGAAGGCACTTAATCACAACTAGAATGAAACAAGTCGAACAGATCGGCTCTCACGTGATCCTAAGCAATCATCTACTGAGCGATGAACAAAGATAAATGACAAATGCAAACCACAATCAATCGCATAGTGGACAGTAGAATTTTAAGGTGGTTCGATCTCAAACCCGAGATCTACCTCCACCCCACACACAAACTAGAGTGTGGCTTAACTACTGATACACAGCTTCCGCTGATCCACAGCTTCGGGGTAAAAACCCTACAAACCGTTGGGCCTTACAGCTTACGCCGACCAGAGGATACCATACCTCTGCAACTGCTGGGGTTTACAGCTTTACCCATCCAGAGGACACCACACCTCTGCAACCGCTGGGGCTTATAGCTTTACCCATCCAGAGGATACCACACCTCTGTCCGCTGAGTGTCACAGCTTGCTCCGCTAACAAACAGCTTGAAAAAAAGTTTTTAAAACGAAAAAGAAACAAGCGAAGAAACAAGAATCCACGAAGGAATATAGCTCAACACTGAGCGAATTCAGCTCCGATTCTGAACCTGGAGACTGAAGGACAACCTTTCTCTCTCAATTCTCTCAAAACACTTCTCTTAGAACTCTCCTTCTTTTTTGCTCTCTCTATCTTCTTTTCTCTCTGGATCGTACAGGCTCTAGCTCTCTCTACTTTAGCTCTCAATAATGCAATCTGCTCTTCTGGCACGATCAATCTTCTCTTGGAAGAGAAGCTTCTTATTTATAGTAACAGCAGAGAGGTAGGGCGTGTGCTCTCCACGATTCCCACCCAAACACCTTGGTCACGTGACAACATCCCAACTTACTACTTTACACGTGTCACGATCTTGGCACCTCCTCTAATCTTGGATCACGTGCCATTCTTAATCTTCACGAAAAGGCACCTACAAAGGCATTAGACATAAAGTCACCTACAGACAGTTATACGAGATGTAAAGAGATTGCACGGAGTAGATATTGTGATAGAATTGGAATGCACTGACTCAATGTGGTGTTCACACACACATGCACAGACTGAACATTAAAGCACAAGCAGATGAGGATTGAATTTTAACACGAGGCCTACGGATGCACTGACTATGTATATGCAATGTGCAAGTGTTGCACAGACCTGGTCATCCCGTGAGTGGCCTTGCTTAGACTGCGACAGTGCTAAGATGAGAGTTGCAGACACATAATGTGCTCGATGCAAGTATTGCACCAACTCGATGACTTGCCACGAGAGGCGTTGCACTAGCTTAGCTATGTGTAACGGCAACCAATGCACCGACTAGCTCAAGAAGAAATGCATAGACTCTATGTGCATGGTGCAAATATTACACCGACTCGAATGCGTGCGACTACGGTTATTGCACCGACTCACCACAAGCAACGAATGCACCGACTTAGAAACTCATGTGCACAAGATGAGCATGAGGCAAAAATTGCACCGATGCAAGGGTTGCACTGACCGTGCTTGTGCTAGATGAAAAGATTGCACCGACCTGCTACTGAGTAGCACATGCGTTGAACTGCGTGAGATAGAAACTAGCAAGGACCCTGGTATGTGCATGAGACGCAAAATGAGATGCAAGATGAGACGGACACATGCACTGACCTAGGCCTCAAGAGACACAGTATAAGACGGACACAGAACGTGCACCGACTTGAGTCTGCCTAATGCAAAGATGTGACTAATAGTATTTGCTATCATGAAAATCACAGTGGCAGAACAGAGTGCTGGCTTCTGTGACCTCTTCAGGCAATGCCTGATACAGAGAGACCATGTTGACCGCGGCTCTTCTTAGAGGCGCTTCATGAGGTTGTGGAGGGTCAACCTTGTACTCCCCCAAGTCTATTTCATCTTTCTTGACCTTGTCTTCAATGATATCCTTGAAAACATAGCAGTCTTCAATTGGGTGCCCCAGCATATGATGATAGGGGCAGAACCTTGGGCTATCTTTTCTTTTCAGGTCTTCCGGCCTTTTCGGTTCGGGCAAGGTAACCTTATCATATTGGGTCACCTAGTCAAACAGAATCCCAGTTTTCTCCTTCGTGAAGGAGTAGGCTTTCTTCATTTTATCCCGGAGAGAGGGTCCCTCTCAGTCGTCTCCGACTTTAGCAGGCTGAGGGGCAACCGCCTTCTTGCCTTTATCTTTTTGTTGTTCAAATGACTTGATGTCAAGAGTGTTTTCTTCTTTAGGCGTTGAGCGCCGTTCTACTGTTTTCGCCTTCTGTGCAGTGGTAGCAGCTGATGTAGGGGCAGATCTTGTCAGGAAGGCTTTGTGGACACTCAAAATTTTTGCGGATAGCAAGCGCATTTTAACTCCAGCCATTTTGAAGCGGACGGAGAAAAAGAAGAAGATTAGAAATGAAAGAATAAATAATGGTGAAGAAACAAAAAAAGAAGAGAAGAGAAAAGGAGAATAAAAAATAAAATAATAATAATATATATATAAGTAATATATATATATAATTATAAATAAATAAATAAGTAAAAGGGGGGGCACTCTCTCCCTCCCTCTCTCTCTCTCTCTCTCTCTCTCTCTCTCTCTCTCTCTCTCTCTCTCTCTCTCTCTCCCATTGTTTCACTCACACTCCACCCCCACGGCACACCCCACCGGGCCACCTCCAGCGGCACACATCTATTGTACCGGGTAACACCCAAAAAGCTATGCCGGATAACACCCACTGCTCTCGGCCGCTTCACCAGATCCGAAGAAGCAAGAGCCAGCCAAAAGCCTCGAAGAAAGCAGATGCCACGGGGGGTCTAGCAACAGCATTGGAAGGGGGGTGACGAGGAAGGGATTGAGAAGTACAACAAAAGAGCAGTTAAAGTGACAAAGCGACACGACAAAGATTGCAAATGCCTTCTTAAGTTTACGGGTGTTCCGGGGGTTGAGGCTCCATCTGAAGCAGAGGCTGAATGTGCTGCACTTTGCAAAAGTGGGAAGGTGTATGTGGTGGCATCTGAAGATATGGATTCACTTACTTTTGGAGCTTCCAGGTTTCTTCGTCATTTAATGGGTCCTAGTTCCTAAAAGATTCCTGTTATGGAATTTGAAATTGCAATGGTTTCGGAACAATTAGAAGTCACGAAGGACCAATTCATTAACTTGTGTATACTTTGTGGCTGTGACTACCTGACAGCATAAAGGGCATTGGAGGACAGACAGCCCGGAAGCTTATCCGTCAACAGGGTGCCACAGAAAATATTCTAGAGAATATCAACAAAAGAAAGATATCATATACCTGAGGAAGGGCCGTACAGAGAAGCCTGACATCCTTTTAAGGAACCGCTAGTATCACCTCCTGGTAAACAACCTGATCTCAAGGGGACCGCTCCAGATGTGGAGGGCCTTGTGAAACTTCTGGTCAGTAAAAAATGGGTTCAGCAATGATCAAGTGATAAAGGCTGAAGAAAAGATCAGAGCAGCTAAGAGTAAGTCATCTCAAGGCCATATGGAGTCCTCTTCAAGCCAGCAGTGAGTGCAGTACAGCTAATTAAGCGCAAGGAGAAGAGGAGTCGGTGATCAGCCGACTTCCCAACCATGTGTTCCTCCAGATAAATCAAGTCCACCGAATGCCTACGCATCTAGGCTCGACGCATAAACTACAGCCTACCCCGTTAACTAGCAAGATGCTCTGGCTCGTTAACTTGCGGAAGTGCTGAAATAATTAACTGGTGGGCTGGGGCGCAGAGATAACTGGTATCTCCCAATCTAATACATCCGGTGGTAGGGCAGTAAAACATACTCGGTGCACCATCAACGCCCGTAAAATGGTGCACCCCCTGCCACTTCTTGCCCCGGTACACTTGCCATGGACCCCACCCGGCACACCCCAGGGCTGCCCCCAGCGGTACACCCCCCCCCCCCCCCGTGCTCCCATTCGGCACACTCAAGGGCTGCCCTCCCAGCGGCACACCCCTTCAAGAGCTTCCCCGGCACACTATTTCAAGCCTTCAGCGGCACACTTCTTGGGTCTTCCAGCGGCACACTTGCGAAGGCCTTCAGCGGCACACCTGCGAGGCTCTCCAGCGGCACGCCTTCCTCAGCCTTCAGCGGCACAACGTTCGGCCCATCCACGTCTGTCAACGCTCGTAGCCCTCGACGCGCAGCGAAGGCATGGCAGACCCATACCTGCACCTTACTGGGATGTCCTCGCCCCACCTACTCCCGTCCTCGGCAGTCATCGGCCTGACCAGGGGTATAAGAACCCCTCGCTCCGACACAAAAAAAAGGGGGAGAAAAAGAATACACAGAGGCCTACACTGACAAAGGGAGAAAGGAGAAGAGGAAGAAGAATAGCCCGCCCGTCCAAGCTCGGCAAGCCAGGAGGGCTCCAGAGGAGAAGGAGCTGGAGAAAGAGAGGAAGAGAGTAAGAAAAAGAGAGAGAGAGAGAGAGAGAGGCTCCATGTAACGGGGAAGTGGGGAAGAGCAGGGAGTAGTCACCCTTGTTCAACCCCAACACTCTCCCTATTTCATTCTTCTTTTTTTTATTTTCATGATCTCCTCCCTTCCCCTGTCCGTAGTGTCAACACGAATGTGCTTTGCAATGTATGTGGCTGGCCGTGGTCGTTCCTCTTCGTGAATAAAAAAAATCACCCTTCTTGGGTTTCTTGTTGCTTCCATTGGTTTGTGCCAGTGTGCATGGTATGTTGTTCACTTTCTCTCCTTCTCCGGTGTCTTGGAGTCTCCATGTCGGTATCGTTCCCCCGCACGATCCATGGCCTTACGCTTAGTCTTCGGCCCAAGGGAGTTTATCCTTCTATTCTCTCGGGGCTTCGTGAGCTCGATGCCCTCCTTCCCGACCTCTAACCTCAGCCGTTTACCTAGAGGGAGATGCCTCCCTCTTCTTCTCTTGAACATCCTGCCACTGACGCCCTCCTTGGCCTTCCCCCTTTCTTCAATCCCCAGCCCACCTGGCTAACCCTCAGTCTTCATCCTTTCGCCCAGCCTCCCTAGCTTCCAGCGTGCGTCCTGGCTAAGCCCCTCGCTGATACACCTTCAGCGGCCTTCGCCGGCACGCTTCTATTAGCCCTCAGCGGCACACCTTCAGCAGCTCTTCGCCGGCACGCTTCATTTGGCCCTCAGTGGCACGCCTTCAGCAGGCCTTCACTGGCACACTTCATTTGGCCCTCAGCGGCACACCTTTGGCCGCTCTTCGCCGGCATGCCCCTAGCGGGCCTTCAACGGCACACCCTTCTAGCTCCCTGCCCGGCACACCCTCCAATCCTCTCCTCTTGCCCGGTGCACCCCCAGCCGGTCCCAGACGAGTCCCCCATCCGTTGTTTCTTCCGGGTTTTCCGAAGTTTTATTAAAGGTGTTGCCGCCTTCGGGAGCCCACCTCCAGTTGTCGGGTTCCGCCACCCTTTGTGGGCGCGTTCCCTGTATCTCCCTTATGCTCGAGTTAAGGGGAGATGCTGCCGAATTTTCGTTAGAAATGATAACATATTAAAAAGATAAAAGGAAGCAACCAACAAATGGAATGACCACATGTTAAAAAGGACTAAAAGAAAGCAACAAAAAAAAGGAGAACAACGGGGAAGCACTTTAACCAAGGCAAGGGAACCGTAATCAATATAAAGAGAGCCAAATCGAACGACAACTAAACAACTTGAACATTCATCCTCATGGGAGAAAGAATGGAAACTGATCAAAAGAAGAAAAGAAGAAACCCATGAAAACTTAATAAAACCAAAGAAAAGAAGAAAAGAAAAGCAGGGAGAGTGGGCCCTCATCGGTATTTCCAACCTAGCCCTTCAGCGGTACATCCTTTTAGCCCTTCAGCGGCACACTCCCTAGCCCTTCAGCGGTACACCCTTTTAGCCCTTCAGCGGCACACTCCCTAGCCCTTCAGCGGTACACCCTTTTAGCCCTTCAGCGGTACACTCCTCAGCCCTTCAGCGGTACACCCTTTTAGCCCTTCAGTGGCACACTCTCTAGCCCTTCAGCGGTACACCCTTTTAGCCCTTCAACGGCACACTCCCTAGCCCTTCAGCGGTAAACCCTTTTAGCCCTTCAGCGGTACACTCCTCAGCCCTTCAGCGGTACACCCTTTTAGCCCCTCAGCGGCACACTCCCTCAGCCCTTCAGTGGTACACCCTTTTTAGCCCTCTAGCGGCCCACTCTCTCTCCAAAAATATATATAATGATAATAATAATGATAATGATAATAATAAATTAATAAAAATTATGATAAATAAATAAATCTGAATATACATAAGAAATAAACAAAAAAATGTGAAATAGTAATAATAATAGTAGAAAAGAAGAACATAATAATAAAAATAAAACAAAATAAAACAAAAATCATCCAGAACAAATACATAATGGGGAATAAACAGCACCAAATTTTACGACTAAAAATCCCAGATAAAGAAGATGGTAAAAATCTATATCATAGCCCCGACTCTCCCGTGGCCCGGTGCTGAAGGAACAACGATGCCGCCCTTCTAGGTTGGGTCTGAGTCTCGGGAATGATCCCGAACTGGCCACGACCTGACCTCGTCTTGGGCCGACATTCTGATTAAACCGGACTCATTTCTCAGGTCGGATCCCTTCCGAGCCACTACCAAAATTGCCGCACCCTCGGAAGACATTTGAACGGGCTCGCCTCAATTTCCGCCGCGTTTCTATTACGGACCTGTGTCCAAACATGAAAAGACCCGTGAGCAACCAACATGGCCGACGGCTCCCACCCCGACGTGGTCGTAGCCCGGTATTGCTCTGGGCCGATAGCTCGCCAAATCGGATTCACCCTATCGGGATTCGTTCCCCCCTTTCATTGAAATTGCCGCGAACTCGGCATACATTTGTACGGGGTTGTTTCTATCTACGTCGTACCTTCAATATGGACCCTTGTCCGAATATCAACCGGTCCGTAAGTGACCGACGAAATCTGAATAAAACGAGATGGCTCCCGTCATCTCTGGACCCTCTGCATGGAAATATCAACAAGGCCTTCGTGGGCTATGCTTGGACCTCGGGTCCGTCCCGACTATGGTCGTTGTTTGACCCACATCCTCGGCCTACAGCCCGCTCCCTTCGAACACGTTCTCGGTTTTGGAATCTAGTCTCGGGACTCTTCCTCGTTGCCCTCCGACACTGAAAATATTAATAATGCCCATGCAAGCCCCGTTTGGACCGCGGGAGGCGCCCCCGGTATGGTTCTGACTCGATCTCACACCGGGCCAATAAATTCATTGGTTTCCTGCTACACTAACCGAGATTTAACCGAATGTTTTCAGTGTCTCGGAATAGTATATGTGCCGTATCCCGGCATACATATGTTCCAGGTCCTCCCGCGATGATTACGATATTCTCAAGCCGGACACCCGTCCGAATATTAAACGGTCTCCCGAATGACCGACACGCTTCGAACGTCCGCTTCCCTAGACACAGGGCTTTTCAGCCGATTCAAGGGATATTCCCTTGTTGCCCCTTGGCACCGAAAATATTAATGACGCTCACGCTAGTCTTGTTTCGACCGCGGGGGGCCCACCGCAGTATGGTCGTAGGTTGCTCTTACACCGGGCCAACAGATTTACTGGTTTTTGACCTCTCCAACAGAGGCTCAGCCGGACGTTTTCCGCTCTTCCGAACAATAAATTTGCCGTACCTCGGCATACATGCGTTCCGTTTTCCCGCGACAATCATAATTTTCTCGAGCCGGACATTCGTCCGAACATTAAATGGTCAGTACACGACCAACATGACCACGAATGGTTTTCTTCTCACCCTCGCGTGAGGATTTCAATACCTCGTAATAAACCTTTCATGCAATTAATTTCTTGGCCATGAGGCCCTGAATCCCGACGATTAATCAAGGGTGTTCCCTTGTATGGGGGATGTAAAGGACGCCGTGACCTTTATGGCACGGAGGGTTTTTGTCCCGACACGAACCACACAATCGTCTGACTGAGTCAGATCGAGCGCACCATGGGCTCTTCGGGGTCCGAATAAATTGTCACTTTATGACTGGCACGCCCCCGCACTTAACAGACGAACCACCTGAATAAGCGAATTTTAGTGCGTCCACAAGTCTGGCACGCTCGATGGGACAGAAACTACCCTTCATCTCTTCGCCGGGATTCAGGGCCTCATGGCCCCCTAATAAACGATGTTTGCCTGCTTTGATGAATGGCAGGTGTCGTCTTCGCCAGCCCTATAAAAAAAAATCCAGACTCGGTGCAGTTGCCTTTGTGGCCTCGAGGACGCCGCTTCGAAGCATGTGCAGCTTCAAGGAATCATGGGGGCTGTTATAAAAAGAAAGAGAAGGGAGGGGAGGGGAAACCAAACCCCCCTTTTCCTCAAGAAGAAATAGAAGAAAAGAAGAAAAGACGAAAAGAATAAGAGAAGAAAAGAAGAAAAGAAAGAGAAAAGAAAGAAGCAAAAAAAAGAAGAGAAAGAATTGGCAAGAGAGGGTTGTACGGCCACGTCCGTCGAGACTCGTGCTGAACAAAGATTACCACTGTGGGGTTGATGCGGTGGAGCGAACCACTCATCCCCTCCCTGAGGGGGTGAGCGCTCTCCTGCATCTCCACCCTGGTCAATCATACAAAAAAGAGAAAAAAAGAGAGAAATAAAAAAAAGAAGAATAAAAAGCTGGGAAGCATTGTTGACCAAAAGAGCAAGAAGAAACCCGGCATCCTGCCTGACTCTAGGAGGACCCAAGTCCGCGGTGCAATGACCCGGCCCGTTCCTCCTTCCTGCTGCCTCTATCTGGCACAAAACGGCCCCCCGAGTGGTTGTTAAAAGACCCAGCGAGCCACAATTGTAGCTTGGTGAATAGCTGCCCGCTGTGGGGAATGCTTTATAGCAATGAGGCCAAGCACGGCCACCACGCCCGAAGAGGGCATGCACATACCCCGCCATGGGGAATGAGAAGAAGATATATACCCTGCTACGGGGGCATAGGAGGCAAAAAAAAGAAATACACCCCATTCCCAGGGGCACATGAAGAGAATCCGCCCCGACTGAGGGGCACACAAAGTAAAAGCTACACCTTGGCTTCGGGGCATTTGAAGAAGAATCCACCCCGACCTGGGGACGTAAGAAGAAATAGAGCTGCACCTCGACTTAGGGGCATTTGAAGGGGAAATACACCCCGATATGGGGGCACCTGAAGCAAAAGACACACCCTGTCACGCCCCGAACCGATAGCAGCGGAACGTGTCGTTTGCTCGGAACGTGGCAGTTAAACAGTCGCGAATGATCAAGAGCAATGGCATGAGACCAAATGATTTGGGACAACAATAAAATTTTTATTTCAAATATAAGTCTCTTACAAATTCAAACTTCAAAACTTGAAGACTCAGCTACATCACAATGAAAGAAAAGAAAATGACACTCCAACAGACTTAGCCAAGATAACTAAATAAAAGACACCACGCTAGACTCAAGAAAGATAAAAGACTCGGATTTCTCTAGTTTCCGAAGCTCGCTTGCACACTTGTCCCGCCCATGTGAGTCTCGGTCTTGCTAGCCACCTGATTACCTGAAAATATTGGAATAAAATAGAGTGAGCGAACGCTCAGTAGGAAATTATATCTCAAGAACTAGCAATGGGTTTAAGTAATTACAATTTTTCTCACATGTAAATGCAATATGGCTATGCATGTAGAAAAAACTAAGCAAGTGAAAACTAACAATAGAATAACACGTCGTGCAAAACTTTCAAGTGAGTCTTAAACAAAAGGTATTCATGAGAGACTTTATAGATTATTGGCTATTTCATGCAAGTACTTTGCCCGTGTCGGGCCACGCTAGTAAAGTCACGCAAATCAAGTCACGCACGTAAGAAAGAGAGAGAGTGTATGGAATGCCAAAGATCAAGAGAGAAAGTACTTCGGTGCAATGCTAGACACCGTGATCAATATAACTCCCATGGGCACTAGTACTTTTGGGTGCTCCTCCCAGGACCAGATCGGGCCCTTATATGCACAACATTAAAGATAGATCTAGACATCCACGATAGTTTATAGCCAATAAGGAGTTTCAAGAACAAGCTTTAATAGGATGATAAGATAAGATTTTCATGAAATTCAAGGGCAAGGCCCTTGAGTAAGGACATTCTTGCGATAAAATCCACGCGAAGCATATAAACCATGACATGTCGATAAACTGGGTGGAATTGGTTCCCTAATTGGGTACCATGACAATTAAGTGTCCATATATAGATGGTCACCTATTTTATATAGAATTGAGGTCTACAAGAACATCATAATAATGGCATGATTTCCACATCCCATTAAGAATATTCTCATGATATCAACATAGCATATTGTGAGGGCCGGTATACCATGTTTCTTTAGAGTGACATGGCAAAAACCAGCTCAATCGGCCTTGAGGGAATCCAAGGCTACGAGGAGACTTACGGAGGTCCCAATGACTAACTCGCCAGTCCAAAGGAACGGAATGTCCAATGGAGGGCTTATATGTCACCGAGAGTTGAGGGGTAATCGATAAAACATCGTGGCACGTGGGACTATATTCACGGAATGGAAATATAGTGCCGATATATATATATATATATATATATATATATATATATATATATATATATATATATATATATATATATATATATATATATAACTCTCGGTTCACAGAAAACTGTATATAAAATAATCACGCAGGAAAGTAACGACTTAAGCCAAGTCACTATTTAATAAATTAACGCCATTCACTGGGTCGTTTATTTTCAGTTTGACGACTTCTGGGATAGTCGTCCAATATACATTTCTATTTTTACTGAAATTTCTTAATTCTGTATTTTTGACAAAACGCGCCTTAGTCAGGGGCGTTATTTTATAAAGAAACGACATGCACTGTGCCGTTAATTACCTTGTTCAGAATTTTAATAACACCTAGATATTTCAAGGAAATAACGACTTATTCTAAGTCTTTAATTTAAATTAGCGCCCTGGGGTGGGGCGTCACTTTCATAAAAGACGACTTACTGGAGGTCGTTAATTTTCATTAGCTTCCAGGAATATGAACAGTAATGATTTTTCCTGATAAATAGTTTGCAGGAAACACATATATGATCTGGACAAGAAAAATAGCAGGATTCTAGATATCTGATCATGCATTTGATTTATATACAGGTTTCATAGATATTAAATTTAAACATGGGTGTTTATTAATTTCTTGAAATTGACGACTCTTCCGCCAGTCGTCAGAATTTTAATTAGCGCCCTAGAGAGGGTCGCTACTTTCAAAATTTCTCAGAAAACTACGAAAACGCAAGGAAACTATATGCATGAGTTACCAGATGATATTATCATAATTATTATGCTAGTTTGGGCTACAATTCCAGAGAAAACCTACCTGATGATGATCTGGGTGAAAATACGTGAAGGTTGTGAAGAGAAAATGATACTCTGTTTTAAATAGAGTCTTCTGGGAAAACGATGTACACAGCTACTTTCGAATCAGAATAACCGCAACACCCTTTTGATGGTTGCAGTGAAGGTAAGAATAGCTGACGACGGGAAGAAGATTTCCCCACTGCTCCGTTCGGAGAGAGATCCTCAGCTTTCTTTGTAACGGAGGAAGACGATGTTGATGAAGAACCCACGTTCTTCAGTTAGAGGGAAGAATTCCTTCACACTGCAGGTCTCCTGCAGAAGAGGAAGAAGATAAAAGAACGATCAATACTCTTCATAGCTTCTGACCTAAGGCAAGGGAAGAATAACAACCTATTCTTCAGCAGGACTCCTTCGGCAAAATAGCCAACGGGGTTCGATTTGAAGGGTATTTATAGGGTTTTTGGAATCCCAATAGGGTTAGAATTTGATTGGAACTCTAGTTTCCTTGACAGAGTCCTTTCTATTTTCAATCAAACACGTAGCAATCCTAAAACTTACCCTGGATAGTCTCCTGGTTCGAACGAAACACAAATGAAATTAACGCCTTATGTTAGGGCGTTAATTCCAATTGACGTCTTGACCTATACCGTTTCTTTTGTAATTTGCGCCCAGGAAGAGAGCGTTATTTTCATAAACGACGCTTGTATACACAGTCGTCAATTCCTTAATTGACGACTTGAACAAAGGCGTCATTCACCTTTCCTATTTTGTTAATTTAAGGTGTAACTATCTTTCGAGATTTTTGTCTTTTTTTCTAGATGTGATCTAGATAGGAAATTTTAGGGGTATGAGTTTTCCAGTTTTCTCTATTTTTTCATATAATTATTTTTCCAAAATTCTTTAGTCGAAAAATCGGCACTATTCATTTTATTTGAAATGACGACTTAGTGTAAGTCATCTTTTATGAAACACATGCCCATGACCATGGTCGTCATTTTACTTTGGCATTTCTTTGAAGAAGTAAAATTGTGTTTATATCCTTCCTTTTGCTATTTATGCTTTATTTGATTTTTTTCTAATTTAGAAATAACGACTTGCTCAAAGTCGTTTCCTATAGAATGGACGCCCATCAACGATGGCGTCAATTAAATTTTTGCTTTCTGGGTTAGCCTTCAAAAGATCGATATCGTATATATATCCCTGTTATTTCTATAACTATATAATGCACAAGTCCATACATTCCATTACACAAGTCTATACATTGTCAAAGCCTTTGCATTCCTGAAGTCTATACATTCAACCCACTCAAGTCTATACATTCATTCCTTTATCTAAAGTCATCCAAAGTCTATACATTCTACCCACTCAAGTCTATACATTCATTCATCCAAAGTCTATACATTCTACCCACTCAAGTCTATACATTCATTCCTTCATCTAAAGTCATCCAAAGTCTATACATTCTTAAGTCCATACAATGCATAAGTCTATACATTTCTCCAAGTATACACACTCCTTCCCCAAGTCTATACATTCATCTCCAAGTCTATACATTCATAAGTCCACAAGTCTATACACTCACAAGTCCACACATTCCCTAAGTCTATACACTCACAAAGTCTATACAATGCCAAGTCTACACATTCACAAGTCTATACAATGCCAAGTCTACACATTCCTTTATCTATAAAGTCTGTACATCAGTCCAAAGTCTATACGTAAATCTTATATTTATATATCCTTTTCCCTTCTAATATAGTAAATGTCATAAATGTGAATATTAAATTTTATAAATTATTAATAAAATACAAATTGATGTTCTCTTCGAGATTTATTGATTTTAAATTTAAATAAAATTATATTATACATTAAATGCCTACAAAAATATAACATGTTATTCTTAAATTTATTATAATATAACGGTAGGGTCCATGAGTTCTTTTTGTGAGATTTCTTAGGATGTCAGGGGGTTGTGTACCGAGTCTGGCCTTGATTATTTACGTTGTATTATATTTATCTACATTGCATTATATATATATAAACCTATTTGTTATTTACTAACCCTCATATACCTATTAATAATTTATATGTATATAGAGATTTTATTCCTCATAATTTCTTTAACTTTTATTAGTCCTTGTCCTGGGTATCAGAGGCAGGTTCGATCTGAGCAGCCTTAAAGGAATATCACTTGACTTTATCATTATGTATATTTTTATTCCTATTCCAAAATTACCGGGCGTTACACCCTCCCCCACTTAAAAGAATTTGATCCCCAAATTCACATCATCTTCCATTCCTAACAGAGACTAGCTATAACTTATTATGAGCTTATACATAAGAAATTTTAAGTATGGAAAAGAGCTAGTTTAGGATTTCAGGTGAGGGATACCTTCCACAGCTTCTTTCCTGACAAGTTCGGCCACAGCTCGAGTTTCTCTTGGAAGCTTTTGGATCAAAATAGGACATTCCACTATCTTATGATCTAAGCTCCCGCAATGCAGACACGCCCCCATTTTTTGATAACACTCCTTCGATTGATGGTTTCCTTTACCACAATGCCAGCATTTTTCTTGAGTTTGGCTTGCTGGTGCCACCCTAAACTTCCCATTCTTGCACTTCTTACACAGTTTGCACTTCTTACACCCTTGGGAACTATCACCCTCGTTTGGCCTTCTCTTGGTAGTGTTGAACATTCCCGAATCATGTGCTTTCCCTTCAACTCTTTCTTTTTCTTCCACCGCTTTCTCTAGCTCTTGAACTCTCTTGACAAGGTCCGCGTAAGCTTGGATATCCACTAAGATCATCTCATGAACAAAGTTTGGCTTAGATGCTTCCATTTTATCTAGGTTCCTGCAAAGATGATTGGGGAAATAATTTATTTACTCAAGAATTAATATTATTGAAATGTAAATATTTTATCTTTCTTTTATAACTTTAACCCCAAGTTCTACCCATCTCTCACGAAATTCCTATAGGATGAGTGACAAGGATACTCAACTTATACTTGGTTTTAACAATCTAAGGATTTTGAAAGCCGAAACTCTAATATGATTGACAGGGATACTTGACCTATCACCGAAACCTAATAACTTGAGGATGTGTAAGCCGAAGCTCTAACTGACAAGGATGACCTATCCTTGGGACTTAATAACTAGAAGATATGAAAGCCGAAGCTCTGATATGACTGACAAAGATGACCTATGCTTGGGACCTAATAACTGGAGGATATGAAAGCCGAAGCTCTGATACCACCTCTGTCACGCCCCGAACCGATAGCAGCGGAACGTGTCATTTGCTCGGAACGTGGCAGTTAAACAGTCGTGAATGATCAAGAGCAATGGCATGAGACCAAATGATTTGGGACAACAATAAAAATTTTATTTCAAATATAAGTCTCTTACAAATTCAAACTTCAAAACTTGAAGACTCAGCTACATCACAATGAAAGAAAAGAAAATGACACTCCAACAGACTTAGCCAAGATAACTAAATAAAAGACACCACGTTAGACTCAAGAAAGACAAAAGACTCGGATTTCTCTAGTTTCCGAAGCTCGCTTGCACACTTGTCCCGCCCATGTGAGTCTCGGTCTTGCTAGCCACCTGATTACCTAAAAATGTTGGAATAAAACGGAGTGAGCGAACGCTCAGTAGGAAATTATATCTCAAGAACTAGCAATGGGTTTAAGTAATTACAATTTTTCTCACATGTAAATGCAATATGGCTATGCATGTAGAAAAAACTGAGCAAGTGAAAACTAACAATAGAATAACACGTCGTGCAAAACTTTCAAGTGAGTCTTAAACAAAAGGTATTCATGAGAGACTTTATAGATTATTGGCTATTTCATGCAAGTACTTTGCCCGTGTCGGGCCACGCTAGTAAAGTCACGCAAATCAAGTCACGCACGCAAGAAAGAGAGAGTGTGTGTGGAATGCCAAAGATCAAGAGAGAAAGTACTTCGGTGCAATGCTAGACACCGTGATCAATATAACTCCCATGGGCACTAGTACTTTTGGGTGCTCCTCCCAGGACCAGATCGGGCCCTTATATGCACAGCATTAAAGATAGATCTAGACATCCACGATAGTTTATAGCCAATAAGGAGTTTCAAGAACAAGATTTAATAGGATGATAAGATAAGATTTTCATGAAATTCAAGGGCAAGGCCCTTGAGTAAGGACATTCTTGCGATAAAATCCACGCGAAGCATATAAACCATGACATGTCGATAAACTGGGTGGAATTGGTTCCCTAATTGGGTACCATGACAATTAAGTGTCCATATATAGATGGTCACCTATTTTATATAGAATTGAGGTCTACAAGAACATCATAATAATGGCATGATTTCCACATCCCATTAAGAATATTCTCATGATATCCACATAGCATATTGTGAGGGCCGGTATACCATGTTTCTTTAGAGTGACATGGCAAAATAGTGTAATGGGTTTTTATGGTACAACCAGCTCAATCGGCCTTGAGGGAATCCAAGGCTACGAGGAGACTTACGGAGGTCCCAATGACTAACTCGCCAGTCCAAAGGAATGGAATGTCCAATGGAGGGCTTATATGTCACCTAGAGTTGAGGGGTAATCGATAAAACATCGTGGCACATGGTACTATATTCACGGAATGGAAATATAGTGCCGATATCTATATATATATATATAAAACTCTCAGTTCACAGAAAACTGTATATAAAATAATCACGCAGGAAAGTAACGACTTAAGCCAAGTCACTATTTAATAAATTAACGCCCTTCACTGGGTCGTTTATTTTCAATTTGACGACTTCTGGGATAGTCGTCCATTATATATTTCTATTTTTACTGAAATTTCTTAATTCTGTATTTTTGACAAAACGCGCCTTAGTCAGGGGCGTTATTTCATCAAGAAATGACATGCAATGTGCCGTTAATTACCTTGTTCAGAATTTTAGTAACACCTAGATATTTCAGGGAAATAACGACTTATTCTAAGTCTTTAATTTAAATTAGCGCCATGGGGTGGGGCGTCACTTTCATAAAAGACGACTTACTGGAGGTCGTTAATTTTCATTAGCTTCCAGGAATATGAACAGTAATGATTTTTCATGATAAATAGTTTGCAGGAAACACATCTATGAACTGGACAAGAAAAATAGCAGGATTCTAGATATCTGATCATGCATTTGATTTAATTACAGGTTTCATAGATATTAAATTTTAAACATGGGTGTTTATTAATTTCTTGAAAGTGACGACTCTTCCGTCAGTCGTCAGAATTTTAATTAGCGCCCTAGAGAGGGTCGCTACTTTCAAAATTTCTCAGAAAACTACGAAAACGCAAGGAAACTATATGCATGAGTTATCAGATGATATTATCATAATTATTATGCTAGTTTGGGCTACAATCCTGAGAAAACCTACCTGATGATGATCTGGGTGAAATTACGTAAAGGTTGTGAAGAGAAAACGATACTCTGTTTTAAACAGAGTCTTCTGGGAAAACGATGTACACAGCTATTTTCGAATCAGAATAACCGCAACACCCTTTTGATGGTTGCAGTGAAGGTAAGAATAGCTGACGACGGGAAGAAGATTTCCCCACTGCTCCGTTCGGAGAGAGATCCTCAGCTTTCTTTGTAACGGAGGAAGACGATGTTGATGAAGAACCCACGTTCTTCAGTTAGAGGGAAGAATTCCTTCACACTGCAGGTCTCCTGCAGAAGAGGAAGAAGATAAAAGAAGGATCAATACTCTTCATAGCTTCTGACCTAAGGCAAGGGAAGAATAACAACCTATTCTTCAGCAGGACTCCTTCGGCAAAATAGCCAACGGGGTTCGATTTGAAGGGTATTTATATGGTTTTTGGAATCCCAATAGGGTTAGAATTTGATTGGAACTCTAGTTTCCTTGACAGAGTCCTTTCTATTTTCAATCAAACACGTAGCAATCCTAAAACTTACCCTGGATAGTCTCCTGGTTCGAACGAAACACAAATGAAATTAACGCCTTATGTTAGGGCGTTAATTCCAATTGATGTCTTGACCTATACCGTTTCTTTTGTAATTCGTGTCCAGGAAGAGGGCGTTATTTTCATAAACGACGCTTGTATACACAGTCGTCAATTCCTTAATCGACAACTTGAACAAAGGCGTCATTCACCTTTCCTATTTTGTTAATTTAAGGTGTAACTATCTTTCATGATTTTTGTCTTTTTTTCTAGATGTGATCTAGATAGGAAATTTTAGGGGTATGAGTTTTCCATTTTTCTCTATTTTTTCATGTAATTATTTTTCCAAAATTCTTTAGTCAAAAAATCGGCACTATTCATTTTATTTGAAATGACGACTTAGTTTAAGTCATCTTTTATGAAACACACGCCCATGACCATGGTCGTCATTTTGCTTTGGCATTTCTTTGAAGAAGTAAAATTGTGTTTATATCCTTCCTTTTGCTATTTATGCTTTATTTAATTTTTTTCTAATTTAGAAATAACGACTTGCTCAAAGTCGTTTCCTATAGAATGGACGCCCATCAACGATGGCGTCAATTAAATTTTTGCTTTCTGGGTTAGCCTTCAAAAGACCGATATCGTATATATATCCCTGTTATTTCTATAACTATATAATGCACAAGTCCATACATTCCATTACACAAGTCTATACATTGTCAAAGTCTTTGCATTCCTGAAGTCTATACATTCCTGAAGTCTATACATTCTACCCACTCAAGTCTATACATTCATTCCTTCATCTAAAGTCATCCAAAGTCTATACATTCTACCCACTCAAGTCTATACATTCATTCATCCAAAGTCTATACATTCAACCCACTCAAGTCTATACATTCATTCCTTCATCTACAGTCATCCAAAGTCTATACATTCTTAAGTCCATACAATGCATAAGTCTATACATTTCTCCAAGTCTACACACTCTTTCCCCAAGTCTATACATTCATCTCCAAGTCTATACATTCATAAGTCCACAAGTCTATACACTCACAAGTCCACACATTCCCTAAGTCTATACACTCACAAAGTCTATACAATGCCAAGTCTACACATTCATAAGTCTACACAATACCAAGTCCACACATTCCCTAAGTCTATACACTCACAAGTCTATACAATGCCAAGTCTACACATTCCTTCATCTATAAAGTCTGTACATCAGTCCAAAGTCTATACGTAAATCTTATATTTATATATCCTTTTCCCTTCTAATATAGTAAATGTCATAAATGTGAATATTAAATTTTATAAATTATTAATAAAATATAAATTGATGTTCTCTTCGAGATTTATTGATTTTAAATTTAAATAAAATTATATTATACATTAAATGCCTACAAAAATATAACATGTTATTCTTAAATTTATTTTAATATAACGATAGGGTCCATGAGTTCTTTTTGTGAGATTTCTTAGGATGTCAGGGGGTTTTGTACCGAGTCTGGCCTTGATTATTTACGTTGTATTATATTTATCTACATTGCATTATATATATATAAACCTATTAGTTATTTACTAACCCTCATATACCTATTAATAATTTATATGTATATAGAGATTTTATTCCTCATAATTTCTTTAACTTTTATTAGTCCTTGTCCTGGGTATTAGAGGCAGGTTCGATCTGAGCAGCCTTAAAGGAATATCACTTGACTTTATCATTATGTATATTTTTATTCCTATTCCAAAATTACCGGGCGTTACACACCCCGCCATGGGGGCATAAGAAGAAAAGAATTCACCCCGGCCTGGGGACGCACAAAAAGAGAAACTCACCCTGGCTTAGGGGTATATGAAGAAGGAACGTACCCCGGCCTGGGGGCATAAGAAACAAAAGCACACTCCATGCTAGGGGCATATGCATAGGAATGCACCTCGCCCTGAGGGGCGCAAAAAGTATAAGAACACACCCTAGCTTAGGGGCATTTTGAAGAAGAAACATACCCCGCCAGGGGGGCGTAGAAGTCATGAGGAATACGCCCCGGCTTAAGGGCATTTGAAGAAGTCACATCCCGCCTCGGGAGCATGAGAAGCAGCAAGAATACACCCCGACCTAGGGGTATTTGAAGAAGAAATATACCCCGCCTGGGGGCATAGAAGCCGTAAAGAACACGCCTCGGCTCAGGGGCATTTGAAGAAGCTACATCCTACCTTGGGAGTATAAGAAGAAAAGAGTCCACCCCATCTTAGGGGTATTTGAAGAAGAAACACACCCCGCTATGGGGGCATAGAAGCCATAAAGAATACGCCCCGGCTTAGGGGTATTTGAAGAAGAAGGATACCCCGCCTCGGGGGACATTACAAGCAACGATACACCCTGCTAGGGCGCACAGGAAGCAAACCACACCCCACTCCTGGGGACACATAAAGAGAGTACACCCCGCCATGGGGGCACATGAAGAGAATCCACCCCGCCATGGGGGCACATGAAGAGAATCCACCCCGACTCGGGAGTATATGAAGCAACAAAGAATACACCTCGCCTTAGGGGGTCTGAAGAAAAAGCATACACCCCACTTTGGGGGCACAAGAAGCAAACATTCCCCAGCGTGTCAGGACAGAAGAAGAAGAATCCCCCCTCGGGGGTATATATAAAAAAGAAAAGAAAAGCAAAGATACACCCGGTGCCCGACGCAAATGAAGAGAAAGGCACCTCCCTTTGGGGGCACAACAAGCAACAAAGATACACCCTGACTGAGGGGCACAAGAAGAGAAATACACCCCTGCGCCAGGGGCATATGAGACAAAACTATACCCCGATTTAGGGGCATTCGAAGCAAAGACTTCACCCCGCCTCAAGGGGGGGGCATAAGAAGCGAAAGATATACCCCACCTCGGGGGCACAAGAAGAAAACACACCCCACCTTGGGGGCGTAAGAAGCCAAGAGATATGCCCCGCCACGGGACAGTAGAGGTAAAATGCATTCCTCCCGGGGGCAAATGAAGCAACATACCCCTCGCCTCGGCAGCATAGGAGGCCAAGAGGCTATATCCCGGCTCGGGAGCATAAGAAACAAAAGATATACCCCACGTCGGGGGCATATGAAGTCAGGAATCACACCCCCGTCTTAGGGGTATTTGAAGAAGAAGCATACCTCACCTCGAGGGCCTAGAAGCTATAAAGAGCACGCCCCAACTCAGGGGCATATGAAGAGAAGTCCACCCCGGCCTAGGGGTATTTGAAGAAGAAACATACCCCGCCAGGGGGCATAGAAGCCATAAAGAATACGCCCCGGCTTAGGGGTATTTGAAGAAGATACATTCCGCCTCGGGAGCGTAAGAAAGAGAAGAGTACATCCCGTCTTAGGGATATTTGAAGAAGAAATATACCCCGCCAGGGGGCATAGAAGCCATAAAGAATATGCGCTGGCTTAGGGGCATTTGAATAAGAAACATACCCCGCCTGGGGACGCAGAAGCAGAGAGACAGAGTACACCTCCACCCGGGGGCACCGAACCAAAGAGACATACATCCCGACCTGGGAGCACATGAAGAAAGAATATACCCCGACTTAGGGGCGTCAGAAGAAGAAACATACACCCCGATCCAGGGACATAAGAAGCAAGAGAATACGCCCTGTGAAAAGGGTATAAGAAACATGAAGAATGTACCCCGGCCCGGGGGCACAAAAAGTACACTCCGCCCTTGGCGCATAAGAAGCAGAAGCACCTACCCCGCTCTGGGGGCACAGGAAGAGACACACTCTGCCCTTGGCGCATAAGAAGCAGAAGCACCTACCCCAGCCCGGGGGCACAAAAAATACACTCCGCCCTTGGCGCATAAAAAGCAGAAGCATCTACCCCGACCTGGGGCACAGAAGCAAAGAGACATACATCCCGATCTGGGAGCATAAGAAGAAAGATATACTCCTCCCAAGCGGCATTTGAAGAAACAACATACCCTGCTTTGGGGACACAGAAGCCATAAAGAGATACACCCCCGCCTCAGGGAGGGGCATAAGAAGCAAAAGATACACCCTCGTGCCGGGGACATATGAAGAGAAGCACTCCTCCGCCTTCCGGGGCAGAGAAAGCAGAATTCACCACCGCCATGGGGGGGGGGGGGTATAAGAAACAAAAGACACGCCCCGTGCTAGGGGCATATGAAGAAGATACATACCCCGCCTGGGGGCATAGAAGCCGTGAAGAGTATACCCCGGCTTGGGGGCATTTGAAGAGAGCTACACCCCGCCTTGGGGGCATTTAAAAAAAAAAACACGCCCCGGTCTGGGGGCATAGAAGCATTGAAAAATACGCCCCGCCTGGGGGCACAAAGACAAAGAGGCAAAACACACCCCTCAGGGGGATGCATATCAAATGAAGCTACACCCCAACCTGGGGGCACATTAAGAGAAATACACTCCAGCGTGGAAGCATTAATGAGAAAAGAAGAGCAGAATAAAGAAAAAGACACTCATGAGGCAGACGTGGTCTTCGAGCCCACCTCATCACACAAAAGAAAAGAAGAAAAGAAAGAGCAGTCATCAGGCGAACATGGTCTTTGAACTTGCCTCTCCACAAAAAAAAGGACACACGAGGCAGACGTGGTCTTCGACCCCGCCTCTCCATAAAAAAAAAGGGAAGGACACACGAGGCAGACGTGGTCATCGAGCCCGCCTCTCCACAAAAAAAATGTTGGGTTAGATGGACGCAGTCTATCTCCACTAAGTGTGGATCTAGAGGGGGGTGAATAGATCAACTTGCCTAATTTAAAACTATTGTAAGTTCTAGAGTGGAATTTAGGCAAGCATCAATAAAGCTAAATGAAAAGTGCTAAGCAAAAGGTAGAAAGCTACACATGAGCATAAGCGATGCAATCAAACAAGCTAAGCAAGAAATTCCCATCGCACACAGATCACACAAAAACACAAACACACTACACACATAATTTTTAGGTGGTTCGGTCAACGACCTACGTCCACCCCACACTCAACCGAGTATGGCTTCCTGCTGCGCAGCACAGCTTGCGTCCGCTGGGCTTTACAGCTTGGCCAAACAACCCGCTGATACACAGCTTTGCTGGGCACTACAGCTTGCCGACCAGAGGATCTGATCCTCTGCAACCGCTGGGGAAATACAGCTTAACCCGTCCAGTGGAGACCACCACTGCAAGACCGCTGACACACAGCTTGAAGAAACAACATTCGGAAATGAAAGACAAAATCAAAACGAAAAATAAAAACCCAAAAGCAATGTAGCTCTTAAAGAGCAAAGCTCAGCTCTGGTTTTGAACCATGAGACTGAGATACCAACACTCTCACTCTCACTCTCAATCAGCTCTCTCTCACCTCACTCTCTCTCTTTTCTCCTTCTTCTCTATTTCTTCTTCTTCTTCTCCGTATCTTCTTCTTCTCTCTTTTCTCTCTGTGGATCGAAGGCTCACTGCTGCTCAGTGTATAGACTTTTTCTTCTTCTCCTTCGATCAGCTTTCTTCTATGGAAGAAGGCTTGTATATATAGCAGCAACAGCAGCAGGCGTGTGCTCTCCACGTTTCCCGCCCAGCAATTTGGACCACGTGGAAGCATGCAATGGAGTGTCAGTACACGTGTCCTCATCTGGATACCTTGTCCTTTTCGGATCACGAGCCAGGTACCTTGGATCACGTGCCCCTCATTAGCTTCTTCAGTCTGATGTATAGAGTTCTCCGTTCACGTGCTCAAAGTCATCAATCTGACTTGCTGCGTCGACGCTTTCACTCAATGGCGTTAACGCAGTGAGGCATTCCAGTAGCCATTAGCCTCGTTTCTTTAGCTGCTGCGTCGACGCTACTTGCTTGTGGCGTTGACGCAGTGGAATGGCCTGTGAAGACGAATGCTTCTTCAACTGCTGTGTCGACACTGCTTTCATGTGGCGTTGACGCAATAGAAGACATCGTGAAAGCTTCGTCTACTGATGCGTGGACGCTTTAAGCTCCAGGCGTCGACCCTGTCCCTTCAGCAACAAGAATAAAGACATAAGATTTAAGTATGTACATTGCATTGTATATACATCGTTGTATAGACTTGTAAAGGCAGAATGCAACGTACAGACTTGCCCAAAGTGTTGACTTCAACAAGGGAGGCAACGGCTATATAGACTTTAAATCCTAGTGGCATTGTATAGACATAATGCACTTAAAGGCTTCATGCGAAGGAAAACATTGTATATACTTGAGGAGTTTACACTGCATGAAGGATGAGTTGACGCTGCATGAAGCATGGACAGTGTACAGACTTTGCCCACTTATGGACTTCATGTTATGCAAGCGAATGTGAAGACTTCAGTGTATAGACTTTAGAAGACGAGTGCAATGTATAGACTCCAGGCTTCAGAATCGAATGTTCAGACTTCGCCTAAGACACGTAGGGAAAAGACCCCAGTGTATAGACTTTGCCTTGAGTGAAAAGTAATTGATGAATGTATGGACTTTAATGTGTGAAGGCTACAGTGAATGAGTGTATACATTTCACCAGATCAAGGGCAATTCGGATGTACAGACTCTGAGGTTCAAAGCCAACGGTGCGTTGACGCTGTAACATGATGCGTTGACGCTGTGCACACATAATCAATTTAATTGAGATGTAGTGTGTGGACTTATGCGTTGATGCTGTAACATGATGTGTTGACGTTGTGCACACATAATCAATTTAATTGAGATGCAGTGTGTGGACTTATGACAGTAAGAATTGCAGACAGTAGTGTATTAAAAGTAAAGAACACCTAGTCAATCTGATGGAGCAATTTCATCAAATCAAACTCAGTTGCCAATCAATCAAAACAATGGTGTTGCCAAAGAATAGAGCAAGTGTCAACATCATCAACATAGAGGGGTCACAACAATCTCCCCCTTTTTGATGATGGCAACCCCATATGAAGTAGAGTAGCAACAACCTGTCATAGATATATGTGTTTGATGAAAGACATGATGTGTTATGCAGATTGAGATGCAGATGCTATGAATGCATGCAACTCACTGCCTCAAACTCTCCCTTGGAATTAATTCAGAATTGACTTCAGAATTCAGACAGATATGTATTCTCCCACTAGACATCCCCTAGACAATATACTCCCCCTTTGCCATCAACAAAGAGGAGGGAAAAATTAAATACAATGGAGGAATCAAGAGAAGAACTGACTGGCATTCTGAACAGGTAGTTCATGAATAAGCATTCTAAAGTATAGAGTCTTCAGTTATATGAAGTTAGAAACTGCTGTCAGAAAGAGGTCTGGTTTAAAGATGATAAAATTTGGAGTTCATGCACTACAAGCAATAGATAAGTTCACTGTGCATGATAAGACAATAAATCAGAATCACATTTGCATGAAAGATTCAGTTTCATGATATCTTACTTTCATAGTCTCAAAAAAAATTGAGAGAACCCAAGTCATGTATTGAAACTAAACAAATTGACACTCATGAACTTTTCTTTTGAGGGAGCAGCATTATCAATATTAGATCATTTTGAGCATTCAGGTACTACAAGTCTTTCTGCTTAAGGGTATACGTTTATAAGACGCCAATACCCCTAGATACTCAACAAGATGGACCATTCTGCCTATGATCAAATTCAACAGAGCTGAATTACACCTTTTTGTGTGAGTGTACACGTTTATCAGACGCCAGTTACCCCCAGGTACTCAGTGAAACCAGCCTGCTGTTTTGAACATTTTAAACAGAGATAGCTGATACACTTCATGACATGAGTGTTGTCCACTTCTTTGATGGATCACTCAGTTTCTCAGTGATTACCAGTCATTGCTCTGCCAACATATATATTTTCAATGATTCTCAATGTTTTTCAGTATCTTTCTTAGCTGTCCTTTTTATGTTTCAGAATGACTTGATTAAGAACAATACACATACTTAATCTCTCCGACATGATTTCAGATGAGTTTTCAGATTTCAGATATGATTAGCTTTGTCTGACATGAAATAAGAAAGAGGTTGAGAGTTTTATCAATTTTCAACTTACTTATATACTGATTGCAATCTTTAAACTCCAACCATTATAAGAATTAAACTATTACATCAGTCTTTGAACAATTCAAATTCTTATAAATGAAGAAGTCCATTTTCTACTGCTTAGAAATCAGAACTGACCAACAGATTGCCATAATGTCAGAGACAAGTATTCAGAGTTAAAGGTTGAATGACTTCAAGAAAGTTGAAACCACTCTGATTTTCTTAGCAATACTTCCCCTGTCTATATGCATGCAGCATGGCAAGAATTAATTGAGAGAGAGCTTATGCATAGGTTATGAATGAATGATATGCAAAGACATGCAAAGACACCACAAGCTCCCCCTGAATATATGCAATGCAGGATAGTTCTACATCCACATTCACATCCACATGATTTATCCAAGCAATCAAAAACAAGTCCACATTAGAGATTTTATTCACAGCAATTAAACAATCATTCATCATGCTGAAATTTACATAAGCCAAGTTCTCTTCTAAGAAACTTAAAATTTTCATTCCCAAGAGGCTTAGTAAAAATATCAGTAATTTATTTTTCAGTTTCTATGAAGTTCATTTCAATCTCCTTTTTATTTACAGCATCTCTAAGAAAATGATGTTTTATCTCTATATGCTTAGTCCTAGAATGGTGAACAGGATTTTTAGCAAGGCATATAGCACTAGTATTATCACATAAAAGTGGAATGCATCCCAGATTTATCTGATAATCAGCTAGTTGGTGCTTAATCCAAAGTACTTGGGCTGCACAATTACATGCTGCAACATACTCAGCTTCAGCTGTGGATAATGCTACAGTGTGTTGCTTCTTAGATGCCCAAGACACTAGACAGCCACCAAGGAATTGACAGTAGCCACTAGTGCTTTTTCTATCTACTCGACACCCAGCATAGTCTGCATCAGTGTAGGCTAGAAGCTCTAACTCACACTTAGCAGGATACCAGAGACCTAGTTCTTGGGTGCCTAGTAAATACCTAAAAATTCTTTTCACAGCCTTAAAGTGATTTTCTTTAGGACTGGCCTGAAATCTAGAGCATAAACACACAGCAAATTGTATATCAGGCCTAGATGCTGTAAGATAGAGAAGAGATCCGATCATACCTCTGTATAGCCTTTGGTCCACAGGTTTACCTTTAGAGTCTTCATCCAAACTGGTTGATGTACCCATTGGAGTAGCTATTTCCTTGAGGTTGTCCATTTTGTACTTCTTTAATAAGTTCTTTACATACTTGGACTGAGAGATGAAGATGCCATCTTCTGTTTGAGTAACCTGCAGTCCAAGAAATAGTTTGAGCTCACCCATTGAGCTCATTTCAAATTCATCAGTCATTATTTGAGAGAATTCCTCACACAATTTGGGGTTAGTTGACCCAAACACAATGTCATCCACATAAATCTGAATGATAAGAATATCTGGATGGCTTACCTTGGTAAACAATGTTTGATCCACTATACCTCTTGTGAAGTTCTTGTCGGTGAGAAATTTGCTCAACCTGTCATACCAAGCTCTAGGAGCTTGCTTTAACCTATAGAGAGCTTTATTGAGCTTGTAAACATGATTAGAAAATCTAAACATTCAAACCCAGGAGGCTGTCTCACATAGACATCCTCATTAATTTCCCATTTAGAAAAGCAGATTTCACATCCATCTGCTGAAGGTTTATTCCTAGGGAACATGCATAAGCCAATAAAATTCTTATTGCTTCTAACCTAGCTACAGGGGCAAAAGACTCTTCAAAGTCTATTCCAAATTCCTGATTGTACCCCTGAGCTACAAGTCTGGCTTTATTTTTAATAACATTCCCCGCTTCATCAGTTTTGTTCCTAAATACCCATTTAGTCCCTATGACTGTTTCATGATCAGGAGGTGGAACCAAATGCCACACCTTATTCCTATCAAACTGATTGAGCTCCTCATGCATGGCATTAATCCAATGCACATCTTGGAGAGCACAGTCAATGGACTTGGGTTCTATGTTTGATACAAAAGCATACGCATTCAGTTCATGTTGAAGTCTTAAGTGGCCTCTAGTCCTAAGGGGGTCATGCAGATTTCCAATAACATTATCTACAGGATGATCCTTGAGATATCTAATATTTGCAATTGGAGTATCATGAACTTGATTTACCTCCCCCTGAACTGTAGGCTCCTCTTCATTAAGCTCTTTATGTTCTTCTTCATCCTCGGATTTGTCTGCAGGATCTCCTTCCTTCAAGATTTCACCATTGGTTTCATTCCTGCATTTACCAGCATTAGAATTTGCCAAAGATTCATCAAAAATTATGTGTGGAGATTCTTCAACAGTTTTAGAGTTCAGATTGTACACTATGTAAGCTCGGGTGTTTTCAGAATAACCAACAAAAATTCCTGGTTCTCCTTTAGGTTCAAATTTATCAAGGTCCTTTTTATCATTTATGTGAATGAAACATTTACAACCAAAAATATTGAAGTGAGCAATAGAAGGTTTCTTACCTTTTAATATCTCATATGGTGTTTACTGGGTAGAAGGTCTTACCATGGCTCTGTTAATTACATAACAGGCAGTGTTCACTGCTTCAGCCCAAAACTTCCTTGGTAGACCACCTTCGACAAGAAGTGTATGACCCATTTCCACTAGGGTTCTGTTCCTTCTCTCCACAACTCCATTCTGCTCAGGTGTCCTTGGAGAGGAGTACCTATGGTTAATTTCATTTGACCTGTAGAATTCATCGAATTGTGAGTTTTCAAACTCACCTCCATGATCAGATAAAATGTTTTCAATTTTCTGATTTATTTTAACAAAGAACTCCTGAAATTCTGAGAAAGCATCACTCTTATTAGATAAGAAATAAACCCAAGTATACCTAGAAAAGTCATCTACCATGACAAACCCATACCTCCTCCCTGATAGGCTGACAGATCTAGTTGGCCCAAAGAGGTCCATATGTATCAGCTCATAGGGTTTGGAAGACAGATTTTCAATTCTAGACTTAAATGACTTTCTAGTTATCTTTGATTGAGTGCATGCATCACAGATTTTGTTTTCTTTCTTGAATGAGACTTCAGGAAGTCCTCTAACCATGCCATGCTTATTTAATTTGTGCAAAATAGTGTAGCTAGCATGACCTAACCTACGATGCCATAAAAATGCTATGTCTTCTCTACTAGCAGTAAGGCAAAGGTTAGTGTGTTGAATTTCATCTAAATTTATCATGTAAGTATTATTTATTCTTTTTCCAAAAAATTTGACAATATCAGAATCAGGTTCAAAAACCTTACAGCATTGAGAATTGAATAAAACATTGTAACCTTTATCACATAACTGGCTAATGCTAAGTAGATTATAGGCTAACCCTTCAACCAGCATAACATCATCAATGCAGCAAGTAGAACACTTACCTACCTTACCTGATCCGATAATCCTACCCTTTGTGTTACTTCCAAAGGTGACAAGGCCTTCTACTTTCTCAGTCAGTATGCAAAATTTGGTCTTATCTCCTGTCATATGCCTGGAGCAGCCGCTATCCATGTACCACAAGTTGTTCTTGGCTGCCAGGCATACCTGCATACACAATTAGGTAGAGAAGTTTGGAACCCAAGACTGATTGGGCTCCAATGTAAATGAACTAGAAGCAAAATAGGAAAGCAAATGTTTCGGAATCCACATTTGTTTAAATGTGTTTTGTTCAATGGATCCTACAGATTTTCTTCTGTTGTTCTTTTTCTTATTGGCAGCAGCATGATTATTGACAGTATTGTTATTTCTGTGCCAGTGCCTTGGCCAGGGTGTGTTCACAAAATTTTGGCCATAGTAGTTCCTGGGCTGGCTATGAAAATATTGATTTCTAGATGTCCAGTAACCATACCCATTGACCCAATTTCTACTGTGAGGTCTTTGATATTCAGCACCCTAGTGTGCAAGACCTGTAAACCTATCCTGAGTTCTAGACCAATTCGACCTATTGAAGTAGGTTGGCTGTGCATTGTAGTGGGTCTGAGCTCTGGGTTGATAAAAATAATTGGGTTGACTCCTAGCAGCACTTTGTCTCCCCTGTACTTTGGACCCTGCTGACCTATACACAGGTTTGTATTGGGTCTTCTTCAAAGGTGGAGGTGTTGGTGGAGACTTGGTTACCTTGACCTGGGGTTTACCAGACTGTGTAGGTTGACCCCTAACCTGAGTCTGAGCCCTAGGATTCTGCCTAGATGTGCTAGCTCTACTAGGCTCATTAACCTTTTGTTTGCCCTTCTCCTCAGCACTGGGCTTTTTCAGATTAGCAGTTTTGTTCATCAAATTTGTTGAGTTCATGCTAATTAGAGGTCCCTTTTCCTTTTGAGCAACAAATGAAATTGTTTTCATTCCGAATGTTTTTGTTGCACTGGAATTAAAACCTAGGCCCTCTTTTCTGAAATTAACCTTTGACCCTAACAAAGCATTTAAGTTATCTGTTCCTTGGGTCATTTTCTCAATGGTTTTCATTTTATCTTCATTGTCTTTCTGAAGTTCATCAATAGCCTTTTTCAGCTCATTGTTGACATTGAGGACAGCTTCATATTTTTCAGAGATAATTTTGACTTCACTTTCACATTTCTGAATCTTCAGCTTCCATTCATCAATTTCATTTTCAAGCCTTAGATTCTCTTCCTTAGAAGCTTTTAACTCATTTTTGATTTCATCTTCTTCAGAGCATGTGAGTTTCAATTCATCAATCTCAGATTCCAAACATGCAATTTTATCAGTTAGTGTTTTATCATTTTGCATGGAATTGATTTTTCTTCTAAGATGCCTATTCTCTTTTCTAATATCATCAGCTCTATCAGCTATGTCATGATAAGCATCTACCCAATCAGCAATTGTGAAGTTTTCAAATCTAGTGATTACCTCATCTGTATCCTCCTCTCTATCTTCGGAGCTTGTTGCCATAAGGCAAATGGGTTGTTCAGATTCGGCTTCACTATCTGAGCTGCTGCTGAAAGAGCCTTCATCTTCATCACTCCATGTGGTGATCATAGCTCTTCCCTTCTTGGTTTTCTTCTTTGACCTGTCCTTATGTTTCTGATTGTCTGGACAGTCAATTTTCAGATGCCCTGGTTTCCTGCATTGATAACAAACATTAGCTTCATTTTTCTTTGCATGTTTAGATTTATACCTTTTATCCTTTCGGTCACCACTGTATTTCTTCTGACCGAACCGTCCTGCTCCCTTTCTGAGAAATCGCCTGAACTCTCTAGTCATCATGGCTATCTCAGATCGAGTCACATCTTCCTCTTCATTTAGGTTCTCTTCTGATGATGAAGAGCTGCTGGAGCTGGATCTTGTTGATTTGCTAGAACTAGCCTTCAGCGCTATCGGCTTCTTCTTCCTCTCGGCTTCATCTGTCCTTGGCATGTTTATCTCATATGCCATTAGTGAGCCAATCAGCTCATCAGCTTTAGTATTACGCAAGTCCCTTGACTCCTCCATCACTGTTGCTTTGGTGTGCCAATTGGGAGTTAGGGAGCGCAGAATTTTCCTCACTACATCATACTCTGCCTGAGGTTTCCCAAAACCTCTGAGGCCATTGGTTATGACAGTCAGCCGAGCGTACATTTCGCTAATGGACTCGTTCTGCTTCATCTTGAAGGCTTCATACTCAAATACAAGAAGATTGGCCTTCTGCTCTCTTACTTGAGATGTACCTTCATGAATTACTTCCAGCGCATCCCACATTTCCTTAGCTGATTTGCAAGCAGACACACGGGAGAATTCTGTAGGATGCAGAGCGCACTGGATAGCATTAATAGCACTCCAATTCAGCGTGGACCTTCTGATCTCCTCCTTGGTCCATACATCTTCATTCGGGGACAGCTCATAAGGTCCCTTGCTGACAATCTTCCAAATCTCGTAATCCTTAGCCCTGAGGAACACTTGCATACGGTTCTTCCAGTATGCGTAGTTTGATCCATCAAAGAATGGGGGCTTCGTTGTTGAGTGACCTTCGGCAGTCATCCCTCGAGCATCCATCTCTGCCTATTCTCTTCAGGCGATGAGTCCCTGCAGAAGAGTTAGGCTCTGATACCAAGTGTTGGGTTAGATGGACGCAGTCTATCTCCACTAAGTGTGGATCTAGAGGGGGGTGAATAGATCAACTTGCCTAATTTAAAACTATTGTAAGTTCTAGAGCGGAATTTAGGCAAGCATCAATAAAGCTAAATGAAAAGTGCTAAGCAAAAGGTAGAAAGCTAGACATGAGCATAAGCGATGCAATCAAACAAGCTAAGCAAGAAATTCCCATCGCACACAGATCACACAAAAACACAAACACACTGCACACACAATTTTTAGGTGGTTCGGTCAACGACCTACGTCCACCCCACACTCAACCGAGTATGGCTTCCTGCTGCGCAGCACAGCTTGCGTCCGCTGGGCTTTACAGCTTGGCCAAACAACCCGCTGATACACAGCTTCGCTGGGCACTACAGCTTGCCGACCAGAGGATCTGATCCTCTACAACTGCTGGGGAAATACAGCTTAACCCGTCCAGTGGAGACCACCACTGCAAGACCGCTGACACATAGCTTGAAGAAACAGCATTCGGAAATGAAAGACAGAATCAAAACGAAAAATAAAAACCCAAAAGCAATGTAGCTCTTAAAGAGCAAAGCTCAGCACTGGTTTTGAACCACGAGACTGAGATACAAACACTCTCACACTCACTCTCGATCAGCTCTCTCTCACCTCACTCTCTCTCTTTTCTCCTTCTTCTCTATTTCTTCTTCTTCTTCTCGTATCTTCTTCTTCTCTCTTTTCTCTCTGTGGATCGAAGGCTCACTGCTGCTGAGTGTATAGACTTTTTCTTCTTCTCCTTCGATCAGCTTTCTTTTGTGGAAGAAGGCTTGTATATATAGCAGCAACAGCAGCAGGCGTGTGCTCTCCACGTTTCCCGCCCAGCAATTTGGACCACGTGGCAGCATGCAATGGAGTGTCAGTACACGTGTCCTCATCTGGATACCTTGTCCTTTTCAGATCACGAGCCAGGTACCTTGGATCACGTGCCCCTCATTAGCTTCTTCAGTCCGATGTATAGAGTTCTCCGTTCACGTGCTCAAAGTCATCAATCTGACTTGCTGCGTCGACGCTTTCACTCAATGGCGTTAACGCAGTGAGGCATTCCAGTAGCCATTAGCCTCGTTTCTTTAGCTGCTGCGTCGACGCTGCTTGCTTGTGGCGTTGACGCAGTGGAATGGCCTGTGAAGACGAATGCTTCTTCAACTGCTGCGTCGACGCTGCTTTCATGTGGCGTTGACGCAATAGAAGACATCGTGAAAGCTTCGTCTACTGATGCGTGGACGCTTTAAGCTCCAGGCGTCGACCCTGTCCCTTCAGCAACAAGAATAAAGACATAAGATTTAACATTGCATTGTATATACATCGTTGTATAGACTTGTAAAGGCAGAATGCAACGTACAGACTTGCCCAAAGTGTTGACTTCAACAAGGGAGGCAACGGCTATATAGACTTTAAATCCTAGTGGCATTGTATAGACATAATGCACTTAAATGCTTCATGCGAAGGAAAACATTGTATATACTTGAGGAGTTGACGCTGCGTGAAGGATGAGTTGACGCTGCATGAAGCATGGACAGTGTACAGACTTTGCCCACTTATGGACTTCATGTTATGCAAGCGAATGTGAATACTTCAGTGTATAGACTTTAGAAGACGAGTGCAATGTATAGACTCCAGGCTTCAGAATCGAATGTTCAGACTTCGCCTAAGACACGTAGGGAAAAGACCCCAGTGTATAGACTTTGCCTTGAGTGAAAAGTAATTGATGAATGTATGGACTTTAATGTGTGAAGGCTACAGTGAATGAGTGTATACATTTCACCAGATCAAGGGCAATTCGGATGTACAGACTCTGAGGTTCAAAGCCAACGGTGCGTTGATGCTGTAACATGATGCGTTGACGCTGTGCACACATAATCAATTTAATTGAGATGTAGTGTGTGGACTTATGCGTTGACGCTGTAACATGATGCGTTGACGTTGTGCACACATAATCAATTTAATTGAGATGCAGTGTGTGGACTTATGACAGTAAGAATTGTAGACAGCAGTGTATTAAAAGCAAAGAACACATAGTTAATCTGATGGAGCAATTTCATCAAATCAAACTCAGTTGCCAATCAATCAAAACAATGGTGTTGCCAAAGAATAGAGCAAGTGTCAACATCATCAACATAGAGGGGTCACAACAAAAAAGAGAAGAAAAGAAAGAAAAGAGACATGGGGCAGACGTGGTCTTCGAGCCCCCCTCATCACACAAAAGAAGAGAAGAAAAGGAAGAAAAGACACATGAGGCCAACATGGTCCTTGAACCTGCCTCTCCATAAAAGAAGAAGAGAAAAAGAGAAAGAACAGTCACGAGGCGAACATGGTCCTTGAACCCGCCTCTTCACACAAAAGAAGAAGAGAATAAAAGAAAGAAAGAGTCCCGAGGCAGACGCGGTCTTTGCACCCGCCTCTCCACACAAAAGAAAAAAAGAGAAAGAGTTACGAGGCGAACATAGTCTCTGCACCTGCCTCTCTACAAAAGAAGAAGAGAAGAGAAAAAAAGAAGAGACATGAGGCGAACATGGTCCTTGCACCTGCCTCTCCATAAAAGAAGAAGAGAAGAAAAGAAATAAGTGATCACGAGACAAACATAGTCCTTGCATCTGCCTCTCCATAAAAGAAAGTAGAGAAGAAAATAAAGAAATGATCACGAGGCAAACATGATCTTTGCACCTGCCTCTCCACAAAAAAAAAGGAAAAAAAAGAGTCCTGAGATAGACGCGGTCTTTGCACCCGCCTCCTCACATAAAAGAAGAAGAGAAGAAAAGAAAGAAAGAGTCCCAAGGCAGACGCGGTCTTTGCACCCGCCTCCCCACACAAAAGAAGAAGAGAGGAAGAGAAAGAAGAGTAATGAGGTAAACTTTTACCTCTGACCTCCAGCCACCCAACAAATAGAAACCAATCAGCATTCCACCGATGGGGCATTAAACCATAAAATATTCAGCCATCGGGGCTTCAATCCGACAGATATTCAGCCATCGGGGCGTTAAACCGGAAGATATTCAGCCATCGGGGCTTCAATCCGACAGATATTCAGCCATCGGGGCGTTAAACCGGAAGATATTCAGCCATCGGGGCTTCAATCCGACAGATATTCAGCCATCGGGGCTTCAATCCGACAGATGTTCAGCCATCGGGGCTTCAAGCCGACAACTACCCCTTTATCGGCCTTCGGGTCGACAGCTATATAATCATCGGCTCCTAGCCGACAGCTACCTAATCATCGGCTCCTAGCCGACGGCTACCTCATCATCGGCTCCTAGCCAACAGCTACCTCATCATTGGCACCCCAACCGACAGCTTCCCAGTTAAAAAAAAATAAAAATAAAAATAAAAATAAAACATAAAAAATAGAATAAACATTCCACTTTGGTTCGGATCCTTCCCCGGACAGAGAATAAAAATATGGACTGCTTCCCTAATACCCTTTCAGCTGTTCGTGGTCTGCTTCCCTAATACCTTTACTACCACTACACTTATACGTAACGACAATATTTTCTTATGCAAAAACAAACACAAAAAACAAAACAAAACAAAACAAAAAACAAAACAAACAAAGAAACACAAAACAAAAAGAAGGGAAATAAAACAAAAAAAACAAAAAAAAGAGAATGCATGATTGCCCTGCTTGCATGGTTGCTTAATATAGAATAATACACCTCCTTGGAATTTTCTAGGACCGTGTTTCCTTGCTAAATAATATCGCCCCGATTCTGGATGCGCGCGTGTCACGACATACGCTCGAAGGGAACCCAATTATGGCAGGTGCACACGTCAAGGGGAAGAGTCATGGCTGAATCGCTAAGCCTAACTCACAAAATAAACCTGAGGCAACGCTCCCACACTTAGCACTTAATGTGTTCAATAGCTTTCAACCATAGGGATTGCCCGAGTTCCTCCTTAGCACTCTACGGAGACTTGAATTCCTGCACTCGCGTGAAAGGTAATCATGAGGAAAAAGCTGCCTACCCCCACTGTAAAATAAAAAAAAGAGAGAGAGAATAAAAATGATGCAAAAAAAAGAAGAGAGAAACGCGAATCTGAGTAGCCGGGAATCCCCATTGAGACACATGAGGAGACTCGCGCGAAATGGTGAAGCGAATTACAATAAGGATGAAACCTATTAGCCGGGAATCCCCATTGAGACATATGAGGAAACTCACGTCAAACGGTGGAATCCGCAATAGAATTACAATAAGGATGAGTCCTAGTAGCCGGGAATCCCCATTGAGACACATGAGGAGACTCGCGTCGAACGGTGAAATCTGTTACCCAAAATAAACAAGTAGGGGCAATGTGAAGCTACCGAAAGTCGAAAGCCTGGAACTAATGTGTAGGTGCTAGAGTGATCCTCGAGTGTCACTAGGAAAGCCTGCATATCCCTATGGTTAGGGCTCTTGGTTCACACATTTGTACCGCCACGCCACAGAGAATTACCTCTTGTGAAATGCGTGAATTTAGGCTATGCATGCAAGACATGCGATATCCTCTTGACGGGTGCACCACCCCTCAATTGTGCCTCGCGGCCCGCACCGCATCTATGAATTACGGGCGATGTCCCTATCCTATCCCCTATAGGGGGAACTGCCTTACTTATATTCATGTTATGCCTGCTAATGAATGCTTGCATGCTTGAATAAATGAAAATATAATAAAAAATAATAAATACTAAAAATGTGTGTATACAATAAACTCACCTACGTTCCCAGCTACGGCTTGTAGAGCCCAACCTTAGCCCCCATGGCCTACATCTTGCCCTCGCGGCTCGTTAATCCCCAACTTCGGCTCTTCAAGCCCGCTCCCAGCCTTGGCTGTTTTGACCTCCCTTATCGTCTCCTGAGCTGACAGCTTTCAATCATCGGCCCCTGAGCCGACAGCTTCAATCATCGGCCCCTGAGCTGCCAGCTTTCAATCATCGGCCCCTGAGCTGACAGCTTTTTAATCATCGGCCTTCAGGTCGACAACTTTTCAATTATTGGCTCCCATGCCAACAGCTTTTCAATTATTGGCTCCTATGCCAACAGTTTTCAATTATCAATCCCTGAGCCGACAGCTTTCTAATCATCGGCCTTCGGGTCGACAGCTTTTCAATTATTGGCTCTCATTCCAACAGCTTTCAATTATCGGCCCCTGAGCCGACAGCTTTTAATCATCGGCCTTCGGGTCGACAACTTTTCAATTATTGGCCCCCCATGTCAATAGCTTTCAATTATCGGCCGATGTGCCTACAGCTCTTATATCATTGGCATCCACGCCAACAGCCACCTGGAGTTCTTCAAAAAAAAGAAAAGAAAAGAAGGGAAAAAGAAGGGAAGAAGAGAAGAAAAAAAAACAACAACAACGAAAAGAACAAAAAAGGAGATGACAAAAAAAAAGAGAAGAGAAGAAAAAGAAGAGAAGAAGAGAAAAGAGAGAAGAAAAGAAAGAAAAAGAGACCAAGAGACCAACATACCATGTCAGCGCCCGGCACCCTGTTGGCACTGACTAAGAGACAAAGAGATCAACAAACCCTGTCAGCTCCCGACGCCCCGTCGGCACTGATGAAGAGACCAATATGTTGCTTCAGTTCCCGACACCCCTTCGGCACTGATGAAGAGACCAATACGCTGCTTCAGTTCCCGACACCCCGTCGGCACTGATGAAGAGACCAACATACTGCTTCAGTTCCCGACACCCCGTCGGCACTGATGAAGTGACAAAGAGACCAACAAACCACGTTAGCTCCCGGCACCCTGCCGGCACTGACGAAGAGACCAAGAGACAACAAACCAGGTCAGCTCCCGGCACCCTGTCGGCGCTGACGAAGAGATAAAGAGACCAACAAACCAGGTCAGCTCCCGGCACCCTGTCGGCATTGACGAAGAGACAAAAAGACCAACAAAGCATGTCAGTTCCAGACACCCCGTCGGCACTGACGAAGAGACAAAGAGACCAACAAGCCATGTCAGCTCCCGGCACCCCGTCGGCACTGATGAAGAGACAAAGAAGCTAACAAACCATGTCAACGCCCGACACCCCGTCGGCACTGACGAAGAAAAGAAGAGACAAATAAGTCACGTCGGCTCCCGACACCCCGGCGGCACCGACGAAGAGAAAAAAGAGACCAGTACACCCGCGGGCACCGCCCGGCTCATCCTTCGCCTGCGCTACCCGTGGGTGGGGGGCATTTGTGGACACTCATCATTTTTGTGGACAGCAAGCACATTTTAACTCCAGCCATTTTGAAGCGGACGGAGAAAAAGAAGAAGATTAGAAATGAAAGAAGAAATAATGGTGAAGAAACAAAAAAGAAGAGAAGAGAAAAGGAGAATAAAAAATAAAATAATATATATATATATATGAGTAATATATATATATAATTATAAATAAATAAATAAGTAAAAGGGGGGGCACTCACTCCCTCCCTCTCTCTCTCTCTCTCTCTCTCTCTCTCCCATTGTTTCACTCACACTCCACCCCCACGGCACACCCCACCGGGCAACCTCCAGCGGCACACATCTATTGTACCGGGTAACACCCAAAAAGCTGTGCCGGATAACACCCACTGCTCTCGTCCGCTTCACCAGATCCGAAGAAGCAAGAGCTGGCCAAAAGCCTCGAAGAAAGCAGCTGCCACGGGGGGTCTAGCAACAACATTGGAAGGGGGGTGACAAGGAAGGGATTGAGAAGTACAACAAAAGAGCAGTTAAAGTGACAAAGCGACACGACAAAGATTGCAAATGCCTTCTTAAGTTTACGGGTGTTCCGGGGGTTGAGGCTCCATCTGAAGCAGAGGCTGAATGTGCTGCACTTTGCAAAAGTGGGAAGGTGTATGTGGTGGCATCTGAAGATATGGATTCACTTACTTTTTGAGCTTCCAGGTTTCTTCGTCATTTAATGGGTCCTAGTTCCTAAAAGATTCCTGTTATGGAATTTGAAATTGCAATGGTTTCGGAATAGTTAGAAGTCACGAAGGACCAATTCATTAACTTGTGTATACTTTGTGGCTGTGACTACCTGACAGCATAAAGGGCATTGGAGGACAGACAGCCCGGAAGCTTATCCGTCAACAGGGTGCCACAGAAAATATTCTAGAGAATATCAACAAAAGAAAGATATCATATACCTGAGGAAGGGCCGTACAGAGAAGCCTGACATCCTTTTAAGGAACCGCTAGTATCACCTCCTGGTAAACAACCTGATCTCAAGGGGACCGCTCCAGATGTGGAGGGCCTTGTGAAACTTCTGGTCAGTAAAAAATGGGTTCAGCAATGATCAAGTGATAAAGGCTGAAGAAAGATCAGAGCAGCTAAGAGTAAGTCATCTCAAGGCCGTATGGAGTCCACTTCAAGCCCGCAGTGAGTGCAGTACAGCCAATTAAGCGCAAGGAGAAGAGGAGTCGGTGATCAGCCGACTTCCCAACCATGTGTTCCTCCAGATAAATCAAGTCCACTGAATGCCTGCGCATCTAGGCTCGACGCATAAACTACAGCCTGCCCCGTTAACTAGCAAGATGCTCTGCCTCGTTAACTTGCGGAAGTGCTGAAACAATTAACTGGTGGGATGGGGCGCAGAGATAACTGGAAGCTCCCAATCTAATACATCCGGTGGTAGGGCAGTAAAACATACTCGGTGCACCATCAACGCCCATAAAATGGTGCACCCCCCACCACTTCTTGCCCCGGTACACTTGCCATGGACTCCACCCGGCACACCCCAGGGCTGCCCCCAGCGGTACACCCCCCCCCCCCCGTGCTCCCATCCGACACAATCAAGGGCTGCCCTCCCAGTGGCACACCCCTTCAAGAGCTTCCCCGGCACACTATTTCAAGCCTTCAGCGGCACACTTCTTGTGTCTTCCAACGGCACACTTGCGAAGGCCTTCAGCGGCACACCTGCGAGGCTCTCCAGCGGCACGCCTTCCTCAGCCTTCAGCGGCACAACGTTCGACCCATCCACGTCGGTCAATGCTCGTAGCCCTCGACGCGCAGCGAAGGCATGGCAGGCCCATACCTGCACCTTGCTGGGCTGTCCTCGCCCCACCTACTCCCATCCTCGGCAGTCGTCGGCCTGACCAGGGGTATAAGAACCCCTCGCTCCGACACAAAAAAAGGGGGAGAAAAAGAATACACAGAGGCCTACACGGACAAAGGGAGAAAGGAGAAGAGGAAGAAGAATAGCCCGCCCGTCCAAGCTCGGCAAGCCAGGAGGGCTCCAGAGGAGAAGAAGCTGGAGAAAGAGAGGAAGAGAGTAAGAAAGAGAGAGAGAGAGAGAGAGAGAGAGAGAGGCTCCATGTAACGGGGAAGTGGGGAAGAGCAGGGAGTAGTCACCCTTGTTCAGCCCCAACACTCTCCCTGTTTCCTTCTTTCTTTTTTTTTTCATTTTCATGATCTCCTCCCTTCCCCTGTCCGTAGTGTCAGCACGAATGTGCTTTGTAATGTATGTGGCTGGCCGTGGTCGTTCCTCTTCGTGAATAAAAAAAATCACCCTGCTTGGGTTTCTTGTTGCTTCTGTTGGTTTGTGCCAGTGTGCATGGTATGTTGTTCACTTTCTCTCCTTCTCCGGTGTCTTGGAGTCTCCATGTCGGTATCGTTCCCCCGCACGATCTATGGCCTTATGCTTAGTCTTCGGCCCAAGGGAGTTTATCCTTCTGTTCTCTCGGGGCTTCGTGAGCTCGATGCCCTCCTTCCCGGCCCCCAACTTCAGCCGTTTACCTAGAGGGAGAGGCCTCCCTCTTCTTCTCTTGAACATCCTGCCACTAACGCCCTCCTTGGCCTTCCCCCTTTCTTCAATCCCTAGCCCACCTGGCTAACCCTCAGTCCTCATCCTTTCGCCCAGCCTCCCTAGCTTCCAGCCGTCCTGGCTAAGCCCCTCGCTGATACACCTTCAGCGGCCTTCGCTGGCACGCTTCTATTAGCCCTCAGCGGCACACCTTTAGCAGCTCTTCGCCGGCACGCTTCATTTGGCCCTCAGCGGTAGGCCTTCAGCAGCCCTTTGCCGGCACACTTCATTTGGCCCTCAGCGGCACACCTTTGGCCGCTCTTCGCCGGCACGCCCCTAGTGGGCCTTCAACGGCACACCCTTCTAGCTCCCTGCCCGGCACACCCTCCAATCCTCTCCTCTTGCCCGGTGCACCCCCAGCCGGTCCCAGACGAGTCCCCCATCGTCATTTCTTCCGGGTTTTCTGAAGTTTTATTAAAGGTGTTGCCGCCTTCGGGCGCCCACCTCCAATTGTCGGGTTCCGCCACCCTTTGTGGGCGCGCTCCCTGTATCTCCCTTACGCTCGAGTTAAGGGGAGATGTTGCCGAATTTTCGTTAGAAATGATAACATATTAAAAAGATAAAAGGAAGGAACCAACAAATGGAACGACCACATGTTAAAAAGGACTAAAAGAAAGCAACAACAAAAAGGAGAACAACGGTGAAGCGCTTTAACCGAGGTAAGGGAACCATAATCAACATAAAGAGAGCCAAATCGAACGACAACTAAACAACTTGAACATTCGTCCTCGTGGGAGAAAGAATGGAAACTGATCAAAAGATGAAAATAAGAAACCCATGCAAACTTAATAAAACCAAAAAAAAAGAAGAAAAGAAAAGCAGGGAGAGTGGGCCCTCATCGGTATTTCAACCTAGCCCTTCAGCGGTACATCCTTTTAGCCCTTCAGCGGCACACTCCCTAGCCCTTCAGCGGTACACCCTTTTAGCCCTTCAGCGGCACACTCCCTAGCCCTTCAGCGGTACACCCTTTTTGCCCTTCAGCGGTACACCCCTCAGCCCTTCAGCGGTACACCCTTTTAGCCCTTCAGTGGCACACTCCCTAGCCCTTCACCCTTTTAGCCCTTCAGCAGCACACTCCCTAGCCCGTCAGCGGTACACCCTTTTAGCCCTTCAGCGGTACACTCCTTAGCCCTTCAGCGGTACACCCTTTTAGCCCTTCAGTGGCACACTCCTCAGCCCTTCAGCGGTACACCCTTTTTAGCCCTCTAGCGGCCCACTCTCTCTCCAAATATATATATAATGATAATAATAATGATAATGATAATAATAAATTAATAAAAATTATGATAAATAAATAAATCTGAATATACATAAGAAATAAACAAGAAAATGTGAAATAGTAATAATAATAGTAGAAAAGAAGAACATAATAATAAAAATAAAACAAAATAAAAAAAAATCATCCAGAACAAATACATAATGGGGAATAAACAGCACCAAATTTTACGACTAAAAATCCCAGATAAAGAAGATGGTAAAAATCTATATCGTAGCCCCGACTCTCCCGTGGCCCGGTGCTGAAGGAACAACGATGTCGCCCTTCTAGGTTGGGTCTGAGTCTCGGGAATGATCCCGAACTGGCCACGACCTGACCTCGTCTTGGGCCGACATTCTGATTAAACCGGACTCATTTCTCAGGTCGGATCCCTTCCGAGCCACTACCAAAATTGCCGCACCCTCGGAAGACATTTGAACGGGTTCGCCTCAATTTCCGCCGCGTTTCTATTACGGACCTGTGTCCGAACATGAAAAGACCCGTGAGCAACCAACATGGCCGACGGCTCCCACCCCGACGTGGTCGTAGCCCGGTATTGCTCTGGGCCGATAGCTCGCCAAATCGGATTCACCCTATCGGGATTCGTTCCCCCCTTTCAATGAAATTGCCGCGAACTCGGCATACATTTGTACGGTGTTGTTTCTATCTACGTCGTACCTTCAATATGGACCCTTGTCCGAATATCAACCGGTCCGCAAGTGACCGATGAAATCTGAATAGAACGAGATGGCTCCCGTCATCTCTGGACCCTCTGCATGGAAATATCAATAAGGCCTTCGTGGGCTATGCTTGGACCTCGGGTCCGTCCCGACTATGGTCGTTGTTTGACCCACATCCTCGGCCTACAGCCCGCTCCCTTCGAACACATTCTCGGTTTTGGAATCTAGTCTCGGGACTCTTCCTCGTTGCCCTCCGACACCGAAAATATTAATAATGCCCATGCAAGCCCCGTTTGGACCGCGGGAGGCGCCCCCGGTATGGTTCTGACTCGATCTCACACCGGGCCAATAAATTCATTGGTTTCCTGCTACACTAACCGAGATTTAACCGAATGTTTTCAGTGTCTCGGAAGAGTATATGTGCCGTATCCCGGCATACATATGTTCCAGGTCCTCCCGCGACGATTACGATATTCTCAAGCCGGACACCCGTCCGAATATTAAACGGTCTCCCGAATGACCGACACGCTTCGAACGTCCGCTTCCCTAGACACAGGGCTTTTCAGCCGATTCAAGGGATATTCCCTTGTTGCCCCTTGGCACCGAAAATATTAATGACGCTCATGCTAGTCTTGTTTCGACCGCGGGGGGCCCACCGCAGTATGGTCGTAGGTTGCTCTTACACCGGGCCAACAGATTTACTGGTTTTTGACCGCTCCAACAGAGGCTCAGCCGGACGTTTTCCGCTCTTCCGAACAATAAATTTGCCGTACCTCGGCATACATGCGTTCCGGTTTTCCCGCGACAATCGTAATTTTCTCGAGCCGGACATTCGTCCGAACATTAAATGGTCAGTACACGACCAACATGACCGCGAATGGTTTTCTTCTCACCCTCGCGTGAGGATTTCAATACCTCGTAATAAACCTTTCATGCAATTAATTTCTTGGCCATGAGGCCCTGAATCCCGACGATTAATCAAGAGTGAGGATTCCACTAGCCACTGCTAGAAAAACTGCAGACTCAGTCTGCGAACAATGTGCTGCCACACAGCTTGACACCTGGACCTGCTACCAGCAAGACCAGAACCAGAGATGCCTCTCCCTTCCTCTAACCCGGAGGGAATCTACTAATGACAACCCGTCACTGGCAATAACTAGAGATCACAGATCTCTCTTCCTCTGCAGCCCAGAGGGGAATCGGAGTAACTCTCCCTTCCTCCAAACACCAGAGGGTAACAACTCGAAATCAGATATATGAAGAAATAAAAGGAAAAATAGAAATGTAAACAAGACCAACGATGAACATAAATCATTTCAGAAAAATCAAATACAAATGTAGCTTCCGAAGAAGCAAATTGGACTCTTCTATCTCACTCAGACTTTTCTCTCACAGCAATACTCTCAAATCTTTTCTCTCTATCTTCTTTCTGGAACGTGGAGGCTCTCTCTCTTTTCTTCTTCTGCTCAGGGATTTTGCTCTTCAGCTTTTTCTCCAGTTCAGTCCATCTAATCGCAGAAGGCACCTTTTATATGGCATTCGACCTGAGTTTCAGGCCTTCACACGAGGGAGTCTCGTTCCCTCCCTTTCCAGAGCATTCTCAGATCACATGCGAGGCATCATCCTCGATTCACGTGCCCAATCATTGACCTGTATCATCTGCAGGCAGAGACAAAGAAATGTGATTAGTTAGTTTAGTCAGATATGAATGTATATACATTAGGATAGCAGATAAGTAAGTGTGTACACTGAGGGAGTGTATAGACTTGTGAGTCCTCATGTGACCTCAGTGTATAGACTAGCTAAATAATGCATTAGCACAACAGATGAAATGTGTGGACTTTTGTAAAGTGTATGAGGCCCTCGAGTGTATAGACTCAGGGATGACAAATAGGCAAGTGTGTCAAGTGTGAGAGTGTGTAGAGTTGAAGTTCTTCATGCGAGCTCAGTGTATGGACTTGTAAGTGTTCATGCGATCTCAATGTGTAGACTTCATTCAGCAGTCAAGACAATGGATGTATAGAGTTGGTCGTGTGAAGGAGGATGAGTGTAAAGACTTGTAATGAAGAGCAGCAATGTGTAGACTTGAAGCACAACAGTATGCACTGTATGGACTTCAATGTATAGACGTTGATGTATAGACTTCGAAGAGAACAATGCATGAAGGCATCGACTGTGTAGACTTAGAAACATCAATTTAAGCAAGTGTGAACAACTTGAGAGTGTATAGACTTGCAGGTGATATCGAGTGTATAGGGTTGAAGGATAACTGAATGTCTAGACTTAGGGATGTTTAGACTTGCCAAAGAGCTGGACGATGTACAGACTTGAGCAAGTGAAGTCTGTAAATACTTGAAGGTTCACAGTGTGTAGACTTTGGCAAGGCAACGTCAGTATAGTTCCCAGTGTACAGACTTACTGAGCTCAGCGTAGGTAAAAGATATGAGGAATGTATAGACTTACTCAGTTCAGTTCAGAACGTAGGTAAAGGTCCCAATGTATAGACTTTCCCTGAGAATGCAACCGCTGTACATACATGCTCAACCAGTCTGATGTACAGACTTGGAATATCAACAGAAGGATGTACAGACTTGGAGAACTAATGCCAATGTACAGACTTCACCTCGTTCAAGCTACAGTGAATGAGTGTATAGACTTAATGGTCTCTCTAGCTGTACAGACTTGATCACAGGCTGAACAGTCGAATGTATAGACTTGCTTCCACCGACCAATGTATAGACTTAGTAAGCGTGAGACGCTGAGTGAGACGGTGGCTGAGACGATGTACAGACTTCATGTCAAACGATGCAGCTACAGTGCAGTGTAGACTGCCAAACTCTGTACAGACTTGCAGCTTGAGACAGTGATGTACAGACATGGAATCAATGAAGGCGTTGGATGTACAGACTTTGATGAATGCTGCTCGCTGTACAGACTTCAAATCAAGGCATGAATAGTGAAACAATGTCTAGACTTGGATGCCCAAGCCAATGTATAGACTTGTGCAGTGCAGCCAGTGTGTGGACTTGTACAGTGACTAGAGGCTGTACAGACTTTGGGTCTTGATGTGTGAGATGAGGGACATTGTATTGACTTTGAGATGGCAGACGTTGTATAGACTTGTGGTTCAACAGAGTGTATAGACTTGGAAGATGAAGAGCGATGTGTAGACTTTGAAATGAACGGGAGAATGTATAGACTTGACCCCTTGAAAGGTTGTATACACTTCAGATGCAATCTACAGTGCCGTTGTATGGACTTGAACTCAAGGAATGACTGTACAGACTCTGAAGGCTTAGCGGAGGGTGTACAGACTATGAATATTAAGTTCAATGTATGGACTTCAGGTGAATACCAATGTACATACTTTGAGTATGAAATTCAATGTATGGACTTGGAGATTAAAGGAGGGGTCGACCCATCAGAGGTGGAGGGTCGACCCATCAGTGTACAGACTATGCAGACAGTGTGTAGACATGATCAAGTAGTGCAAATTTAACTGACAACTATATGAACTGCACAGTCCTACATGATGAAGCATGTATTATTCTAGAGATAGAAGATTGATTTATAGTGTGAGACATCATCAAAACCGTAGGGATGCAACAATCTCCCCCTTTTTGATGATGGCAACACTATGAATCAAGCAATATCAAAGCTTAACAAGAAATTAACTGCAGTTTCAATAATCAAAGCAAATTCAAGGCAAGTGAAAGCACAGCCAAATTAAACACTATTGTAGAGCACTTCTTTCTCCAAAACCACTCCCTCTCAGCCCCCCTACAACCCATTCTCAGATAAAGCCATCACATGACAAGATAATCTCCCCCTTAGCTCATGAACAATAAATGATCTACTGATATTGCAAAACCCTTCTCCCCCTTTGACATCAGCAAAAGGAAATGCAGAATATATGAAAGTGCTGGAGACATGAAGAAAAAGTACAGTAACTTCTTAGGGCAGAAAGGCACAAGAAAGTCTTAAGAAAGTAAGTGAGGTGCTAAACTCAAGTGAAGATTCTTGAACTCCAGTACACACTAGAGAAATAGAAGGATATAAAAGTTTATCAGCATACATGGAGTATGATTTAGAGCAGGAATTAACAAGTATGGCCAGATATTGCTGAACTGTCAACAATCCAAAAAGACCACAAGAGACAAAGTCAAAGGGGTGTTCTCAAGGTATTGAAGACTAGCAATCCATTAGTTGCACAACTACAAGGAATTTTTTGTTGAGATGATTTTCAAGAAGATCAATGAGTAAGTTAGTAATTCACTCTTTTGACATTAGGGAGACACCTTGATTAGAGGCCTGAATCCCCAGTTACTCAGAGTGAGTACCTCATTACTTCCCCCCCTTTTTTTTAAAAGGAGCAGAGTTAGTAACTGTGGCTTTTGACATGAGGAAACACCTTGATTAGAGGCCAGAGTCCCCAGTTACTCACCAGCAAGTCACCATTGCTCTGTCATGACTTTTTCATTCATTTTAAGCATTTGACACCTCATGACATGGGAGAAATATTCATTTCATTGATGAAGCTCCCAGTTTTTCAGTGAACAAAACAAGACATGTTTGTTTAATTAAGCCCTTGTGTTGAAGAGATGGAATGATTGAAAACAATACCAGAAGGACTATTACTTGAAGTGAATCTTGAAGTCTAGATTTCAAGCTGATTGGGTCAGATATCAAGACATACAGGTTTTGGCCTGAACCAGAATCATTGACAATGTAGGAAGATATACTTTTTACTATTAATCCAGATCTCTGAAGGAATACCAGAGGAAAGATTCTAACTGGACTTTAGTATCACTGACTTATAGACTTAAGAATTAAGTGACATTCTACTGTCTGAGAGAACCACACTAGATCTGTCATGAAAACCAGCAAAGACACACATCTGGTCAATCTTTTTGAATTTGTCAAAGAACACTTCTTCTCACAGCTCAACCAGCTCCCCCTCACTCATAGCTTTTCTGAAAGCTAACCAACTGAACTCCCCCTCACAAAAAGAACAAGCTACACAGTTAAGACAATTTGTATAAGCCTAATTCTCTTCTTAGTGTTGTGAATTTTTCATTATCTAGAGGTTTAGTGAAGATGTCAGCAATCTGATTATCTGTGCCTACATGAATCAGTTCAAAATTATTTTTAGAAACCTCATCTCTTATGAAATGATGCCTTATCTCTATGTGTTTGGTGCGTGAATGCAAAACAGAATTTTTGGCAAGATTAATGGCACTGGTATTATCATAATAGATAGGTGCGCACCCCAGGTCTACTTGGTAGTCCTGAAGCTGGTGTTTAATCCAAATGACTTGTATTCCACAACTCCCTGCAACCACATATTCAGCTTCTGCAGTGGAGAGGGCCACAGAATGTTGTTTCTTGGAACCCCAAGACACTAAACACCCACCCAAAAATTCACAATGACCACTAGTGCTTTTCCTATCTAGCTTACAACCTGTATAATCAGCATCTGTGTATGCAACTAAGTCAAATGTGTGTGATGCAAGAAACCATAAACCAAGAGAATGAGTAGCTGACAAATATCTGAAAATTCTTTTCACTGCAGCTAAATGTAATTCAGTAGGTCTAGACTGATACCTTGCACACATTCCTACACTAAATTGTATATCAGGTCTGGAAGCTATTAGGTAAAGAAGAGATCCAATCATACCTCGATAGAGCTTGGCATTTACTTCTTTACCTGTCTCATCTGCATCCAGTGAGGTATTGGTACCCATGGGTGTTGTAATGTGCTTCAGGTTTTCCATACCAAACCTCTTGAATAGTTCCATTGTGTATTTGGTCTGGTTGATGAAGCACCCATCCTCTAGCTGTTGTACCTGCAAGCCAAGGAAGTACTTTAGTTCACCAACCAAACTCATCTCAAATTCAGCAGACATCATTTTAGAGAATTCAACACATAGTTCATGCTTAGTTGATCCAAACACAATGTCATCTACATATACCTGAACTATGAGGAGATCTTTATTTGTACCTTTGGTAAATAAAGTTTGATCTACTTTACCTCTTTTGTAGCCTTTGTTGATCAGAAATTCAGTCAATCTTTCATACCATGCTCTTGGAGCCTGCTTTAGACCATACAAGGCTTTGTTTAACCTGAAATTTTGGTCAGTTTGAGGAGAAAATTGAAATCTAGGGGGTTGTTCAACAAAAACCTCTTCTTTAATGACTCCATTTAAAAAGGCACTTTTAACATTCATTTGTTGGAGTTTTATGTTCTTTGAACATGCAAAAGCAAGCAACAGTCTTATAGCCTCCATCCTAGCAACAGGTGCATAGGATTCATCGAAATCTACCCCAAATTCCTGACAGTAGCCCTTGGCTACTAATCTGGCCTTATTCCTAGAAATGATTCCATCTTCATTCATTTTATTTTTGAACACCCACTTAGTTCCTATGATATTAACATTATCTGGTCTTGGAACAAGTTTTCAGACATTATTTCTTTTGAACTGGCCTAATTCCTCACTCATGGCATTGACCCAAGCTTGATCAGCCAAGGCCTCTTCTATTGATTTGGGTTCAATTTGTGAGACTAAAGCAATTAAGTCTTCATTATTCACATTCCTAAAATGGGACCTAGTCCGAAGAGGATCTTCAGGATTGCCTATGACATTATCTATCAGATGATCTTTAAGAAATCTAACATTCACCTTCTTCTCTTGGTTCTTCCGAGTTGGGAGGATTTGATGTTCCACTTGGCTGAGTGTTCTCCTCTTCTTGGTCTTCTAGGAATTCCCCATCATGATTGGAATCCCTGTTAAGATTTTCATTGTTAGAAACACCTTTCTTTTCACTAAAAATAATGTGTGGAGACTCTTCAACCTTTTTGTCTGTTATGTTGAAGACCCTATATGCCCTAGACACTTCTGAATATCCCAAAAATATTCCAGGGGAGCTTTTAGCTTCAAACTTGTCTAAATCTTTCTTGTCATTGTTGTGAATAAAATATTTTGCTCCAAAAATTCTGAAATGAAACAAGTTTGGTTTCTTACCTTTTAGAAGCTCATAGGGTGTTTTCTTGTGAATGGGTCTTACCATGGCCCTGTTGATTATGTAAGTTGCTGTATTGGCCGCCTCTGCCCAAAACCTCCTTGGTAATTGACTTTCAATTAGCATGGTTCGGGCCATCTCCACCACAGTTCTATTTCTTCTCTCCACAATTCCATTCTGTTCAGGTGTCCTGGGAGAAGAAAATCTGTGTGTTAGTCCCTCTCTTTCACAAAGATCAGAAAACATGGAGTTTTTAAACTCACCTCCATGGTCAGATTGAATAGAACAGATCTTGTGTTTTCCTTCTTGTTTGACCTTATTGAAAAATAGATTAAACTTTTGAAATGCATCACTTTTATTTGCTAAGAAAAAGATCCATGAATATCTAGAGAAGTCATCTATGATGACATAGCCAAACCTGTTCCCATTAAGACTCTGAGTTCTAGTAGGACCGAAGAGGTCCATATGGAGGAGTTCCATTGGTCTAGAGGACAATGGCTCAGATCTCAATTTGAAAGAGTTCCTCGTCTGTTTGCCTAGAGCACATGCATCACATGATTTTGAAATAGAATTGAATTTTATTCTAGGCATGCCTCTCACTAAATCATGCTTGACCAATTTATTTAAAGTAGTAAAGCTAGCATGTCCTAGACGTCTATGCCATTCAAAAGCATCATTTTCAGAATTGGCAGATAAACAAATATTAGATTCAGATTCCTCATCTAGGTCTACCATGTAGACATTATTAATCCTGTTGGCTACAAATTTAACCACATCAGAATTTATTTCAAAGATTTTGCATGAGTTATCATCAAACACAACCCTGTGACCCTTGTCACATAACTGACTAATGCTAATCAGGTTGTGTTGAAGACCTTCCACAAGTAGAACTTTTTCAATGGAGTTTGTGGAAGACTTACCTACTGTACCAACTCCAATAATCTTACCTTTGTTCTTTCCTCCAAACTTGACCAGACCCCCTACCTTCATCTCTATCTTGCTGAACTTGGATCGGTCACCTGTCATGTGCCTGGAACAGCCACTGTCGAGGTACCACTTGTTGTCTTCAGCTGCCAGGCCGACCTACACAAATAACATCAAGCAGAGTGATTTGGAACCCAAGATGAGTTGGGTCCAAGGACATTATTCAAATCTCTAATCAAGTGTTTAGGAATCCAAATTTGCTTCAGCATGGATTTCCCTGGCACCTTTATTTCTGGTTTATTGAAATTAAGTCCAGCTGGTCTGGAGAAGTAAGTTATATTCCATTCATTAGGCTTGCCACTCCTAGGATATCTTCTGTAAGTTTGTTGATCAACATATTTTTGAAGATGATGATCATTTCTCCAGTAGGTCCTCTTTGGACCCATCTGATTGTAGTAATTCCAGCTTTTCTTCTGATCCACTTGCTTGGTCCATTTACCATTTATGTTCTGATTGGTAGGCTTAGTGAAATTCTTCACAGAATTCATTCCCATCTTAAATGGTTGACCAGCACTGTTTTTAGGACTTTCCTTCTGACCTTGAGTTCCCTTACTGCTGTTTGCGCTGGATGGTGTGTCCAGCTTTTCTTTTCCCTTCTCTGGGCAGAAGGTAATGGTTTTGAATTGTAAGGGTCTTTTGTTAGTTGGGTCGTAGCCTAGACCCTCCTTATTGAAGTTAACCCTAGCCCCCAGTATAGCATCCAGACTAAATTTTCCTTGGACAAAGTTTTCCAAAACTTTCTGTTTGTCTTCCAGCTCCTTTTGAAGGGACTCAGAATTTTTTAGAAGTTCACCATTGACTTTCTTAACAGCTTCATAATTTTCTGAGTTCACTCTACTTTCATTCAAGCTTTCTTCAATTCTTATTTTGAGTTCATTGAGTTGATTTGACTTTCTTGGTTTTCTCCATTGAGCTTATCATTTTCTCTTCTTAGTGAGGTCATTTCTTCTAGTTGCTCTTTTAGTTTCTGATTTTCCTCACAGACCTGGGTTTGTTCTTCAACATTAGTATTAAATTTTCTTTTGAGAACCCTATGCTCTTTACTAAGAGAATTGAATTTATCTAATAACTCAGCATAAGCATCTTCCCAGTCATCAATCGTAAAATTTTCAAAAACATTGGTTACCTCCTCTTCACTATTTGCCATAAGGCAAATTCCTTCTTCATGCTCCTCTGAGGAAGTATCTTCAGGATCTTCTTCCTCCTCGCTCCATGTGCAGACCATCGCATGTGGCTTCTTCTTCTTCTGCACTTTTGTGTTCTTCTTCTGGAAGTAGGGACCCTTCTTCTGAAGATCTGGGCATTCGCCTTTCATGTGTCCCTGTTTGTTACAATGATAACAAGTCAGTCTCTTAGGATTTCTATCCCTATAATTGGTAGATTCAACATTCTTGTTAAAGGAGTATGGCTTTTTCCTCCTAAAGGTCTTCCCCTTTCTCCTTAAAAATTTATTGAACTGACGAGTGAGCATTGCCTGCTCCTTCTGGTCGAGATCTGAGAAGCCATCAGACTCACCGCTACTGCTGCTGCTGCTGCTACTGCTACTGCTACTCTTTTTGCGGGATGCCTTGAGAGCTACATTCTTAGCCTTCCTATCACTTCCTTCACCACCTCCTTTGAAATTCATCTCATAGGTCATGAGGGATCCTATGAGTTCATTCACTGTCAAGGTCGTCAGATCTTTTGACTCTTTAATCATGATGGCCTTAGTGTGCCATGCTGGGGATAAGGATCTAGGAATTTTCCTGACTATGTCTGCCTCAGCTAGATCCTTTCCTAGCCCCTTAAGTGTGTTCGTGATCAAGGACAACCTGGCATACATTTCAGTAATATTCTCCTCTGCATTCATCCTAAACAGTTCATACTTAGAGGTGTAGAGGTTTACCTTCGAGGCTTTCACTTGAGCTGTACCTTCGTAGATTAATTGCAGCTCATCCCACATTCGCTTGGCAGTCCTGTAGGCAGATATACGGGCATATTCCTCTGGGTGAACAGCACACTGGATGATGTTCAGCACCGTCCAGTTGAGTGAAGATAGCTTGACATGGTCATCTGTCCACGCGTCCTCGTTCGGTGGCAGATCATACGGGCCAACCGTGATTACCCTCCACAGCTTGTGGCTCTGTGCTCTGATAAACACATCCATCCTGTTCTTCCAAAACAGATAATTATTACCATCAAAAAATGGAGGGCGACTAATGGATTGACCTTCAGCCATGAAGCTTCTAGGACCATTAGCATTTCCCTGACCGTTCGTCCACATGATGCAAACCTGCTCTGATACCAAATGTTAGCGCAGCGAAGAGTGATATAGAAGGGGGGGATGAATAGATCACTCCCAATTTGAACAACTTCAGCGGTTACTCACTACTTCGAAATACAACCCTTCAGATAAGGCTAAATAATGCAGCTAACGTAGTGAGAAACTAAGACAGGATAATAAGGTGCGATTGGAAGAGCCCGTCCACACACAAACACAATGCCGAACAGAAGGAAAGCACAACAATAATACCAAGCCACAGAGGAGACAAGAGATTTTAAGGTGGTTCGATTGTAGTCCACAATCTACATCCACCCCTCACTCCAACTAGAGTGAGGATTCCACTAGCCACTGCTAGAAAAACTGCAGACTCAGTCTGCGAACAATGTGCTGCCACACAGCTTGACACCTGGACCTGCTACAAGCAAGACTAGAACCAGAGATGCCTCTCCCTTCCTCCAACCCAGAGGGAATCTGCTAATGACAACCCGTCACTGGCAAAAACCAGAGATCACAGATCTCTCTTCCTCTGCAGCCCAGAGGGGAACCGGAGTAACTCTCCCTTCCTCCAAACACCGGAGGGTAACAACTCGAAATCAGATATATGAAGAAATAAAAGGAAAAATAGAAATGTAAACAAGACCAACGATGAACATACATCGTTTCAGAAAAATCAAATACAAATGTAGCTTCCGAAGAAGCAAATTGGACTCTTCTCTCTCACTCAGACTTTTCACTCACAGCAATACTCTCAAATCTTTTCTCTCTATCTTCTTTCTGGAACGTGGAGGCTCTCTCTCTTTTCTTCTTCTGCTCAGGGATTTTGCTCTTCAGCTTTTTCTCCAGTTCAGTCCATCTAATCGCAGAAGGCACCTTTTATATGGCATTCGACCTGAGTTTCAGGCCTTCACACGAGGGAGTCTCGTTCCCTCCCTTTCCAGAGCATTCTCGGATCACGTGCCAGGCATCATCCTCGGTTCACGTGCCCAATCATTGACCTGTATCATCTGCAGGCAGAGACAAAGAAATGTGATTAGTTAGTTCAGTCAGATACGAATGTATATACATTAGGATAGCAGATAAGTAAGTGTGTACACTGAGGGAGTGTATAGACTTGTGAGTCCTCATGCGACCTCAGTGTATAGACTAGCTAAATAATGCATTAGCACAACAGATGAAATGTGTGGACTTCTGTGAAGTGTATGAGGCCCTCGAGTGTATAGACTCAGGGATGACAAATAGGCAAGTGTGTCAAGTGTGAGAGTGTGTAGAGTTGAAGTTCTTCATGCGAGCTCAGTGTATGGACTTGTAAGTGTTCATGCGATCTCAATGTGTAGACTTCATTCAGCAGTCAAGACAATGGATGTATAGAGTTGGTCGTGTGAAGGAGGATGAGTGTAAAGACTTGTAATGAAGAGCATCAATGTGTAGACTTGAAGCAAAACAGTATGCACTGTATGGACTTCAATGTATAGGCGTTGATGTATAGACTTCGAAGAGAACAATGCATGAAGGCATCGACTGTGTAGACTTAGAAACAGCAATTTAAGTAAGTGTGAACAACTTGAGAGTGTATAGACTTGCAGGTGATATCGAGTGTATAGGGTTGAAGGATAACTGAATGTCTAGACTTAGAGATGTTTAGACTTGCCAAAGAGCTGAACGATGTACAGACTTGAGCAAGTGAAGTCTGTACAGACTTGAAGGTTCACAGTGTGTAGACTTTGGCAAGGCAACGTCAGTATAGTTCCCAGTGTACAGACTTACTGAGCTGAGCGTAGGTAAAAGATATGAGGAATGTATAGACTTACTCAGTTCAGTTCAGAACGTAGGTAAAGGTCCCAATGTATAGACTTTCCTTGAGAATGCAACCGCTGTACAGACATGCTCAACCAGTCCGATGTACAGACTTGGAATATCAACATAAGGATGTACAGACTTGGAGAACTAATGCCAATGTACAGACTTCACCTCGTTCAAGCTATAGTGAATGAGTGTATAAACTTAATGGTCTCTCTAGCTGTACAGACTTGATCACAGGCTAAACAGTCGAATGTATAGACTTGCTTCCACCGACCAATGTATAGACTTAGTAAGCGTGAGACGCTGAGTGAGACGGTGGCTGAGACGATGTACAGACTTCAGGTCATACGATGCAGCTACAGTGTAGTGTAGACTGCCAAACTCTGTACAGACTTGCAGCTTGAGACAGTGATGTACAGACATGGAATCAATGAAGGCGTTGGCTGTATAGACTTTGATGAATGCCGCTTGCTGTACAGACTTCGAATCAAGGCATGAATAGTGAAACAATGTCTAGACTTGGATGCCCAAGCCAATGTATAGACTTGTGCAGTGCAGCCAATGTGTGGACTTGTACAGTGACTAGAGGCTGTACAGACTTTGGGTCATGATGTGTGAGACGAGGGACAGTGTATTGACTTTGAGATGGCAGACGTTGTATAGACTTGTGGTTCAACAGAGTGTATAGACTTGGAAGATGAAGAGCGATGTGTAGACTTTGAAATGAACGGGAGAATGTATAGACTTGACCCCTTGAAAGGTTGTATACACTTCAGCTGCAATCTACAGTGCCGTTGTATGGACTTGAACTCAAGGAATGACTGTACAGACTTTGAAGGCTTAGCGTAGGGTGTACAGACTATGAATATTAAGTTCAATGTATGGACTTCAGGTGAAGACCAATGTACATACTTTGAGTATGAAATTCAATGTATGGACTTGGAGATTAAAGGAGGGGTCGACCCATCAGAGGTGGGGGGTCGACCCATCAGTGTACAGACTATGCAGACAGTGTGTAGACATGATCAAGTAGTGCAAATTTATCTGACAACTATATGAACTGCACAGTCCTACATGATGAAGCATGTATTATTCTAGAGATAGAAGATTGATTTATAGTGTGAGACATCATCAAAACCGTAGGGATGCAACAGTTGTTTCTATCTACGTCGTACCTTCAATATGGACCCTTGTCCGAATATCAAACGGTCCGCAAGTGACCGACGAAATCTGAATAGAACGAGATGGCTCCCGTCATCTTTGGACCCTCTGCATGGAAATATCAACAAGGCCTTCGTGGGCTATGCTTGGACCTCGGGTCCGTCCCGACTATGGTCGTTGTCTGACCCACATCCTCGGCCTATAGCCCGCTCCCTTCGAACACGTTCTAGGTTTTGGAATCTAGTCCCGGGACTCTTCCCCGTTGCCCTCCGACACCGAAAACATTAATAATGCCCATGCAAGCCCCGTTTGGACCGCGGGAGGCGCCCCCGGTATGGTCCTGACTCGATCTCGCACCGGGCCAACAAATTCATTGGTTTCCTGCTACACTAACCGAGATTTAACCGAATGTTTTCAGTGTCTCGGAATAGTATATGTGCCGTATCCCGGTATACATATGTTCCAGGTCCTCCCGCGACGATTATGATATTCTCAAGCCGGACACCCGTCCGAATATTAAACGGTCTCCCGAATGATCGACACGCTTCGAACGTCCGCTTCCCTAGACACATGGCTTTTTAGCCGATTCAAGGGATATTCCCTCGTTGCCCCTTGGCACCAAAAATATTAATGATGCTCATGCAAGTCTTGTTTCGACCGCGGGGTGCCCACCGCAGTATGGTCGTAGCTTGCTCTTGCACCGGGCCAACAGATTTACTGGTTTTTGACCGCTCCAACCGAGGCTCAGCCGGACGTTTTCCGCTCTTCCGAACAATAAATTTGCCGTAGCTCGGCATACATGCATTCCGGTTTTCCCGCGATAATTGTGATTTTCTAGAGCCGGACATTCGTCCGAACATTAAATGGTCAGTACACGACCGACATGACCGCGAATGGTTTTCTTCTCGCCCTCGCGTGAGGATTTCAATACCTCGTAATAAACCTTTCATGCAATTAATTTCTTGGCCCTGAGGCCCTGAATCCCGGTGATTAATCAAGGGTGTTCCCTCGTATGGGGGATGTAAATGACGCCGTGACCTTTATGGCGCGGCGGGTTTTTGTCCCGACACGAACTACACAATCGTCTGACCGAGTCAGATCGAGCGCACCATGGGCTCTTCGGGGCCCGAATAAATTGTCACTTTGTGACTGGCACGCCCCCGCACTTAATAGACGAACCACCTGAATAAGCAAATTTTAGTGCGTCCACATGCTTCCACCTTAGCCATGACATTTTTCAAAAGGTCGAATGACCGGATTTCCATTCCAATCATCTTTTCTAGTACCTCTCTTTCCTGAGGTTCTATTTGCATATTTGTACAATGTCCTCCTGGTGCGGGGGCCGCTTGCATCTCATTCCGAGGTTCCTCCACCTCTTAATGTATTCAAGGGCTGTTTCATCAGCTCTTTGTCTTGTCGAGTAGAGTTCGGCCACTGTGACCTCCCTCTCAGTGTCATGGAATCTTTCTCTGAATTTCTTCTGCATATCCGGCCAGTCGCTGATCGACTAGCCAAGAAGGCTGGAGTACCATTCAAATGCGAGCCCAGTCAGCGAGGACCCAAAAAATTTTAGCAGATACGACTCGTCGGCGGCTAGATCGCCCATGATGGTCATATAGTAGGCGGCGTGTTCTTTCGGAGATCCCTTCCCGCTGAACTTGTCGAATTTAGGTGGCTTGCTGATCCCAGGGGGGAGCCGCTTTGCAGCATGATGTGGCGGGTATGGCACCCGGTAGGCATCAAATGCGACGTAGTCGCCTTCACTTCATTCGGTAAGCTTCAGCTCGATCATCCTTTCCACCACCAGCTTCTTCATGGCAGTCGGATCGACCGGTTCTAAATAGAAGTGCGTCAGTTGCAGATAGCGGGTGACCAAGGTGGTCGCCTGTGGAGGAGGACGCAGCAGTGGAGGTGCTTGGTGCACCTGTGACGGTATTGGCGGCATCAGAGGCCATGGTGGGCGCTGCTGAGTGGTTGCCAAGCTGGGTTCTCTTGCTGATATCTCTTGACGATTAGGCCTGCATCTCAGGCTGCTTAGAAGCTGAGGCTTGCTCCGTCTTCTCCATCAGTTGCTTCTTCAGAAGCTCTATCTCTTGCTGATATCTCTGGAGTATCATTAACACCCACGGGTCCATGGCTGCCGTGGTGGGGATGGCTTCTGTCGTTTCCCCTGATGCACATTCAGGAAGGGTCTCTAGAAGCACGTCCTCTTCTTCTGCTATCACCATGTTTGCAGTTAAAATGGTGGACCCATCAGTTAGGACTTGCGTTCCCTTTGCTGCTGCCAGCGTTTCTCTTGCAGCTTCTGCTCTTCGAGTGTTTGGCCCGGGCCTTCTGGCCAATCGAGCCAGCTCCTGAGGCTCCTCAGGTAATTGTCCATATCGGCCGGACACTCCGGCCATATTGCAAGTAAAGACTCGCATTTCTCTCCTTTGGCGATGGACCCTCCTTCTCGGATGCTGAGGGAAGGTCAGTCTCGTGAAGACGGAGACTCTAATTTCCTCCTATTGATGAGGAGTGGCTTTGATGTGACATGAGGTCGAGGAAGGACTTTAAACTGTCAGCCGGAGAGTAGGAAGGCGAGGTGACTAGAGAAGAACGGAGGAGCTCGGCCGGGGCCTCACACCCATCCCCATCTCAGGGATGACACAATCGCGATCTTCAATTCTTCTCTATGGTGATGGCAGTTGTAGGCGTTGCAGTTGGCACGGAGGTGGTGACGGTGGTGATGGACGACGACGGCGGTTGAACGGCGAAGGAGGAAGATCGTGGAGCTTTGATGGGGCTTCACACCCGTCCTCTTCTTGAAGACGATGCACCGGAGCTTCACGGACGACCTCCATGGCGGGGCGAAGTGGGGTTGGGCCTCTCACCCGGGGTTCCAAAAATCTGGAAGAACACTCATAGCCATAGCTAAACTAGTTTTATCTTCATTCTATTTCTTCAAATATGGACTACAAGACTTTTTTTTTATAGACTTCACAAAGAAGATCAAAGGATAAACTCTAAGACTCTTTAATGCCTAAAAATATGAAAAGACACCTATGACTCATTATAACTCTCTTAAAAACTCTAAGACTCTTTAATGCCTAGAAATATGAAAAGATACCTATGACTCATTATAACTCTCTTAAAAACTCTAAGACTCTTTGATGCCTAGAAATATGAAAAGACACCTATGACTCATTATAACTCTCTTAAAGACACTTAGGGATATCAAAAGACAAACTTCAAAGACCCTTATGTAAAATAAAAAAAATTGCAAATATTTTAAGATGAAAGATCAAGTCCGATGTCGATGACGATCCCGTCAAACCCCTCCGCTTGGAGAAGGTTCGACCTCGAACCTCGAATCTCGAATCTCAAATCGCAGGACCCCGGCTTATTGGGACAAACTGGATGACTTGCTCTGATACCATTTGATGTGACATGAGGTCGAGGAAGGACTTCAAACTGTCAGCCGCAGAGTGGGAAGGCGAGGTGACTAGAGAAGAGCGGAGGAGCTCGGCCGGGCCCTCACACCCATCCCCATCTCAGGGACGACGCAGTCGCGCTCTTCAATTCTTCTTTGCGGTGATGGCGGTTGCAGGCGTTGCAGTTGGCATGGCGGTGGTGACGATGGTGATGGATGACGGCGGCGGTTGAACGGTGAAGGGGGAAGATCGTGGAGCTTCGATGGGGCTTCACACCCGTCCTCTTCTCGAAGACAATGCACCGGAGCTTCACGGATGACCTCCATGGCGGGGTGAAGTGAGGTTGGGCCTCTCACCCGGGGTTCCAAAAATCTGGAAGAACACTCATAGCCATAGCTAAACTGGTTTTTTCTTCATTCTATTTCTTCAAATAAGGACTACAAGACTTTTTTTTATAGACTTCACAAAGAAGATCAAAGGACAAACTCTAAGACTCTTTAATGCCTAGAAATATGAAAAGACACCTATGACTCATTATAACTCTCTTAAAAACTCTAAGACTCTTTAATGCCTAGAAATATGAAAAGACACCTATGACTCATTATAACTCCCTTAAAAACTCTAAGACTCTTTGATGCCTAGAAATATGAAAAGACACCTATGACTCATTAGAACTCCCTTAAAGACACTTAGGGATATCAAAAGACAAACTTCAAAGACCCTTATGTAAAATAAAAAAAAATACAAATATTTTAAGACGAAAGATCAAGTCTGATGTCGATGACGATCCCGTCAGGCTTCATTGGCTTTGATCTCTAAGCCGTCTTCATGCCCATTGTCATCGACCGACGACGTCATCATTCTTTCTTCTTCTTCTTCTTTGATTGCCATTGGTGGACAATCATCTTCTCTCACCATCGCTGCTTTCAACAGCCGTTCCTGGCCCAATGAGGGGTTGCCCATGCCCTTGAAATAATTCCTGACCATGCTGGTCAGTTCTTCTTGCCCTAGTCCCTGATGCAGGACTGGGGATGGTTGTCGACCTCCAATTGGAGGGATATAGGCCAGCCGAGCTCTTTCGGCAGGTTGCTCAAATCTTCTCCCCGCTACGAGGATATCAACTTGTCGGGCACATGCCCTAAAACTTACGCGGTGAGGAGGATCTGCGATAGTCTCTTCTTCTTGGGGCTAGCACCCTCTCATTCTTCTTCTTCACCTGGGCATGCTTGGAGTGGTAGTAGACATGTGCCTCTCGGCCAGCAGGCTGGACCCTCTTAGGGACCCAGACTTGTTTAAACTTCTTCGGCCTCAGGGCCAGCTTCCCCCGGCTTTGACAGTCTCCTTCTTCTTTCTCAGCCCTCCTACCGGAAAGAGCCTGGAAGGAGTTGCGGGTCGGCACAGCGGCAACCACCCGATCTTTAATTGCTTGGGCCTCACGTCCATCTAGGAAGATCTGGACACCGGCAATCAAGACAGATTTCCCAAACACTGACAATCATCCGGTCATAGGGATAGCAGCTTCTCGGCGGGAACTCCTCTGGCGGAGATTCCCGGGCTTGTTATGATAGGCGGGGCGAGCCCCCTGAGCCACATGATGCACCATGCAGCTAATCAATTGAGTCCGTCATGTCGCTAGACACTTGCAGCTTCGGGCGTTGTGGGCCCTTGTCTTCATATCAGCTTCCTGTTCGATCGGCTCTGGAAGCTCGACCTCCAGCATGTCAGCGAAGGCTACCCCCAAGAAGTTGGGGAAGCCGACCACCGGTGGGAAGGATCCAAAAACCGTCGACACCTCCAGGTACCCAGCAGCAGCATGATTGGCCACGATTTCAAGGCCGAAGGTCAGCACCGCAAATCCAACAGCCATCGTCACTTTCTCTGCAAAAATAGGACAAAGAGTTTCTTCTTATTTGGTTTATTGTTGATTACCTTGATCGACCCAAGCTATGGAAGGCGAGGGTTGGCTCGAGAATGAGAGAGGAGTTAAAACGGCGCGAAAGATGCATTTTTGTTCAAAACCGACATGGGGTAGCGTAGGTATAGGGTTATACGGCACGAGGTAGCGTAGGTAAAAGGGTTAAAACGGTGCGGCCAAGGCAAATGGCCTTAACCGGCGTGACCCGCCCGGTGTGCACCGGATTAGGGCTTGCCAGGTGGTGACAAATTGAAAATCAGTGAGTTTGAGTGTAATGTTAAACCGACGCGGGGGGGGGGGGGTATCATGCCGTATTAGGGCGCACCGGATTAGGACCGCGCCGGGTAAGTTGATTTTTGAGGTATTTTTGAGTTTATTTAGTTTATTAAATTGCATTGAGTTGATTGATGAGGGAATTAAAGTTCAGGGTGCCCTTGAGACAGGGTTGAGGCTCGTGCAAGGTTCATACTCGAGCACGGAGGTCAATTCTTCTGAGAACATCTCTTATTAAGCCCGGATTATAAGGGGCGGCTCATTAATCAAACCTAACGAAATTTGGGCACCATCTCCCCATCCCCAGAGGGTTGCGGGGGAGAAGCGGAGACATACTCACGTATTGGAGTAAGCTCCTTAATACCGGGTGGCACAACGACGGTCGGTGGACCCAAATGGATGGAAAACCCTGAGGGCTAGCCTACGAGGGTCACCAATGTTCCATGGGCCAGAAAATGATTAAAGGGACAACAATTGAGGGAGGAAACCCCGAGGGCCAGCCAACGAGGGGCACACAACGCATAGTCACCATAGTACCCTTAGGGACAGTGGATTTGGTATTGGGCTAATGCCCTGTTAATATTCGCCCGACGGCTCATGAAGATACATGCCATAAAAGACATGATCCCACGATTCAGAGGTGATTCAGAAGCATCGATGGGGAATGTCCCCTCTCCCCGGCTACTGGGCTCTTCGAGAAAACTAGTTACATATGATGCGTATGCAGAATGCACTTGACCGATGGACTGACCACAGCTAATTGCATGCACGAATGGGTTGGCAGGTTGACTCGTTGGCAGATAAATCCCTGGAACCGGCAAACCAGAGGGAGGGCTACAGCAACTGGGGAAGGCAACCCTTCGCATAGTCGGTATCCAGCATTCAGAGAGATGATGGTATGAGGAAACCACGCACCCAAATTATAGGGACAGCCCTATTCCCCTCGGTTCATGACTGGGAACGGAGGTACAATAAGGGTTAGTCCCGGGGTTAACCATGGAGGCACAGATGTGTACTCCTCCAGCGATTAAACCCCTGACAAGGGCAGTGGAATCTTAACATAATCAACCCATTAGAAAACGAACCCCGGGGAGAGGGGTGATGAGGTTAATGTTGCCCTATAACATCCCAGGGCTTGTTCGGCGTGCACACGGAGAAACCGGATAGCAACGCACAGATTATATATATATACAAGAGGGACGCAATCACATAGAAAGAGGAAGAACCCGAGCATACATCATAGATTTCATTCAAATCAAAGAGAGGAGAAGAACATCTGCAGAGGGATTACTACCTCCGATATCATTTGATACATTGGCTGGAGAAACACTCGATACCATATACATTCGGCATGGCCCGGCGTTGTCACCTGGAGACCGCCCACTGATTATACAGATGGGAATAATACCCAGCTACAAGAGGGAAAAGAAACCCAAAATGGATAGCGGAAGGGAGATGGGCTTGTATCATCACCCCTCTGATCGTGCTACATTGAAGAGAAGACAGAGGGAGATGGCCAGAAACGAGCGCTGGAACGCACCTAAACTTCACCGTAGAAACAGAGTATCGGAAAAGTGATCTTCCTTCCCAACTTCAGGCTTCTTTAGGCGGACGGTCGGAAAGGGCCGTGGCTCTGCAAGGCTCACTCCCAGTAAACCTGCTTCCTCCCCAAGCTTTTTTTCTCAAGCGATTGGTTACCCTCTTAGTATGTTCTTTTTTTTGTCTCTCCTCCCTTTCTTTTCTTCCACTGGCCCATATATATATGGTGTGAGTTTAATACGGCATGGAGGGTGCGCCCTGGACAAAGCCCACTAGACCTTTTTGGCGCACCGGTTAAGAGGGCGCCGGAGGGAGGAGCGCGCCGGATAAGAGCGCATCGGGTTAACTCTATTCACCACGTTCGTTCAACACGAGTCAGACAGTGGGCTCCGGACTGGCCCCGGGAGTCACTGTGATCCTTCAACCCATCCTGGTCTTGCGGAACCACGGTGGGAAGCATGGACAAAGCTTCCGGGCCGCTGAACAGTCGCTTTCGGAATCTCGTGCACCTTTAGTTCGGATACACGGGTTTTCCGCTGATATGGCCTTCGGCATAGTGGTTCGTGGTGCTGGCCCAACTTAACTTGCATTGGTAGCTTTCTCGGGGAGTAGGATACTGCCCGGGCTGCTTTCGCCTTGCCTGGGCGGTCATTCGGCCACTAACGGACATAATTTGCTGAGAAGCCGTACCCATGCCGGGTTGTCCGGGACTCTTGCTGACGGAGCCTTCAGTTCCCTATTCTGAAGGGCCAGAGACATTCTATCACCTCAGGATGTTCTATTGTCAGGTGGCGAACAACCGGGTGCATTCTCATCCTTGGTAGAACGATGGATATTGTTCATGCGGCACGACCGAGTCGATACCGGTTCATTGGGCAGGCCTGACGACACTGCCGGTTTGTTGTGAATTCTTCTCGACTCTCTTGAGGCGAAGTTCCTGGTGTTCATCCCGGGTGACCTAAGGCCCTGGCAGCTCGAGAAGGCCCTTGTGTATTAGTTTCCTTCGGCTTCTCTGCTTTAGTGGGCCGCATCATTCTTGTCATTTAGGCTTGATCGCCCTCGAGCATATTTCGAGTGCCAACAAATGCCCCCCACCCGCTGGTGCTGTGAGTAAGGCACGAGCGATGCGGGACCAGCGGTTGAATTCTGACTGGGCCAATTCTTTGTCTGACTAGCAGAGGTGCTGAATGGCTCCTAAACCGGCGTGATGGTTAATCCGACACGGTCAGCAAGTGGTTAACACAGCACGGGGTAATCCGGCGCACATTTTTGACTTGGAGGTTAATTCGGCGTGCCCTTACCGGTGCACCTTTTTGAAGGGGGGTTGACACGGCACGCTCTTTAGTGCGCCGGATTAACCCATGGAGGCCTCCCACTATAAAACCCTTCTTTTCTTTGTTTTTTCTTCACCATTCCTCATTCGCACCAAAACCTCCTCTCTCTTCCTCTTCCTTCTTCCAGGGGCGGCGTGAGAGCTTGGGGCGCAAGGGCATCCTTTGAGCGGGTGAGGGTGAGTCTTTGCCATCTGGGATTTGAATCCCTCTTTTCGGACCCCGGGAGGCTCCTAGTAGGGCTTGCGCTCGGAGCTATTCCCCTGGGGGTTCTGTTTTGGCCCCGGTGTGATACCCACGGCCTATTTTAGGGACCGTCTCTTGATGGACGTATTCCCACTTCATTCTGGGAATCTCCCAGGCTGGGGAGACTCTGCCGAAATTTCGTTAGAAATTCTGTTTCCGTCAACCATTTCTGACCTTGTTTATTCTGCTTGTTATGCTTTTTGCAGATAAAATGGCATCTGTTTCTTCTTCTTCTATCTCCCGTGCTGTAGTGACATGGGAGAATGTTAACGCTCTGGACCGGGGGCACGAGCAGCTTGATGTTGTCACAGAATCCTCTGACTCAGAGACCGATACAGTGGACACTAGCCGCCTTCTCATTATCAGGGGAGATTCCTTCAATTATGACCGCGGAGATGCCGTCAGGAGGGATCACCCCAAGGATAAACATTTAATGTCCTTCCTCAGGTGGTTTAACCTTCAAGGGAAGAGGGACTTGTTCCTTGTAATATCCCAATTTATTAAACAAATAAAAATTTCTAGAAAATTTATAAGAAATTAATTAGAAAATCCTTAATAAATAGAATAAGTTAAATTTTGACTATTTTATAAAAATCTGGAAAATTTAGAATCTTGTAGAGGATAAAATGTTTGATAATAGTGTCTTCTGTGACTGACCCAAATAAAATCTGTAATTAGGCCAAATCAACTAATTAAGGCCCAAATCCACACTTAATCTAATTGGACCTCAAAACGCGAAATTTGAGCCCAATACCCGATCATTTAGGCTGAGAACGGATCCAAATGGAAGGCTAGGATGAGAGGATCATTTTCCCTCTTAGTTCTCCCCGAAACCCTAACCCTAGAAAGCGAATTTTGGATGAGAAGGCGGCGGCCAACCCTATCCGTGCGGTTCGCGCACGTCCAACTTGATTGGACTCTATCTCCTCGAATAGAAAACTCTAGACCTTGTGTGACCTATAAAAATGACCCTCAAGAACCCTATTTTCTTTTGAGTGCTGTGGCGGCCGATGAGGATCGTGGACGAGGGCGGATTCCGGCGATCACCGGTGGGGTGTTCTTAGCGTGTCGGCATCCCTTCTTCTTCCTTCTTCCTCCGTTTAAGGTAGGTTATAGCAAGCCAAACCTTAAGTATTATATATGATTAGAACCAGCATCGCGTGCCCTTTCTATTGAATGCAAAAGCCCTAAAAGTTACTTAGTATCATGCGAGAATTTTAGGGTTTGGTAGAAGCATGTCATATCTAGGGTTATACTTGTTTCATCTTGTTTAAGTAGGAATTTCAGGCACTAAAGAATAAATCGAGCATGCTATACTGTAAAACTTTTCATGCTCTTTCTTTTAAATCCAAAAGCCCTAATTATTATGCTCTTTACTATGAGTATTTAGCAAATCATTGTAACCCTAGCCAACTCGCCGGAGGCCGGCAGGGCGAAAGGGGCTTGATTGTTTTTTTTTTACTTGCGCGGCCTCACGATAGACCGCCCAACGTGGTTAGGCGGCACATTATGGATTCGTGTTATGTTTCTGGGAAGCGCGACATGACCTAGACCGCCCTTCTGTCAGGCGGCCAGTTATTGACCGTTCGTCTCTTCCAGCGGCTCATTACAGACCGCTCATCCCCAGAAGGCCTTCTGACCTGAGAGGGATAAACGGCCTGTCGTGCGACCGCCGAGAAGGATGAAAGGTCCCTACTGGACCATCCATCTTTACAGAATTTATTAAGTTATATTTTTCGCATGATTTATGATAGTAGATTAGTGGTTAAATGAAAGTTAGCAACATGCATAAAAACCCCTGGAAAATTATAACATTAAATGATTATAAATCATGCTGATTTATTCATCTTGACCTTGGATCACCTTCCTTTTCAATGTTAACATTAATCATGACTCATTATTAAATTGAAAATGTTATTAGGGTTGTATGACAGTCGTTCTACTCCGGTAGGATTGACTGACCGTCTCACTGGTTTCCGATGTTTTATTAGCCCTATTTCCTTATAATGTTTGGGACTCTCCGCCGGATATTCCTTCCGTCGGACTAGGACCTTCATTACGGGACCTCCGTAAGCCCCCACGAGCCTGGGATTCCCACTAGGACGCCGGGCAGGTTGTACCATCAAGACCTGAACCTGTGTGCATGATCGAATCGATTGAACTATCGTATTGTAAGTCACGGCTCGACTTGGATCCCCTGAGAATTGCGCGGCCCGAAAGGGACCGTTCACCCTATTGGGCGGCCCATAACGAACCGTACATCCCTGGCCAAGTGCCACTTACATTGGTCGATTAACCTTGATCTATCTTCGACCAAATTATGTTTGGATCGACCCAATAAGCCCTAGGTTGACCAAGGGAGAGTGGGCTGGACTATGGTTCAATTCTGCCCCACTTATGGCAGGCCGGAGCCCGCTTGGGTAGACTTCTAGTTGATTAAGTTGAACGGACCTACTAGAACCGCCCATGTAATACCGCAGATCTTATTGGACCGTCTGTCTGTTGGACGGCCTTGTAAGGACCGTTTATCTTGTTCTTGGGCTTCCAGCTCTACTAGTCTTGAGCGGCCCATTTTCAACCGTCCAATTCCTCGAGTGGCCCTACATGGACCGTGTATCCTTGACTTCGGTGTGGCTAGTCCTAAGCCCATCTCTATCCTGAACGGTCCACTCTAGACCGTGCATTGCTTGAGCGGCCCTGTTCTGACCGCTTATCATCCAGAAGTGATTTTTCCATGATTTTTTGTGTTGAATCCAAGGACCTGATTGGTTCTTGATAACTTGAACTTTCCAGACATGATGTCTACTTCAACTTACCCTTAAAACTTTGGTAAGTTCCATATCTTGAAGTATTGGCCATCTAACTTGATTAATGTCTAGACATAACTTGGGATCTTGGATCCAACAAATCAATGCCAACGCATCATAAGGGCCCGGTCTGGTCTTGGGAGGAGCGCCCGAAAAGTACTTGTGTCCCGGGGAGTTTGAATGACATGGTGAGGTATTGCACCGAGTGCATGACTAGCGTGATGTCTAAGACAATAATCTCTTACTTGAATTTCTCATGACTTGGTTAAATCTTGCTTGTTAGCCAAATTCTCAGTTATATCATGTTCTTGCCTTCCTTTCATTATTTTGTTGCATAGTTATTTCCTTTCGTTCTTTATTTACGCGCTCAAACATGTAATTTAATTGGTTAATTACTTAAACTTGCCTGTTATTACCTACTGAGCGTTCGCTCACCTAGTTTTTCCCCCTTTTCAGGTAGCTCAGGTGAGGACTCGCAATCTGATGGGAACGGGCAAGAGTGACGACTATGGAGTGAACCTGATAGAAGCCTGTGAAATTATTTCTAGTTGTGGAGTTTATTTGTATTTAAGGGTATTTTGGAAGAGTTGTAATTTGAAGTTAGCCAATGTAATAGTGTTAAGTGGATGTTGTCAAGATTATGTTAAGTGAGATCATGGTAGTTTGGAACATGATTTGGTTATATGCTATTTAATGAATGGAGCAGTTTCTATTTGTGGATGTGCGATCTTTTAGCTTTAACATATCATGTCTAGAAATCAACATATTATTATTACTTGTCTCTACTGCCAGTCCCGATATTCGCGTCGGGGCTTGACAGTTAGGTGGTATCAGAGCCTAGGTTTCTAATATTCCTAGGTTATTTAAGTTCTAGGAATCTAAGTGTTTGTCATAGAACCTATACCCTTATTATGAGTCAAAGGACCAAACCTAGTGAGAATTTGGGTAGAGACTTGGGTTGAGTTAATAATCAACTCTAAACTCTTTCTCCTAAATGAACTTAAGATAAATTATTTTCGTGCAGGACGTTCCGATGGCAGCTGAGCGTGCGTAATGGCGAGACATGCAGCGGACGGTCCAAGGACTTACACGGGCTTTACAACAAGTGGCCCAAGGTGGAGCGGCAAATCATGGTGCTGGTGATCTACACAGGAATTTTCGTGGGATGAATCCCCCACGTTTTGGAGGTTCAACTGATCCTGATGAAGCCGAACACTGTCTTAAGGAGATGGAGAGAATTTTTGAAGTTATGCAATGCAGCGACCAGGAGCGTGTGCTTTTAACAACCTTCCAGTTGGAACGGGATGCTAGGACTTGGTGGGAGTCAGTAAAGGCGACCCTCGATGACAGAAAAATTTCATGGAAGGAATTTGAAGAATTCTTCAATAGCAAGTACTTTTTTGACAGAATCCAAGAGAAGAAAGCCGCTGAGTTTGCTACTCTGAAGCATCGGAGTTTATCTGTTGCGGAATATGAAGCTCAATTTTCTAGACTCTCTCGTTATGCTACTCATTGGATTTCCACAGAGAAGATGAAGGCAAAACGTTTTCTAAATGGGCTGAAGTTGCATTATATTAACCAGTTGGCGTCGATGGAGATTCAGACCTATGCAGAGATGGTAAGAAAAGTCCAAGTTTTAGAAGATACCTTGGAAATGACGAAGAAAATCTTGGGAAGAATGTTAAAAAGGAGCAACCTATTGGTTCCGGGAGTGCTAAACCCGGGAATAGCAAGAAGAGGCCCAATGGCGGGTCTGGTTCATGGAAGGGGAAAATGTCAAAGAATGAAGACAAGAAGCTTGGCCCGATTGTTCCATTTAAGGGCGTATGCAAGTATTGTGACCGCTCCGGTCACAAGATGGAAGAGTGCTGGCGCAAGCTGGGTGCCTGTTTGCGTTGCGGGAGTAGGGATCACCGCATTTTAGAGTGTCCTCTCTTATCCGAGCAGGCTATCCCGACTAAACCTCAAGGCGGCAAGAAACAGCAGGGCAAGCTCCAAGCCCTACAAGAGGAGGATGCAGGCACCACCGAGGAGGGTGGACTTGTGGAAGGTACTCTCATTGTTCATGGAAAGCCAGCTTTTATTCTTTTTGATACCGGTGCTACTCATTCATTTGTTTCTCGGAGCTTTGCTAAGGCATTGGCTGTGAAGCCGGTTTTGATGAATTCCCCCTTAGAGATATCAACTCCTATTGGCTCTAGATCAGCGATTAAGTATTTTTATCCTTCTAGCAAGATTATGGTTAATGAACAGAATTTGCCGGCTGATTTAGTATGCATGGATATGAAAGATTATGATGTAATTCTAGGAGCGGATTGGTTGGCTAAGCATGAGGCCAATGTCCATTGTAGTTCCAGCTCTGTCTCTTTTTCTAGACACCATGGACTTTCTTTTATAGGGGTTAGGCACCATAGATCTGTGCCACTTATCTCGACCATCCGAGCTGATAAGTTGATGATGAGAGGATGTCAGGCATTTTTAGCCTTTGTTTATGTGACCCCTGAGAAGAAGATCAAGATTAAGAACATTCCTGTTGTCCGAGATTTTCTGGATGTTTTTCCTGAGGAATTGCTAGGTCTTCCACTAGAGAGGGAAGTTGTGTTTTCTATTGATCTAATTCCTGGCGCGACCCCTGTTTCTAAGGCTCCTTATCGTATGTCTCCTGTGGAGCTGAGGGAATTAAAGCAGCAGTTAATGGAATTACTTGAGAAGGGGTTTATTTGTCCAAGTACATCCCCGTGGGGGGCTCCAGTGTTATTTGTAAGGAAGAAGGATGGCTCGATGAGATTGTGTATTGATTATCGGCAACTGAACCAGTTGACTATAAAAAATAAATATCCATTGCTGAGGATTGATGAGTTATTTGATCAGATAGCAGGAGCTCAATATTTCTCTAAGATTGATCTTCAATCAGGCTATCATCAGTTGCGGATTAAGGAGGAGGATATTTATAAGACAGCTTTTCGTAGCAGGTATGGGCACTTTGAATTTATTGTAATGCCTTTTGGACTAACGAATGCACCTGCAGCTTTCATGCAGTTGATAAACGATGTATTCCGACCCTATCTGGATCAATGGGTTGTAGTGTTTATTGATGACATTCTGATTTATTCCAAGAGTGAGGAAGAACATGCTGAACATTTGAGGATGGCGTTACAATTATTGAGAGACCATCAGTTATACGCCAAGTTTAGCAAGTGTGAATTTTGGCTACAAGAGGTGTCCTTTCTAGGGCATATCATTACGAAAGAAGGTATTTCTGTTGATCCGTCGAAGGTAGAGGCAGTTAAAGATTGGGACATGCCTACTAGTGTAACAGAAGTTAGAAGCTTCCTAGGCTTGGCAGGATATTATCGGAGGTTTATTAAAGATTTCTCCAAGATTGTGGTACCCTTAACAAGATTAATCCGCAAGGAGAATAAGTTTGATTGGATGGAAGATTGTGAGAAAAGCTTCCAGACTTTGAAGGAGTGTTTAACGACTGCCCCTGTTTTAGCATTACCATCTGGAGAAGGAGGCTTCGTGGTGTACACCGATGCTTCGGGAATTGGTTTAGGTTGTGTACTGATGCAGCACGGGAAAGTGATAGCCTATTCTTCTAGGCAGTTGAGAAAGCATGAGGAGAATTATCCTGTCCATGATTTGGAGCTAGCAGCCGTAGTTTTTGCCTTAAAGATATGGAGACATTACTTATATGGAGAGACATTCACAGTATTTTCAGATCACAAAAGTTTGAAGTATTTATTCTCTCAGAAAGAACTCAATATGAGGCAGAGAAGATGGTTAGAGTATATAAAGGATTTCGACTTCTCCATAGAATATCATCCCGGGAAGGGTAATGTGGTGGCGGATGCCCTAAGCCGCAAGCCGATGGCTAAATTGTCAAGTCTCATGATGCAAGAATGGAAGCTGATGGAGCAATTAGCTGGGTTGGATATTAATGTTGACAAGGACCGAGTTATGATTGCTCAGATTCAGCTTAAACCAGAATTTTTGGCAGAAATCAAGTCCTTGCAAGACAATGACCCAGAGTTGGTAGAAATCTAGGACAGCTTGAGTAGCAGACCAGAATTCATGATAGCTGACGATGGCAGACTGTTATTTCAGGGAAGGACTTGTGTACCTGATGTGGCCGAAGCTAAGAACAAGATCCTCGAGGAAGCTCATAGATCTCGATATACCATTCATCCTAGAGGTACGAAGATGTTTAAGGACTTGAAGAGATCTTTCTGGTGGCCAAATATGAAAAGGGAAATTACAGAATTTGTGAGTAGATGCTTGGTGTGTCAGTAAGTTAAGGCCGAGCATTTCAGACCTGCAGGGAAGTTGAAACCACTAGACATACCTCAATGGAAATGGGAGAGTATTGGCATGGATTTTATTATGGGTCTACCTAGGACTCGTAGCGGATTTGATGCAATATGGGTTATCATTGACAGATTGACAAAGTCCGCTCATTTCTTATCCATTAAATCTAAGTGAACTGTAGATGTTCTAGCAGCTTTATATATGAAGGAAGTGGTGCGACTCCATGGTATTCCGGTCAGTATTGTGTCCGATAGAGACCCCAGATTCACTTCACATTTTTGGAAAGAATTGCAAGAATCTTTGGGAACCCGTCTGAACTTCAGTACTGCTTTTCATCCACAAACAGACGGACAGACGGAAAGAACCAACCATATAGTGGAAGATATGTTGAGAGCCTGCATGATTGATTTCGGAGGCAGTTGGAGTGATCACTTGGCCTTGATTGAATTTGCTTATAACAATAGTTATCAGTCCAGCATTCAGATGGCTCCGTTTGAAGCTCTGTATGGAAGAAGCTGTCGGTCTCCATTATGTTGGAACGAGGTTGGTGAGAAGTAATGGCTGAGGCCAGATCTTATTTCTAAATCATCAAAGAATATTTGTATTATTAAAGACCGATTGCAAGTAGCACAATTAAGACAGAAGAGTTATGCAGACCACAGAAGGAGGGACTTGGAATTTCAAGCTGGCGAACATGTGTTTTTGAAAGTTTCTCCTATAAGAGGAATCCGAAGATTTGGCATTCAAGGTAAGCTAAGTCCCAGATATGTCGGTCCATTCGAGATTTTGGAAAGAGTGGGGGAGGTTGCGTACCGTCTGGCACCACCACCTCAGTTATCCGGAGTACACAATGTCTTCCATGTGTAAATGTTGAGAAAGTATGTGTATGACCCCACTCATGTCATTCAGCATGCGGATCTTGAGTTAAAGGAAGATCTGACTTATGAAGAGAGACATGTTAAGATTCTGGATCGCAAGTAGTAGCAACTCAGAAACAGGTCCATACCTATGGTGAAAGTGCAATGGAGTCGACGTGGAACCGAAGAAGCTACTTTGGAGTCAGAAGATACCATGCGAAAACAGTACCCCGATTTGTTCTAGGTGAGTTGTTCCACTCCCCATCGTGTTAAGTGCAGTGAATTTGGAGGACCAAATTCTTTGAAGTGGGGGAGGGTGTAATATCCCGATTTATTAAACAAATAAAAATTTCTAGAAAATTTATAAGAAATTAATTAGAAAATCCTTAATAAATAGAATAAGTTAAATTTTGACTATTTTATAAAAATCTGGAAATTTTAGAATCTTGTAGAGGATAAAATGTTTGATAATAGTGTCTTCTGTGACGGACCCAAATAAAATCCGTAATTAGGCCAAATCAACTGATTAAGGCCCAAATCCACACTTAATCTAATTGGACCTCAAAACGTGAAATTTGAGCCCAATACCCGATCATTTAGGCTGAGACCGGATCCAAATGGAAGGCTAGGATGAGAGGATCGTTTCCCCTCTTAGTTCTCCCCGAAACCCTAACCCTAGAAAGTGAATTTTGGATGAGAAGGCGGCGGCTAACCCTATCCGTGCGGTTCGCGCACGTCCAACTTGATTGGACTCTATCTCCTCAAATAGAAAATTCTAGACCTTGTGTGACCTATAAAAATGACCCTCAGGAACCCTATTTTCATTTGGGTGCTGTGGCAGCTGACGAGGATCATGGACGAGGTCAGATTCCGACGATCACCGGCGGGGTGTTCTTAGCGTGTCGTCGTCTCTTCTTCTTCCTTCTTCCTCCGTTTAAGGTAGGTTATAGCAAGCCAAACCTTAAGTATTATATATGATTAGAACCAGCATCGCGTGCCCTTTCTATTGAATGCAAAAGCCCTAAAAGTTGCTTAGTATCATGCAAGAATTTTAGGGTTTAGTAGAAGCATGTCATATCTAGGGTTATACTTGTTTCATCTTGTTTAAGTAGGGATTTCAGGCACTAAAGATTAAATCGAGCATGCTATACTGTAAAACTTTTCGTGCTCTTTCTTTTAAATCCAAAAGCCCTAATTATTATGCTCTGTACTATGCATATTTAGCAAATCATTGTAACCCTAGCCAACTCACCGGAGGCAGGCAGGGCGAAAGGGGCTTGATTGTTTTTTTTTACTTGCGCGGCCTCACGATAGACCGCCCAACGTGGTTAGGTGGCACATTACGGACCGTTTATGTGTTGTGATTCGTGTTATGTTTCTGGGAAGCGCGGCATGACCTAGACCGCCCTTCTGTCCGGCGGCCAGTTATTGACCGTTCGTCTCTTCCAGCGGCTCATTACAGACCGCTCATCCCCAGAAGGCCTTCTGACCTGAGAGGGATAAACGGCCTGTCGTGCGACCGCCGAGGAGGATGAAAGGTCCCTACTGGACCGTCCATCTTTACAGAATTTATTAAGTTATCTTTTTCGCATGATTTATGATAGTAGATTAGTGGTTGAATGAAAGTTAGCAACATGCATAAAAACCCCTGGAAAATTATAACATTAAATGATTATAAATCTTGCTGATTTATTCATCTTGACCTTGGATCACCTTGCTTTTCAATGTTAACATTAATCATGACTCATTATTAAATTGAAAATGTTATTAGTGTTGTATGGCAGTCGTTCTACTCCGGTAGGATTGACTGACCGTCTCACTGGTTTTCGATGTTTTATTAGCCCTATTTCCTTGTAATGTTTGGGACTCTCCGCCGGATATTCCTTCCGTCGAACTAGGACGTCATTACGGGACCTCCGTAAGCCCCCGCGAGCCTGAGATTCCCAGTAGGACGCCGGGCAGGTTGTACCATCAAGACCTGAACCTGTCACTACCCGAAAAAGTAGGATTTCAGACGGCCCGTATCCGTCTGAAATCCGTCTGAAAATCCGTCACAAACCACGTTTGTGACGGATTTGTGACATATTTAAGACTGAAACCGACCGTCTGAAATTTTTAGTCACAAATTTGTGGCAGTTTATGTTTCCGTCGAAAATTCCGTCTGAAACGAAGACAGAATTTAATCAGTCACAAATTCCGTCTGACTTTCATACGAGTAATTTCCATCTGAAATTTGAAATTATCAGTCTGAAATTTACGACGGACATATTTTCCGTGTGAAAATCCGTCTGAAATTTTAGACGGCTATTACGACGGAATATAGTTACCGTCTTAAAATGAAGCCCAACTCTTAGTCTGAAGTCATGTACCGTATGAAAAGTCGTCCGAAATCCGTCGCTATTTCAAACGGATATTACGACGGATACAATAACCGTCTGAAATTCAACTCATTTCCTGTCTGAAATGTGGTTTGAAATCCGTCTATATTTCAAACTGATTTTACGACGGATAATAGACGGACAAAAATCGTCACACATCCCGTTTGAAAATCCGTCTGAAATCTACGTTTTTTTTTTAAAAAATCATAAATTATTTTACAAAACCTGTTTAATCATAAATAAACATCAAGAAATTCTACATGTTGAAAAAAAATATTGGGAACCTGCTAATCAAATAAACACCACCGAAAAATAAAATTCTGATCAAATAAATACCACAAAAAAAAGACATTAACCCTGCTGATCCGTCTGAATATCAAGAAATATCCGGTATGTAACACCCGTAAATTTTAATTAGAATAATAATATAATAATAATAATTTTCTACAAAAAAAATTTCTTTTTATTTACCAATAATATTTAACTAATAAATATCACATGTCAAGTTATATTATTTTCACAAATTATTGAATTATAATTATTAATTTCAAATAAATAAAATAAATAAATAAATAAAAATAAAAATAATAGTTCTCTCACTTTTGGAAGAAAGGGAGCTATAAAATATATATATATAAGTTATTTTGGAATAATAAAAATTATAAATAATATATTTTCCATAATTATAAATTATAAATGAAACCTAGAGTACTAAGGTATCATACAGAAGAAGTATTAACTTACTAAGGAAAATCATCTAGCATATTGGTTCACAACTTGCCTTTCACCTCGGTGACCAGGGTTCAAAACCCACGACCAACATTTTTACTTTATTGTAAAAAAAACCAAAAAAAATGCCTAACCTTAGGGCGTTAATTCAATGAGAAACGTCCAAACATTATGTCGTCAAATGACCATTTGAGATGCGGCTTGGAGTAAGGCGTTAATTATTTTGATTTCTATAAAGGACTTAAAAGATGACTTAAGCTAAGGCTTTATTTAAAACGTGACTTAACCTAAGGCTTTAATTTTCAAAAACACGCCTTCTACTAAGGCGTTAATTATTTTGATCCCCCAACCGACAGCCCCTCTGGCATGCGTTGGCAGGGCACCAGATCCATTTTTTTGGGATCTTGCCCCCCTATCCTGTCGAACTAATCAGCATGGGGTTGTTTTATATCCCCTTCCTAGCTACTAGAGTCCTACGGTGACTCTAGTATTTGCAGAGGGCTGCTGCTGGTCTTGCTGCTGCTGCTGCCCGGTGTGCTGTTGCTTGCAGAGGGGGAATCCTTCTGCTACCCACTTCTTCTTCCTTTAAGGTAGGTGGTCTCATCTTTTAACTAAACCCTATAGGCTAATTAATAAATCTAGTTAAGTTAGGGAATTAAATGCCATATCCATGTGTTTACCATTTTCATTTATAACCCTTGGGGTTTACACTATGATGATCTGTTATCTATTTAAGTATAGGGCAAATACATGCAGTTTAATTTAAGTAATTAATATGTTAAATAGGTAATCATGCTAGTAATCATTATATTGTGAGTCAAATTAGAGAACCTGTTAGTTTAATTAAGAAAAACTGTTAGTTAATTGAAGAGCATGTTAGTTAATTAAGAGACTATTAGAAGGGCATGTTAATTAATTAAAGGGCTTATTAGTTAAATTGAAGATTTGATGGTTAACTTACATGACATTAGTATCATATTAAAGGATCAGATTGTTTAAATAGAAGATCTTGCTAGATTACATGTTTAATTAGACCCTCTGTTAGCTAAATTACACACTTTCAGTAAAGATGTTAGTTAATTAGTGTCATTAAACTCTTAATTAGCTAGAGCCATCCGTTATAATTAAATTAGAAATCAGTCGGAATCAGGTATAGATGTTAATTAGTGAAAAATCCCAAATTATGAACCCTTAGATAACTCTCAGACGGAAGGAAATTAGCCTCAGGTAAGAGGCGCCCTTGACAAGGGCGCCAATTACCAGAACTCTGTAAGAAGCGCCCCAGTCAAGGGCGCCAATTGCATGAGAAATGACTGCATGTGCAGTCGTCAATTCTTTCAACCAAAATAAAAATTTTATGAGTCTAGTAAGAAACGCCCTCTTCTAGGGCGTTAATTTAAACAAAAATTATATAAATAATGGAGCCTGTAAGAGGCGCCCTGGCCTAGGGCGCCAATTACAGAGAGCCTGTAAGAGGCGCCCTGGTCTAGGGCGCCAATTACTTAAATGGGGGCCTAACCCCCAGTCGTAAATTCGTATGCCTATATATATATATTAAGAGCCTTATAAGAAATGCCCTGTCCAAGGGCGTTAATTTAAAATATATATATATATATTGGCAGGCCTGTAAGAGGCGCCCCTGACCAGGGCGCCACTTACAGAGGTCCCTGAAAGAGGCGCCCTGGTCTAGGGCGCCAATTCCACAAAGGCTGCTTAATGCCCGTTGGTCTGTTTAAAGTCAATCCAGGGCACTAAATGAATAATTAAAATTTCTGTCAACCTATTTTAAATTTCAGTATCATTAATAAACATATATAAATGAAATTGTCAATTTATATATATAATTGGTCTCACAAGGTCAAGAAATGTTAAGGTATATGCAAGATGAAAACGTACATTAAGTAATCTTACAAGCTAATAAAAATAGATGAAAAAGGTTAATAAATATAGATGATATGAATGATGACAATCAAAATAAGCTAAAGAATTTAGCCAAATTGATATATATAAAGGAATTAAAGGATTAGTAAATCCTAGGGTACCAATCAGGTATACGATTTTCCCGTGTTTTCCTACGTATAAATACTCCTTGAATTCCAGTCAAATTCCACCTTACAATTTCCTACTGGTCAAGCCTTGAAACTCTATATTGGCTATAAAATGAAAGTGGATGTCAAAAACATGACTAAAAATGCTGGCAAAAGGGCCCGGTCTGGTCCTGGGAGGAGCACCCGAAACCCATGGGAAAGATCTCTTGCTTGCCGGTGTCTTGCATTGCACCGGGATACATGCTAGATTGAGACATTCCACCCCTCACGTGTTCTACTTGACTTGCTTGACTTGCGTGGCCCGAATGGGCATTACATGACTTGAATGATTACTTGAATGAATTGATAAATATAGCCAATTCTTGTTATACATGATCTGGATTACATTGCTTACTATTGCTTAAATTCTTGATATGATCAGTTATCCCTTGTTTAATATTCTTACCGCTTATTGAAACTTAAATTCAGCTCTTATCGTCTTTTATAATTCCTTGATTATCTCTTGTCAGCATGCATAGGTTAATTGCATTATTTCAATTGTAATTCATTTAAAGCCTGTTAGAATTTGAGACGTAAACCCTACTGAGCGACTCGCTCATCTAGTTGTTCTTCTAACCTTTCAGGTGAATTGGAGACCGGTCAGGACACCGATGGGGAAGAGACCGAGTGATGAGTGTAGTGATTATGTTATGTAATTTAGTGTGTTAAATAAATTTCAGGATGTATCAGTTGTAATTTCCAAGTTTAAATAAATGACTGTGTTGTAATTCAGTTGATTATTGTAATAATCAATAGTTCAAACTCATTTCGCCGTTAATAAATTAGATTTTGCGCACTCTATTGTAATTAGAAATTCATTTATAATCTAGCTTGCTTTGGTTATATATAAAGAACTGTCGCGCCGCGGGTAAGCTTCCGCACTCGGGACGTGACACGGTACATCGTCCATATCCTCATCGTCCGTATCCTCACCGCCCTGCTCATCTCCTCTGTCGCCGCCCGCAGAAGGATCCCCCTATATTAAAAAAATAATAACATTCATTCATAGATAAAAAAATTAGTGCGAAGAAATTAGCATAAATTGAAAGCAAACATATCAAATTGATAACTGCATATTTTATAAATCAACCACTAGCCTGAAACAGTATTTAAACTAAGTGTATTTTAGAAATGAATTTTGATTCCGTCAGTTCTGACAAGTCACTTTCATCTCCCCGGTCGTGTTGGAACGATCGGCACGGGCATCCGGCCGGTATTTCAAGTTTTGGACCCCCGGCCCCGACCTGACAGTTCATTTGAACCAAGTGTATTTTAGAAATGAAGTTTGAGCGCCGAGCTCAAACCGGGCATCCGATTTGGATTCCGTCAGTTCTGACAAGTCACTTTCATCTCCCCGGTCGTGTTGGAACGATCAGAACGGGCATCCGGCCGGTATTTCAAGTTTTAGACCCCCGGCCCCGACCTGGCAGTTCATTTGAACCAAGTGTATTTTAGAAATGAAGTTTGAGCGCCGAGCTCAAACCGGGCATCCGATTTAGATTCCGTCAGTTCTGACAAGTCACTTTCATCTCCCCGGTCGTGTTGGAACGATCGGCACGGGCATCCGGCTGGTATTCAAGTTTTAGACCTCCGCCCCCGACCTGGCAGTTCATTTGAACCAAGTGTATTTGAGAAATGAACTTTGAGCGCCGAGCTCAAACCGGGCATCCGATTTGGATTCCGTCAGTTCTGACAAGTCACTTTCATCTCCCCAGTCGTGTTGGAACGATCGGCACGGGCATCCGGCCGGTATTTCAAGTTTTAGACCCCCGGCCCCGACCTGGCAGTTCATTTGAACCAAGTGTATTTTAGAAATGAAGTTTGAGCGCCGAGCTCAAACCGGGCATCCGATTTGGATTCCGTCAGTTCTGACAAGTCACTTTCATCTCCCCGGTCGTGTTGGAACGATCGGCACGGGCATCGGGCTGGTATTTCATGTTTTAGACCCCCGGCCCTGACCTGGCAGTTCATTTGAATTCCGTCAGTTTTAGAAATGAAGTTTTAGATTCCGTCAGTTCTGCCAAGTCACTTTCATCTCCCCGGTCGTGTTGGAACGATCGGCACGGCCATCCGGCCGGTATTTCAAGTTTTAGACCCCCGGCCCCGACCTGGCAGTTCATTTGAACCAAGTGTATTTTAGAAATGAAGTTTGAGCGCCGAGCTCAAACTGGGCATCCGATTTGGATTCCGTCAGTTCTGCCAAGTCACTTTCATCTCCCCGGTCGTGTTGGAATGATCGACACGGCCATCCGGCCGGTATTTCAGGTTTTAGACCCCCGGCCCTGACCTGGCAGTTCATTTGAACCAAGTGTATTTTAGAAATGAACTTTGAGCGCCGAGCTCAAACCGGGCATCCGATTTGGATTCTGTCAGTTCTGACAAGTCACTTTCATCTCCCCGGTCGTGTTGGAGCAATCGGCACGGGCATCCGGCTGGTATTTCAAGTTTTAGACCCCCGACCGCGACCTGGCAGTTCATTTGAATTCCGTCAATTTTAGAAATGAAGTTTGAGCGCCGAGCTCAAACCGGGCATCCGATTTGGATTCCGTCAGTTCTGACAAGTCACTTTCATCTCCCCGATCGTGTTGGATTGATCAGCACGGGCATCCGGCCGGTATTTCAAGTTTTAGACCCCCGGCCCCGACCTGGCAGTTCATTTGAACCAAGTGTATTTTAGAAATGAAGTTTGAGCGCCGAGCTCAAACCGGGCATCCGATTTGGATTCCGTCAGTTCTGACAAGTCACTTTCATCTCCCCGGTCGGGTTGGAACGATCGGCACGGGCATCCGGCCGGTATTTCAAGTTTTAGACCCCCGGCCCCGACCTGGCAGTTCATTTGAACCAAGTGTATTTTAGAAATGAACTTTGAGCGTCGAGCTCAAACCGGGCATCCGATTTGGATTCCGTCAGTTCTGACAAGTCACTTTCATCTCCCCGGTCATGTTGGAATGATCGGCATGGGCATCTGGCCAGTATTTCAAGGTTTAGACCCCCGGCCCCGACCTGGCAGTTCATTTGAACCAAGTGTATTTTAGAAATGAAGTTTGAGCGCCGAGCTCAAACCGGGCATCCGATTTGGATTCCGTCAGTTCTGACAAGTCACTTTCATCTCCCCGGTCGTGTTGGAATGATCGGCACTGGCATCCGGCCGGTATTTCAAGTTTTAGACCCCCGGCCCCGACCTGGCAGTTCATTTGAACCAAGTGTATTTTAGAAATGAAGTTTGAGCGCCGAGCTCAAACCGGGCATCCGATTTGGATTCCGTCAGTTCTGACAAGTCACTTTCATCTCCCCGGTCATGTTGGAATGATCGTCACGGGCATCCGGCCGGTATTTCAAGTTTTAGACCCCCGGCCCCGACCTGGCAGTTCATTTGAACCAAGTGTATTTTAGAAATGAACTTTGAGCGCCGAGCTCAAACCGGGCATCCGATTTGGATTCCGTCAGTTCTGACAAGTCACTTTCATCTCCCCGGTCGTGTTGGAACGATCGGCATGGGCATCCGGCCGGTATTTCAAGTTTTAGACCCCCGGCCCCGACCTGGCAGTTCATTTGAACCAAGTGTATTTTAGAAATGAACTTTGAGCGCCGAGCTCAAACCGGGCATCCGATTTGGATTCCGTCAGTTCTGACAAGTCACTTTCATCTCCCCGGTCGTGTTGGAATGATCAGCACGGGCATCCGGCCGGTAATTTAAGTTTTAGACCCCCGGCCCCGACCTGGCAGTTCATTTGAACCAAGTGTATTTTAGAAATGAAGTTTGAGCGCCGAGCTCAAACCGGGCATCCGATTTGGATTCCGTCAGTTCTGACAAGTCACTTTCATCTCCCCGATCATGTTGGAATGATCGGCATGGGCATCCGGCTAGTATTTCAGACCCGCGGCCCCGACCTGGCAGTTCATTTGAACCAAGTGTATTTTAGAAATGAACTTTGAGCGCCGAGCTCAAACCGGGCATCCGATTTAGATTCCGTCAGTTCTGACAAGTCACTTTCATCTCCCCGATCGTGTTGGAATGATCGGCACGGGCATCCGGCTGGTATTTCAAGTTTTAGACCCCCGGCCCCGACCTGGCAGTTCATTTGTACCAAGTGTATTTTAGAAATGAAGTTTGAGTGCCGAGCTCAAACCGGGCATCCGATTTAGATTTTGTCAGTTCTGAAAAGTCACGTTCATCTCCCCGGTTGTGTTGGAACGATCGGCACGGGCATCCGGCCGGTATTTCAAGTTTTAGACCCCCGGCCCCGACCTGGCAGTTCATTTGAACCAAGTGTATTTTAGAAATGAAGTTTGAGCGCCGAGCTCAAACCGGGCATCCGATTTGGATTCCGTCAGTTCTGACAAGTCACTTTCATCTCCCCGGTCGTGTTGGAACAATCGGCACGGGCATCCGGCCGGTATTTCAAGTTTTAGACCCCCGGCCCCGACCTGGCAGTTCATTTGAACCAAGTGTATTTTAGAAATGAACTTTGAGCGCCGAGCTCAAACCGGGCATCCGATTTGGATTCCGTCAGTTCTGAAAAGTCACTTTCATCTCCCCGGTCGTGTTGGAACGATCGGCACGGGCATCCGGCTGATATTTCAAGTTTTAGACCCCCGGCCCCGACCTGGCAGTTCATTTGAACCAAGTGTATTTTAGAAATGAACTTTGAGCGCCGAGCTCAAACCGGGCATCCGATTTGGATTCCGTCAGTTCTGACAAGTCACTTTCATCTCCCCGGTCGTGTTGGAATGATCGGCACGGGCATCCGGCCGGTATTTCAAGTTTTAGACCCCCGGCCCCGACCTGGCAGTTCATTTGAACCAAGTGTATTTTAGAAATGAAGTTTGAGCGCCGAGCTCAAACCGGGCATCCGATTTGGATTCCGTCAGTTCTGACAAGTCACTTTCATCTCCCCGGTCGTGTTGGAATGATCGGCACGGGCATCCGGCTGGTATTTCAAGTTTTAGACCCCCGGCCCCGACCTGGCAGTTCATTTGAACCAAGTGTATTTTAGAAATGAACTTTGAGCGCCGAGCTCAAACCGGGCATCCGATTTGGATTCCGTCAGTTCTGAAAAGTCACTTTCATCTCCCCGGTCGTGTTGGAATGATCGGCACGGGCATCCGGCCGGTATTTCAAGTTTTAGACCCCCGGCCCCGACCTGGCAGTTCATTTGAACCAAGTGTATTTTAGAAATGAACTTTGAGCGCCGAGCTCAAACCGGGCATCCGATTTGGATTCCGTCAGTTCTGACAAGTCACTTTCATCTCCCCGGTCGTGTTGGAATGATCGGCACGGGCATCCGGCCGGTATTTCAAGTTTTAGACCCCCGGCCCCGACCTGGCAGTTCATTTGAACCAAGTGTATTTTAGAAATGAACTTTGAGCGCCGAGCTCAAACCGGGCATCCGATTTGGATTCCGTCAGTTCTGACAAGTCACTTTCATCTCCCCGGTCGTGTTGGAACGATCGGCATGGGCATCCGGCCGGTATTTCAAGTTTTAGACCCCCGGCCCCGACCTGGCAGTTCATTTGAACCAAGTGTATTTTAGAAATGAAGTTTGAGCGCCGAGCTCAAACCGGGCATCCGATTTGGATTCCGTCAGTTCTGACAAGTCACTTTCATCTCCCCGGTCGTGTTGGAATGATCGGCACGGGCATCCGGCCGGTATTTCAAGTTTTAGACCCCCGGCCCCGACCTGGCAGTTCATTTGAACCAAGTGTATTTTAGAAATGAACTTTGAGCGCCGAGCTCAAACCGGGCATCCGATTTGGATTCCGTCAGTTCTGACAAGTCACTTTCATCTCCCCGGTCGTGTTGGAATGATCGGCACGGGCATCCGGCAGGTATTTCAAGTTTTAGACCCCCGGCCCCGACCTGGCAGTTCATTTGAACCAAGTGTATTTTAGAAATGAAGTTTGAGCGCCGAGCTCAAACCGGGCATCCGATTTGGATTCCGTCAGTTCTGACAAGTCACTTTCATCTCCCCGGTCGTGTTGGAACGATCGGCACGGGCATCCGGCCGGTATTTCAAGTTTTAGACCCCCGGCCCCGACCTGGCAGTTCATTTGAACCAAGTGTATTTTAGAAATGAAGTTTGAGCGCCGAGCTCAAACCGGGCATCCGATTTGGATTCCGTCAGTTCTGACAAGTCACTTTCATCTCCCCGGTCGTGTTGGAATGATCGGCACGGGCATCCGGCCGGTATTTCAAGTTTTAGACCCCCGGCCCCGACCTGGCAGTTCATTTGAACCAAGTGTATTTTAGAAATGAACTTTGAGCGCCGAGCTCAAACCGGGCATCCGATTTGGATTTCGTCAGTTCTGACAAGTCACTTTCATCTCCCCGGTCGTGTTGGAATGATCGGCACGGGCATCCGGCCGGTATTTCAAGTTTTAGACCCCCGGCCCCGACCTGGCAGTTCATTTGAACCAAGTGTATTTTAGAAATGAACTTTGAGCGCCGAGCTCAAACCGGGCATCCGATTTGGATTCCGTCAGTTCTGACAAGTCACTTTCATCTCCCCGGTCGTGTTGGAATGATCGGCACGGGCATCCGGCCGGTATTTCAAGTTTTAGACCCCCGGCCCCGACCTGGCAGTTCATTTGAACCAAGTGTATTTTAGAAATGAAGTTTGAGCGCCGAGCTCAAACCGGGCATCCGATTTGGATTCCGTCAGTTCTGACAAGTCACTTTCATCTCCCCGGTCGTGTTGGAATGATCGGCATGGGCATCCGGCGGTATTTCAAGTTTTAGACCCCGGCCCCGACCTGGCAGTTCATTTGAACCAAGTGTATTTTAGAAATGAAGTTTGAGCGCCGAGCTCAAACCGGGCATCCGATTTGGATTCCGTCAGTTCTGACAAGTCACTTTCATCTCCCCGGTCGTGTTGGAACGATCGGCACGGGCATCCGGCCGGTATTTCAAGTTTTAGACCCCCGGCCCCGACCTGGCAGTTCATTTGAACCAAGTGTATTTTAGAAATGAAGTTTGAGCGCCGAGCTCAAACCGGGCATCCGATTTGGATTCCGTCAGTTCTGACAAGTCACTTTCATCTCCCCGGTCGTGTTGGAATGATCGGCACGGGCATCCGGCCGGTATTTCAAGTTTTAGACCCCCGGCCCCGACCTGGCAGTTCATTTGAACCAAGTGTATTTTAGAAATGAAGTTTGAGCGCCGAGCTCAAACCGGGCATCCGATTTGGATTCCGTCAGTTCTGACAAGTCACTTTCATCTCCCCGGTCGTGTTGGAACGATCGGCACGGGCATCCGGCCGGTATTTCAAGTTTTAGACCCCCGGCCCCGACCTGGCAGTTCATTTGAACCAAGTGTATTTTAGAAATGAAGTTTGAGCGCCGAGCTCAAACCGGGCATCCGATTTGGATTCCGTCAGTTCTGACAAGTCACTTTCATCTCCCCGGTCGTGTTGGAATGATCGGCACGGGCATCCGGCCGGTATTTCAAGTTTTAGACCCCCGGCCCCGACCTGGCAGTTCATTTGAACCAAGTGTATTTTAGAAATGAAGTTTGAGCGCCGAGCTCAAACCGGGCATCCGATTTGGATTCCGTCAGTTCTGACAAGTCACTTTCATCTCCCCGGTCGTGTTGGAACGATCGGCACGGGCATCCGGCCGGTATTTCAAGTTTTAGACCCCCGGCCCCGACCTGGCAGTTCATTTGAACCAAGTGTATTTTAGAAATGAACTTTGAGCGCCGAGCTCAAACCGGGCATCCGATTTGGATTCCGTCAGTTCTGACAAGTCACTTTCATCTCCCGGTCGTGTTGGAACGATCGGCACGGGCATCCGGCCGGTATTTCAAGTTTTAGACCCCCGGCCCCGACCTGGCAGTTCATTTGAACCAAGTGTATTTTAGAAATGAACTTTGAGCGCCGAGCTCAAACCGGGCATCCGATTTGGATTCCGTCAGTTCTGACAAGTCACTTTCATCTCCCCGGTCGTGTTGGAATGATCGGCACGGGCATCCGGCCGGTATTTCAAGTTTTAGACCCCCGGCCCCGACCTGGCAGTTCATTTGAACCAAGTGTATTTTAGAAATGAAGTTTGAGCGCCGAGCTCAAACCGGGCATCCGATTTGGATTCCGTCAGTTCTGACAAGTCACTTTCATCTCCCCGGTCGTGTTGGAATGATCGGCACGGGCATCCGGCCGGTATTTCAAGTTTTAGACCCCCGGCCCCGACCTGGCAGTTCATTTGAACCAAGTGTATTTTAGAAATGAAGTTTGAGCGCCGAGCTCAAACCGGGCATCCGATTTGGATTCCGTCAGTTCTGACAAGTCACTTTCATCTCCCCGGTCGTGTTGGAATGATCGGCACGGGCATCCGGCCGGTATTTCAAGTTTTAGACCCCCGGCCCCGACCTGGCAGTTCATTTGAACCAAGTGTATTTTAGAAATGAAGTTTGAGCGCCGAGCTCAAACCGGGCATCCGATTTGGATTCCGTCAGTTCTGACAAGTCACTTTCATCTCCCCGGTCGTGTTGGAATGATCGGCACGGGCATCCGGCCGGTATTTCAAGTTTTAGACCCCCGGCCCCGACCTGGCAGTTCATTTGAACCAAGTGTATTTTAGAAATGAACTTTGAGCGCCGAGCTCAAACCGGGCATCCGATTTGGATTCCGTCAGTTCTGACAAGTCACTTTCATCTCCCCGGTCGTGTTGGAATGATCGGCACGGGCATCCGGCCGGTATTTCAAGTTTTAGACCCCCGGCCCCGACCTGGCAGTTCATTTGAACCAAGTGTATTTTAGAAATGAAGCTTGAGCGCTGAGCTCAAACCGGGCATCCGATTTGGATTCCGTCAGTTCTGACAAGTCACTTTCATCTCCCCGGTCGTGTTGGAATGATCGGCATGGGCATCCGGCCGGTATTTCAAGTTTTAGACCCCCGGCCCCGACCTGGCAGTTCATTTGAACCAAGTGTATTTTAGAAATGAAGTTTGAGCGCCGAGCTCAAACCGGGCATCCGATTTGGATTCCGTCAGTTCTGACAAGTCACTTTCATCTCCCCGGTCGTGTTGGAATGATCGGCACGGGCATCCGGCCGGTATTTCAAGTTTTAGACCCCCGGCCCCGACCTGGCAGTTCATTTGAACCAAGTGTATTTTAGAAATGAAGTTTGAGCGCCGAGCTCAAACCGGGCATCCGATTTGGATTCCGTCAGTTCTGACAAGTCACTTTCATCTCCCCGGTCGTGTTGGAACGATCGGCACGGGCATCCGGCCGGTATTTCAAGTTTTAGACCCCCGGCCCCGACCTGGCAGTTCATTTGAACCAAGTGTATTTTAGAAATGAAGTTTGAGCGCCGAGCTCAAACCGGGCATCCGATTTGGATTCCGTCAGTTCTGACAAGTCACTTTCATCTCCCCGGTCGTGTTGGAATGATCGGCACGGGCATCCGGCCGGTATTTCAAGTTTTAGACCCCCGGCCCCGACCTGGCAGTTCATTTGAACCAAGTGTATTTTAGAAATGAAGTTTGAGCGCCGAGCTCAAACCGGGCATCCGATTTGGATTCCGTCAGTTCTGACAAGTCACTTTCATCTCCCCGGTCGTGTTGGAATGATCGGCACGGGCATCCGGCCGGTATTTCAAGTTTTAGACCCCCGGCCCCGACCTGGCAGTTCATTTGAACCAAGTGTATTTTAGAAATGAAGTTTGAGCGCCGAGCTCAAACCGGGCATCCGATTTGGATTCCGTCAGTTCTGACAAGTCACTTTCATCTCCCCGGTCGTGTTGGAATGATCGGCACGGGCATCCGGCCGGTATTTCAAGTTTTAGACCCCCGGCCCCGACCTGGCAGTTCATTTGAACCAAGTGTATTTTAGAAATGAAGCTTTGAGCGCCGAGCTCAAACCGGGCATCCGATTTGGATTCCGTCAGTTCTGACAAGTCACTTTCATCTCCCCGGTCGTGTTGGAACGATCGGCACGGGCATCCGGCCGGTATTTCAAGTTTTAGACCCCCGGCCCCGACCTGGCAGTTCATTTGAACCAAGTGTATTTTAGAAATGAAGTTTGAGCGCCGAGCTCAAACCGGGCATCCGATTTGGATTCCGTCAGTTCTGACAAGTCACTTTCATCTCCCCGGTCGTGTTGGAACGATCGGCACGGGCATCCGGCCGGTATTTCAAGTTTTAGACCCCCGGCCCCGACCTGGCAGTTCATTTGAACCAAGTGTATTTTAGAAATGAAGTTTGAGCGCCGAGCTCAAACCGGGCATCCGATTTGGATTCCGTCAGTTCTGACAAGTCACTTTCATCTCCCCGGTCGTGTTGGAATGATCGGCACGGGCATCCGGCCGGTATTTCAAGTTTTAGACCCCCGGCCCCGACCTGGCAGTTCATTTGAACCAAGTGTATTTTAGAAATGAAGTTTGAGCGCCGAGCTCAAACCGGGCATCCGATTTGGATTCCGTCAGTTCTGACAAGTCACTTTCATCTCCCCGGTCGTGTTGGAATGATCGGCACGGGCATCCGGCCGGTATTTCAAGTTTTAGACCCCCGGCCCCGACCTGGCAGTTCATTTGAACCAAGTGTATTTTAGAAATGAAGTTTGAGCGCCGAGCTCAAACCGGGCATCCGATTTGGATTCCGTCAGTTCTGACAAGTCACTTTCATCTCCCCGGTCGTGTTGGAATGATCGGCACGGGCATCCGGCCGGTATTTCAAGTTTTAGACCCCCGGCCCCGACCTGGCAGTTCATTTGAACCAAGTGTATTTTAGAAATGAAGTTTGAGCGCCGAGCTCAAACCGGGCATCCGATTTGGATTCCGTCAGTTCTGACAAGTCACTTTCATCTCCCCGGTCGTGTTGGAATGATCGGCACGGGCATCCGGCCGGTATTTCAAGTTTTAGACCCCCGGCCCCGACCTGGCAGTTCATTTGAACCAAGTGTATTTTAGAAATGAAGTTTGAGCGCCGAGCTCAAACCGGGCATCCGATTTGGATTCCGTCAGTTCTGACAAGTCACTTTCATCTCCCCGGTCGTGTTGGAATGATCGGCACGGGCATCCGGCCGGTATTTCAAGTTTTAGACCCCCGGCCCCGACCTGGCAGTTCATTTGAACCAAGTGTATTTTAGAAATGAAGTTTGAGCGCCGAGCTCAAACCGGGCATCCGATTTGGATTCCGTCAGTTCTGACAAGTCACTTTCATCTCCCCGGTCGTGTTGGAATGATCGGCACGGGCATCCGGCCGGTATTTCAAGTTTTAGACCCCCGGCCCCGACCTGGCAGTTCATTTGAACCAAGTGTATTTTAGAAATGAAGTTTGAGCGCCGAGCTCAAACCGGGCATCCGATTTGGATTCCGTCAGTTCTGACAAGTCACTTTCATCTCCCCGGTCGTGTTGGAACGATCGGCACGGGCATCCGGCCGGTATTTCAAGTTTTAGACCCCCGGCCCCGACCTGGCAGTTCATTTGAACCAAGTGTATTTTAGAAATGAAGTTTGAGCGCCGAGCTCAAACCGGGCATCCGATTTGGATTCCGTCAGTTCTGACAAGTCACTTTCATCTCCCCGGTCGTGTTGGAATGATCGGCACGGGCATCCGGCCGGTATTTCAAGTTTTAGACCCCCGGCCCCGACCTGGCAGTTCATTTGAACCAAGTGTATTTTAGAAATGAAGTTTGAGCGCCGAGCTCAAACCGGGCATCCGATTTGGATTCCGTCAGTTCTGACAAGTCACTTTCATCTCCCCGGTCGTGTTGGAACGATCGGCACGGGCATCCGGCGGGTATTTCAAGTTTTAGACCCCCGGCCCCGACCTGGCAGTTCATTTGAACCAAGTGTATTTTAGAAATGAAGTTTGAGCGCCGAGCTCAAACCGGGCATCCGATTTGGATTCCGTCAGTTCTGACAAGTCACTTTCATCTCCCCGGTCGTGTTGGAATGATCGGCACGGGCATCCGGCCGGTATTTCAAGTTTTAGACCCCCGGCCCCGACCTGGCAGTTCATTTGAACCAAGTGTATTTTAGAAATGAAGTTTGAGCGCCGAGCTCAAACCGGGCATCCGATTTGGATTCCGTCAGTTCTGACAAGTCACTTTCATCTCCCCGGTCGTGTTGGAATGATCGGCACGGGCATCCGGCCGGTATTTCAAGTTTTAGACCCCCGGCCCCGACCTGGCAGTTCATTTGAACCAAGTGTATTTTAGAAATGAAGTTTGAGCGCCGAGCTCAAACCGGGCATCCGATTTGGATTCCGTCAGTTCTGACAAGTCACTTTCATCTCCCCGGTCGTGTTGGAATGATCGGCACGGGCATCCGGCCGGTATTTCAAGTTTTAGACCCCCGGCCCCGACCTGGCAGTTCATTTGAACCAAGTGTATTTTAGAAATGAAGTTTGAGCGCCGAGCTCAAACCGGGCATCCGATTTGGATTCCGTCAGTTCTGACAAGTCACTTTCATCTCCCCGGTCGTGTTGGAATGATCGGCACGGGCATCCGGCCGGTATTTCAAGTTTTAGACCCCCGGCCCCGACCTGGCAGTTCATTTGAACCAAGTGTATTTTAGAAATGAAGTTTGAGCGCCGAGCTCAAACCGGGCATCCGATTTGGATTCCGTCAGTTCTGACAAGTCACTTTCATCTCCCCGGTCGTGTTGGAATGATCGGCACGGGCATCCGGCCGGTATTTCAAGTTTTAGACCCCCGGCCCCGACCTGGCAGTTCATTTGAACCAAGTGTATTTTAGAAATGAAGTTTGAGCGCCGAGCTCAAACCGGGCATCCGATTTGGATTCCGTCAGTTCTGACAAGTCACTTTCATCTCCCCGGTCGTGTTGGAATGATCGGCACGGGCATCCGGCCGGTATTTCAAGTTTTAGACCCCCGGCCCCGACCTGGCAGTTCATTTGAACCAAGTGTATTTTAGAAATGAAGTTTGAGCGCCGAGCTCAAACCGGGCATCCGATTTGGATTCCGTCAGTTCTGACAAGTCACTTTCATCTCCCCGGTCGTGTTGGAACGATCGGCACGGGCATCCGGCCGGTATTTCAAGTTTTAGACCCCCGGCCCCGACCTGGCAGTTCATTTGAACCAAGTGTATTTTAGAAATGAAGTTTGAGCGCCGAGCTCAAACCGGGCATCCGATTTGGATTCCGTCAGTTCTGACAAGTCACTTTCATCTCCCCGGTCGTGTTGGAATGATCGGCACGGGCATCCGGCCGGTATTTCAAGTTTTAGACCCCCGGCCCCGACCTGGCAGTTCATTTGAACCAAGTGTATTTTAGAAATGAAGTTTGAGCGCCGAGCTCAAACCGGGCATCCGATTTGGATTCCGTCAGTTCTGACAAGTCACTTTCATCTCCCCGGTCGTGTTGGAACGATCGGCACGGGCATCCGGCCGGTATTTCAAGTTTTAGACCCCCGGCCCCGACCTGGCAGTTCATTTGAACCAAGTGTATTTTAGAAATGAAGTTTGAGCGCCGAGCTCAAACCGGGCATCCGATTTGGATTCCGTCAGTTCTGACAAGTCACTTTCATCTCCCCGGTCGTGTTGGAATGATCGGCACGGGCATCCGGCCGGTATTTCAAGTTTTAGACCCCCGGCCCCGACCTGGCAGTTCATTTGAACCAAGTGTATTTTAGAAATGAAGTTTGAGCGCCGAGCTCAAACCGGGCATCCGATTTGGATTCCGTCAGTTCTGACAAGTCACTTTCATCTCCCCGGTCGTGTTGGAATGATCGGCACGGGCATCCGGCCGGTATTTCAAGTTTTAGACCCCCGGCCCCGACCTGGCAGTTCATTTGAACCAAGTGTATTTTAGAAATGAAGTTTGAGCGCCGAGCTCAAACCGGGCATCCGATTTGGATTCCGTCAGTTCTGACAAGTCACTTTCATCTCCCCGGTCGTGTTGGAATGATCGGCACGGGCATCCGGCCGGTATTTCAAGTTTTAGACCCCCGGCCCCGACCTGGCAGTTCATTTGAACCAAGTGTATTTTAGAAATGAAGTTTGAGCGCCGAGCTCAAACCGGGCATCCGATTTGGATTCCGTCAGTTCTGACAAGTCACTTTCATCTCCCCGGTCGTGTTGGAATGATCGGCACGGGCATCCGGCCGGTATTTCAAGTTTTAGACCCCCGGCCCCGACCTGGCAGTTCATTTGAACCAAGTGTATTTTAGAAATGAAGTTTGAGCGCCGAGCTCAAACCGGGCATCCGATTTGGATTCCGTCAGTTCTGACAAGTCACTTTCATCTCCCCGGTCGTGTTGGAATGATCGGCACGGGCATCCGGCCGGTATTTCAAGTTTTAGACCCCCGGCCCCGACCTGGCAGTTCATTTGAACCAAGTGTATTTTAGAAATGAAGTTTGAGCGCCGAGCTCAAACCGGGCATCCGATTTGGATTCCGTCAGTTCTGACAAGTCACTTTCATCTCCCCGGTCGTGTTGGAATGATCGGCACGGGCATCCGGCCGGTATTTCAAGTTTTAGACCCCCGGCCCCGACCTGGCAGTTCATTTGAACCAAGTGTATTTTAGAAATGAACTTTGAGCGCCGAGCTCAAACCGGGCATCCGATTTGGATTCCGTCAGTTCTGACAAGTCACTTTCATCTCCCCGGTCGTGTTGGAACGATCGGCACGGGCATCCGGCCGGTATTTCAAGTTTTAGACCCCCGGCCCCGACCTGGCAGTTCATTTGAACCAAGTGTATTTTAGAAATGAAGTTTGAGCGCCGAGCTCAAACCGGGCATCCGATTTGGATTCCGTCAGTTCTGACAAGTCACTTTCATCTCCCCGGTCGTGTTGGAATGATCGGCACGGGCATCCGGCCGGTATTTCAAGTTTTAGACCCCCGGCCCCGACCTGGCAGTTCATTTGAACCAAGTGTATTTTAGAAATGAAGTTTGAGCGCCGAGCTCAAACCGGGCATCCGATTTGGATTCCGTCAGTTCTGACAAGTCACTTTCATCTCCCCGGTCGTGTTGGAATGATCGGCACGGGCATCCGGCCGGTATTTCAAGTTTTAGACCCCCGGCCCCGACCTGGCAGTTCATTTGAACCAAGTGTATTTTAGAAATGAAGTTTGAGCGCCGAGCTCAAACCGGGCATCCGATTTGGATTCCGTCAGTTCTGACAAGTCACTTTCATCTCCCCGGTCGTGTTGGAATGATCGGCACGGGCATCCGGCCGGTATTTCAAGTTTTAGACCCCCGGCCCCGACCTGGCAGTTCATTTGAACCAAGTGTATTTTAGAAATGAAGTTTGAGCGCCGAGCTCAAACCGGGCATCCGATTTGGATTCCGTCAGTTCTGACAAGTCACTTTCATCTCCCCGGTCGTGTTGGAATGATCGGCACGGGCATCCGGCCGGTATTTCAAGTTTTAGACCCCCGGCCCCGACCTGGCAGTTCATTTGAACCAAGTGTATTTTAGAAATGAAGTTTGAGCGCCGAGCTCAAACCGGGCATCCGATTTGGATTCCGTCAGTTCTGACAAGTCACTTTCATCTCCCCGGTCGTGTTGGAACGATCGGCACGGGCATCCGGCCGGTATTTCAAGTTTTAGACCCCCGGCCCCGACCTGGCAGTTCATTTGAACCAAGTGTATTTTAGAAATGAAGTTTGAGCGCCGAGCTCAAACCGGGCATCCGATTTGGATTCCGTCAGTTCTGACAAGTCACTTTCATCTCCCCGGTCGTGTTGGAATGATCGGCACAGGGCATCCGGCCGGTATTTCAAGTTTTAGACCCCCGGCCCCGACCTGGCAGTTCATTTGAACCAAGTGTATTTTAGAAATGAAGTTTGAGCGCCGAGCTCAAACCGGGCATCCGATTTGGATTCCGTCAGTTCTGACAAGTCACTTTCATCTCCCCGGTCGTGTTGGAATGATCGGCACGGGCATCCGGCCGGTATTTCAAGTTTTAGACCCCCGGCCCCGACCTGGCAGTTCATTTGAACCAAGTGTATTTTAGAAATGAAGTTTGAGCGCCGAGCTCAAACCGGGCATCCGATTTGGATTCCGTCAGTTCTGACAAGTCACTTTCATCTCCCCGGTCGTGTTGGAATGATCGGCACGGGCATCCGGCCGGTATTTCAAGTTTTAGACCCCCGGCCCCGACCTGGCAGTTCATTTGAACCAAGTGTATTTTAGAAATGAAGTTTGAGCGCCGAGCTCAAACCGGGCATCCGATTTGGATTCCGTCAGTTCTGACAAGTCACTTTCATCTCCCCGGTCGTGTTGGAACGATCGGCACGGGCATCCGGCCGGTATTTCAAGTTTTAGACCCCCGGCCCCGACCTGGCAGTTCATTTGAACCAAGTGTATTTTAGAAATGAAGTTTGAGCGCCGAGCTCAAACCGGGCATCCGATTTGGATTCCGTCAGTTCTGACAAGTCACTTTCATCTCCCCGGTCGTGTTGGAATGATCGGCACGGGCATCCGGCCGGTATTTCAAGTTTTAGACCCCCGGCCCCGACCTGGCAGTTCATTTGAACCAAGTGTATTTTAGAAATGAAGTTTGAGCGCCGAGCTCAAACCGGGCATCCGATTTGGATTCCGTCAGTTCTGACAAGTCACTTTCATCTCCCCGGTCGTGTTGGAATGATCGGCACGGGCATCCGGCCGGTATTTCAAGTTTTAGACCCCCGGCCCCGACCTGGCAGTTCATTTGAACCAAGTGTATTTTAGAAATGAAGTTTGAGCGCCGAGCTCAAACCGGGCATCCGATTTGGATTCCGTCAGTTCTGACAAGTCACTTTCATCTCCCCGGTCGTGTTGGAATGATCGGCACGGGCATCCGGCCGGTATTTCAAGTTTTAGACCCCCGGCCCCGACCTGGCAGTTCATTTGAACCAAGTGTATTTTAGAAATGAAGTTTGAGCGCCGAGCTCAAACCGGGCATCCGATTTGGATTCCGTCAGTTCTGACAAGTCACTTTCATCTCCCCGGTCGTGTTGGAATGATCGGCACGGGCATCCGGCCGGTATTTCAAGTTTTAGACCCCCGGCCCCGACCTGGCAGTTCATTTGAACCAAGTGTATTTTAGAAATGAAGTTTGAGCGCCGAGCTCAAACCGGGCATCCGATTTGGATTCCGTCAGTTCTGACAAGTCACTTTCATCTCCCCGGTCGTGTTGGAACGATCGGCACGGGCATCCGGCCGGTATTTCAAGTTTTAGACCCCCGGCCCCGACCTGGCAGTTCATTTGAACCAAGTGTATTTTAGAAATGAAGTTTGAGCGCCGAGCTCAAACCGGGCATCCGATTTGGATTCCGTCAGTTCTGACAAGTCACTTTCATCTCCCCGGTCGTGTTGGAATGATCGGCACGGGCATCCGGCCGGTATTTCAAGTTTTAGACCCCCGGCCCCGACCTGGCAGTTCATTTGAACCAAGTGTATTTTAGAAATGAAGTTTGAGCGCCGAGCTCAAACCGGGCATCCGATTTGGATTCCGTCAGTTCTGACAAGTCACTTTCATCTCCCCGGTCGTGTTGGAACGATCGGCACGGGCATCCGGTCGGTATTTCAAGTTTTAGACCCCCGGCCCCGACCTGGCAGTTCATTTGAACCAAGTGTATTTTAGAAATGAACTTTGAGCGCCGAGCTCAAACCGGGCATCCGATTTGGATTCCGTCAGTTCTGACAAGTCACTTTCATCTCCCCGGTCGTGTTGGAATGATCGGCAAGGGCATCCGGCCGGTATTTCAAGTTTTAGACCCCCGGCCCCGACCTGGCAGTTCATTTGAACCAAGTGTATTTTAGAAATGAAGTTTGAGCGCCGAGCTCAAACCGGGCATCCGATTTGGATTCCGTCAGTTCTGACAAGTCACTTTCATCTCCCCGGTCGTGTTGGAATGATCGACACGGGCATCCGGCTGGTATTTCAAGTTTTAGACCCCCGGCCCCGACCTGGCAGTTCATTTGAACCAAGTGTATTTTAGAAATGAACTTTGAGCGCCGAGCTCAAACCGGGCATCCGATTTGGATTCCGTCAGTTCTGACAAGTCACTTTCATCTCCCCGGTCGTGTTGGAATGATCGGCACGGGCATCCGGCTGGTATTTCAAGTTTTAGACCCCCGGCCCCGACCTGGCAGTTCATTTGAACCAAGTGTATTTTAGAAATGAAGTTTGAGCGCCGAGCTCAAACCGGGCATCCGATTTGGATTCCGTCAGTTCTGACAAGTCACTTTCATCTCCCCGGTCGTGTTGGAATGATCGGCAAGGGCATCCGGCCGGTATTTCAAGTTTTAGACCCCCGGCCCCGACCTGGCAGTTCATTTGAACCAAGTGTATTTTAGAAATGAAGTTTGAGCGCCGAGCTCAAACCGGGCATCCGATTTGGATTCCGTCAGTTCTGACAAGTCACTTTCATCTCCCCGGTCGTGTTGGAATGATCGGCACGGGCATCCGGCCAGTATTTCAAGTTTTAGACCCCCGGCGCCGACCTGGCAGTTCATTTGAACCAAGTGTATTTTAGAAATGAAGTTTGAGCACCGAGCTCAAACCGGGCATCCGATTTTGATTTCGTCAGTTCTGACAAGTCACTTTCATCTCCCCGGTCGTGTTGGAATGATCGGTACGGTCATCCGGCCAGTATTTCAAGTTTTAGACCCCCGGCCCCGACCTGGCAATTCATTTTAACCAAGTGTATTTTAGAAATGAAGTTTGAGCGCCGAGCTCAAACCGGGCATCCGATTTGGATTCCGTCAGTTCTGACAAGTCACTTTCATCTCCCCAGTCGTGTTGCAATGATCGGCACAGGCATCAGGCCGGTATTTCAAGTTTTAGACCTTCGGCCCCGACCTGGTAGTTCATTTGAACCAAGTGTATTTTAGAAATGAACTTTGAGCGCCGAGCTCAAACCGAGCATCCGATTTGGATTCCGTCAGTTCTGAAAAGCCACTTTCATCTCCCCGGTCGTGTTGGAACGATGGGCACGGGCATCCGGCCGGTATTTCAAGTTTTAGACCCCCGGCCCCGACCTGGCAGTTCATTTGAACCAAGTGTATTTTAGAAATGAAGTTTGAGCGCCGAGCTCAAACCGGGCATCCGATTTGGATTCCGTTAGTTCTGACAAGTCACTTTCATCTCCCCGATCGTGTTGGAACGATCGGCACGAGCGTCCGTGATAAGTACAATATGAAGTGATCTAGAAGGGGAGGGGATGAATAGATCACTGTTTTCATAGATTTAAAAAATTATTGCAGAGTATATTGCTAAACGGAGCTAACCTCGAGCTCTGACTATCGTAAAAGATGCAGTGCAGTTAATAGCTCAAGCAAATAGAAGGCATACCACAATATTATCACGATCAATCACACAAGGGCTCAGAGGATTTTAAGGTGGTTCGGTCCTTCAGACCTACATCCACCCCACACTCAACCTGAGTGTGGCTTCACTAAAGGCTGGGCAACACAGCTTGCCAAACAACTGCTGATACACAGCTTCCCAGGAGAACAACCTCTCCTCTTCCTCCTACCCGGAGGGAACCTCTAGCGATCAGCAGTCACTAGAACCCAGAGACTCACGTCTCTCTTCCTCTTTACCAAGAGGGAAACCCCACTAGTAGCAGCCCTGCTACTAGTGAACCAGAGGTCGAAGACCCCTCTTCCTCCCAACCCGGAGGGTACCTACAAGCAGCTCACCTGCTGCTTGCAAACCGGAGATTGACTCTCCCTACTCCTGATCTCACAGGAGGACCCCGACCTCAGTCCAGAGGATCGGAAACACAAACAATAACAGTTGAAGAAAGATAAGAACAAGAAATGAAAAATACGAACGAAGGAAATCAAATGCCAGACAATGGAAACAATGTAGCTCAATATAGAGCAATAGACTTCGGATTTGATCCGCAAGTCAGAACAATTCTTCTGATCACTCTTCTGCTCTCTTTCTATTTCTCTCTGCTATTCTTTCTTCTTTCTTTTCTTTTTTCCTGGATCGAAGGGCTCTCTGTTTCCCTGTTTTCTTCTATGCCTCTCTACTTCGATCACCTTCATCTGAGGACGAAGGATTCTATTTATAGCATCAACAGCAGATGGATAGGGCATGAAACGCGTGTGCCTCCCACGCTCGATCCACAAGTTTCCTGTCACGTGCCTTTATCAAATTGGTTCCTCTTGTCTCGGATCACGTGCAGCCCTGGAGTGTGGAATGTTCTTCCTCGGACCTGTAATGAGATTAAGTCCATTAATACGCTGCATGGCTATTAAAACCAAAACTGCATGAGGTATAGTAACAACAACACGACGTGACTATTTCTCGAGATGACATAAGAACGACACGAGATACTCTGTAACAGATCAGATATACAGAAGATAATGACACGAGGTGAGGTTATAAGCAAGAGAGACACGAGGTTAAAAATGCAAAAACAACACGAGGACAATACGGGCTAACGACAGAAACCGACATGAAGACTAAAGCGAGAGACCAACACGAGGACAGAATATAAGGAAACGACTCGAGGTGAAAACAACACGAAGTGAAGTTAGACACGAAGTAAAAAGCAACGACACGGAGTATAGTGGTGACAAACACACACTACACAGAAAAACGACACGAGATAAAAATAATGCTAAGTGAAAACAGTAATCGACACGCGGTGAGAACAACACGAGGATAGTGAGAACAGCACGAGATGAAAACAACACAGGCTGATAACGACACAAAGTCGAAACAGTAAATGACACGGGATAACACTGCACGAGGTAAAACGACACGAAGACTTAATAATAAAAACGACACGAGGTGGCAATAAAGGAGAACGACATGAAAACAACATGGACTGCAACCGAAACCGACACGAAGTCAAACAGTACAACACGAGGTGTTGTAACCAAGACGAAGTGCCAATCAATCACGAAGACAGTATGCAAAGAAACGACTCGAAGTGAGATGAGAACAGAATGAAACAAAGAAGACGACACGGAGTGCATAAAACCAACACGAAGACGTGGACTATAGTAACCGTCACGAAGTGTGGTTACTAAGCAGGAATCGACACGAGGTCTACAGAAAAACTACTCGAAGTTCATCAGAACTTTTAGAGCAGCTTCAGGAACACGACACGAAGTCATGAGAAGAGAAAAACAATCACGAAGTGAAACGAACACTTGAACTTAGACTGACTTAGAGACTCAGCGAAAGGACTCGAAGACAGGAATACAAAGGATGACATGGAAACAACACAGTAAACAAAGACTGCACGAGGTGAAAGACAACACTCAAACAGACGACAACATGGCTAACTCGACACGAGGTGAAAACGCGAAGCAAGAACTACATGATGTTTGAGGAAAAACAGCACGAAGACAGAACATGAACGAACACACGAAGTGTTACCTCTTAGCAGTTATTTCATATAAAACCATGGATAACTCAAGTGCAAGATATCTGATCAAAAATAACAAGAACAATTAACATAGTGTTGCTCATCATCAAAATACTTAGGGAAGACACACAATCCAACAATCTCCCCCTTTTTGATGATGGCAACACTATATTAAGTATGAGAGATAAGTTCAAAAGAGATCAATTCAGGATATTTAATGCAGACAACTTAAAGCATACTTGCTTCCTTACTTTCCTTGATGAAACCTGAACACTCCCCCTCACTCCCCCTGAACACAGCAACAGTTTACCAACAGTTTACCTCAGACTTGATAACTAACTCCCCCTCAACTCAATTCTCTCCCCCTTTGACATCATCAAAACTAGGGTCAAATCTGAAGATACAGAGAAGGGAAAATTGCTGACTATAGAGAGAAGACAGGACAGAGTAAGGCAGATAAATGGAGACTATTGAGATGTTTAGTCAATTAAGAAAGCCATTAATTTTATGTGAGGATTTTTGAGGAACAGTTAGTCAGACTGTGCAAAAAACTGTGAATAAGGATTTGCTCCATACACAGAACCAGATTCTAAGCAAGTGAGGTACAAGATACCAGTTTGATCAAAATAAGTCTTTACTGAGAGAGTATTATGTAAGACAGCCAGAAGACAAAGACCTGTGGTATTGAGAACAAACAAATCAAAAGCTATACTTCAAGTGAGCAGGATCTTTAAAGATGGTCAAGATCAGAGGTAAGTCTGTCAAGTACACCTTTGACATTAGGGAGACACCTTGTTTAGAGGCAAGAATCCCCAGTTACTCGGTGGCAGGACCACATTACCCCTTCTGATAAGAAGACAGAGATAGTATTCTAGCTGGTGTTGACATTAAGGTGACACCTTTATCTGAGGCCAGACACCCCAGTTACTAACCAGATATGTACCATAGCTCTGTATGATCAAGACAACTATTAAGACCAGATGATTACTGCCATCTCATGACATGGGAAGCTTTCACTTCATTGATGAAAATCCCAGTTTCTCAATGAGCAGTTAACAAAGTTGATAACCCTTTTATGAATTTTGTTTTTATTTACCAGCTCTTAAAACCTTGTTAATGAAGCTTGAGTCCGTTTGAGAACAATACACCAGATCCAAGGTGATTCAGACTAAAACACAAAATACCTCATTTTGGACTCACCATTGACTAAGTAGGTATGCTGTACTGACTAGATCAGAAGACAGTTACAGTGTATGAAGATTAATCTTGAATTCAGATTTTGATCTCAGTGGGACTAACAGCTGAAATTCCAACAAGAAATTAGATGAACAGCCTTAAAGAGTAAAGCATCCAACATTTTCTTTTATACACCTAATCAACCTGATTCTCTTATGATGTCAGCAAAATGTCGTTCGGAGTATGTTCAAATTAGGTCAAAGATCAAGACACCTATTATAAATCATCTCCCCCTGAGACCTTGACCCCAACACAGACTTAGCCAAGACAACCCTCAACGCACTTCAAAAAGAACACCATGATGAGTATGATAAGCATAATAACACATGACATGGTATTCAGAAATCAAATTTTCAATCATGAAATTCTGTAAATACCTAGTTCTCTGCGCATAGTGCTAAATTTTTCAGTATCCAGTGGCTTAGTAAAGATATCTGCAATTTGTGAGTTAGTGCCAACATGGATCAACTCAAAAGTCTTCCTTGCTACTTCATCTCGAATAAAATGATGCCTGATTTCGATGTGTTTAGTTCGAGAATGAAGTACAGGATTCTTTGCAATGTTTATTGCACTAGTATTGTCACAAAAGATAGAAGTACAACCTAGCTCAACCGAGTAATCCAGAAGCTGGTGTTTTATCCATATAACTTGTGTGCCACAGCTCCCTGCTGCCACATATTCAGCTTCAACAGTAGAGAGAGCCACAGAGTGTTGCTTCTTGGATCCCCAAGAGACTAAGCACCCTCCTAGAAATTCGCAGTGACCACTAGTGCTCTTCCTGTCCAATTTACATCCTGCATAATCTGCATCAGTGTATGCAATGAGATCTAAGTTACATGATGCAGGATACCAGAGACCTAGATCATGAGTGGCAGATAAGTATCTAAAGATTCTCTTTACAGCTGCCAGATGCAATTCAGTAGGTCTAGCCTGGTATCTGGCACACATCCCTACACTAAATTGAATGTCGGGCCTGGATGCAGTTAAGTAGAGGAGTGAACCGATCATACCTCTATATAGTTTAGCATCCACCTCTTTACCTTTTTCGTCTGAATCCAGTGAGGAGCTGGTACTCATGGGTGTTGAGATTGTCTTGAGGTTGGTCATTCCAAACCTTTTCAGCATCTCCAGAGTATACTTGGTTTGATTTATGAAACAACCATCCTCCATTTGTTTGACCTGCAGCCCAAGAAAATATTTTAGTTCGCCAACTAGACTCATTTCAAATTCTTGGGACATAGACTCAGAAAAGTCTTTACATAATTTTGAGTTGTTAGATCCGAAAATGATATCATCAACATATACCTGGACCACTATTAACTCCTTTCCGAGACTTTTGGTGAAGAGGGTTTGGTCAACCTTACCTCGAGTGTAGCCCTTGCTCACAAGGAACTCAGAAAGTCTCTCATACCAGGCTCGAGGAGCCTGCTTCAATCCATAGAGGGCTTTATTCAACCTAAAAACCATGTTAGGCTGAACAGAGAAATTAAACCCAGGAGGTTGTTCAACATATACCTCTTCCTTCAATAACCCATTTAAGAATGCGCTTTTGACATCCATTTGCTGAAGCCGAATTTTTCTAGAGCAAGCAAATGCAAACAGAATTCTTATAGCTTCCATCCTAGCTACTGGTGCATAGGATTCATCAAAATCCACACCAAATTCCTGACTGTAGCCTTGAGCTACAAGTCTTGCTTTGTTTCTAGAGATAGCACCATTTTCATCAATCTTATTTTTGAAAACCCATTTAGTGCCAATGACATGAGTGTTTTCAGGTCTAGGAACTAGTTTCCATACATTATTTTTCTCAAATTGATTTAATTCCTCACCCATGGAGGATACCCAAGAATCATGCTTTAAAGCCTCTTCCACAGTCTTGGGTTCTACCTGAGATGTCAAAGCAGCTAAGTCCTGTTCTTGGACAGTTCTAAAGTGAGACCTTGTCCTAGTGGGATCATGCAAATTACCTATGACATTTTCACTAGGATGATCTTTGTGAAATATTACCTCACCTGAGGGTTCACCTACCTCAGTTGCTCCTTCTTGTTGTAAGTTTTCTGGTTGAGCAGTTTGCCGCATCTCTCCTACTTCAATTTTCTCCAAGAAATCTCCCTCATCAGGTGACTCACTGTCATCATTTGTCCTTTTGTCAGATAGAACATTCTCATCAAACACCACATGAGGTGTTTCTTCAACAGTTTGCTCATCTTTATTGAAGACTCTGTATACCCTAGAGGTTTCTGAATATCCGAGAAAAATTCCAGGAGAGCTTCTTGCTTCAAACTTATCCAAACCATTCTTACCATTATTGTGGATGAAGCATTTGGAACCAAAAATTTTAAAGTAAGAAATGTTTGGCAGCTTACCCTTGAGGAGTTCATAAGGAGTTTTCTTATGAGTAGGTCTTACCAAGGCTCGATTTAAAATGTAGCATGCTGTATTTGCAGCTTCTGCCCAAAATCTCCTTGGAAGTCCACTCTCAATTAGCATAGTCCTGGCCATTTCAATTATTGACCTGTTTCTTCTCTCAACAATTCCATTCTGCTCCGGTGTCCTGGGAGAAGAAGATCTGTGAGTCACTCCCTCTCTTGAGCAAAATTCAGAGAACGAAGAGTTTTCAAACTCTCCTCCATGGTCAGACTGAATTGTAATGATATTATGTTCACCTTGCAGTTTGATTTTATTAAAAAGTTCTTCAAAGTGAGCAAAAGCATCATTTTTATTTGCTAAACAGAACAACCAAGAAAATCTAGTGAAGTCATCAACTATGACTAGACCATATCTCTTACCTGACAGGCTTTGTATTCGAGTAGGACCAAAGAGATCCATGTGCAAGTGCTGTAGTGGTTTAGATGAGAGACCCTCAGTTCTCAACTTAAAAACTGCACGAGTCTGTTTACCTTGAGCACAAGCATCACAGAGCTTGGACCCTAACTGGAATTTTATTTTGGGCAAACCTCTGACTAGGTTATAATTAGACAGTTTATTCAAAGTAGACACACTAGCGTGGCCTAGACGCCTATGCCAGTCAAAAGCAACCTGTTCAGAATTAGCAGACAGACACAAGTTTGTTTCAGAATTATCATCAAGATCAACGATGTACACATTATTTACTCTATGACCTTTGAACATGATGTTATCAGAATTCAGCTCAAAAACAGTGCACGAGTTGTGGTCAAAGAGTACCTTGTGTCCTTTGTCACAAAGTTGACTTATACTTACCAAGTTGTGCTGAAGTCCTTCTACAAGATACACATCTTCAATGGAGTTAGTGGAGGACTTACCAACCGTGCCAATTCCAATTATTCTTCCTCTGTTATTTCCTCCGAATTTGACCAAGCCCCCAGACTTCATTTTTAGTTTGCTGAATTTGGACCGGTCTCCTGTCATGTGCCTGCTACAGCCGCTGTCAAGATACCACTTGTTATGCTCAGCTGCCAGGCTGACCTGCAAAAATTCAGACAGAGTAATGTGGGACCCAATTCAAATTGGGTCCAAAACCAGTTTTCAGATTATGCAGAAAGCACTTGGGAATCCACATTTGTTTTATAGTTCTCTTCAGTGGATTTATGTGGGTTGATTCTTCCCTTTTGTTATTTCTTGGTGGGTGTTGAATAAGCTTATTCCTATTTGAACTATGCTGTTTCTGAACAAAGACATTGTTGGTTGGCCTCTTAGAAGATGTGCGTGTGTGTTGAGCATAATTCATGTAAGCATTTTTACTCCAATAAAATTTGTGCTGAAACTGGTGATCGTTGCCATGCTCTACTTGATAATTAGCATGATGAGTTTTCTTAACAAAACTTTTCGCTCTTTTTGTGGCCTCTATAGGACTGGTCCTGTGAGGACCTTTGTTCCACGCCTGCTGTACATGAGCAGTGCTTGTCTCAGGATTTCCTGACTTAGACTGCTGACCAGTGGAGTGAATGAATTTACTGGTCGATGACTTCATTGTAGAGACAGATTTGGAACTGGATGGTGTTTCCAGTTTCTCTTTGCCTTTGGCGGGGCAGAACGTGATAGTCTTAAATTCAAAGGGTTTTTTACTAGTAGGATTGTATCCTAATCCCTCCCTATTGAAGTTTACCCTCGACCCCAGAAGGACATTCAGGTTGTTTCTCCCCTCTGTAAACTTTTCAAGCACTTTTTCTTTGTCCTCAATCTCCTTCTGAAATTCATTGCATTGGTCCTGGAGTTCCTGATTAACTGTTCTAACTGCCTCATATTTTTCAGCCATCAGTCTAATCTCTCCTTTAGACTCTTCAGCTTTACACTTCAGCTCATCTATTCTAGCTAGACTCTCCTCTCTTTCCATTCTCAACCTCTCAATCTCACCTTTAACCTGGTCTAGCTCAATGGCCATCTCCTTGGTTTTCATGCTATCAGTGACAATAGAAGAGTGTTCTTCAGACAGAGAATGAAACTTACGTCTAAGCATTCTGTGCTCCTTGTTTAAACAATTATATTTACTTAACAGGTCGCCATAGGCGTCCTCCCAATCATCCAAAGTAAAATTCTCAAATAAATTTGTTACCTCTTTCTCATGGTCGGCCATGAGGCAGGTCTTCTCTTCATTTTCACTGGACGAAGTGGCTTCTGGGTCCTCCTCCTCATCGCTCCATGTGCACAGCATGGCCTTCTTCTTCTTGTGCACCACATTCTTCTGGTGTCCTGGAGCCTTAGCTTGTAGCTCTGGACATTCACTTTTCATGTGACCGGATTTCTGACAATGATAGCAAGTGATCTTCTTAGCAGACCGGTTCTTCTCAAATCTTCGTTCAGGAGACTTCATTGCAGCATTAAATTTCTTCCTCCTGTAGAATTTTCCTTTTGTTCTTAGGAACTTTCTGAACTGCCTGGTGAGCATAGCTCGCTCGTCCTTGTCCAGGTCTGAGAGTCCATCAGACCCTTCGCTGCTATCATCACTGCTGCTGCTGCTGCTGTTGTTGCTCTTCTTAGTATGTCGTGAAACCTTCAGAGCAACATTCTTTCCCTTTCTGTCATGCCCATCGTTTCCTCGTTTGAAATTCATTTCATGGGTCATGAGAGAACCAATCAGCTGGGTTACTGTCATGATGGATAAATCTCTTGATTCCTCTATTACAGTCACCTTGGTATCCCAGACGGGAGTTAGAGACCTAAGGATCTTCCTGACTATGTCTTCTTGTTGAATATCCTTTCCAAGGCCTTTCAGACTGTTGATGATCACAGATAATCTGGCATACATTTCTGTGATCGGCTCCTCTGGCTTCATCTTAAATAACTCATATTGAGTTGTAAGTATGTTGATCTTGGTAGCCTTCACCTGAGATGTGCCCTCATGAATTAACTGCAAATCATCCCACATGTTCTTTGCAGTCTTGCACGCTGAGATCCTTGAATATTCTTCCGGATGGACGGCGCACTGTATGATGTTAAGAGCTGTCCAATTCAGTGCGGAGAGTTTGACCTGATCTTCTGTCCACATATCTTCATTCGGTGGAAGGGTGTATGGACCATCTGTAATGACTTTCCATAGCTTGTTGCTTTGGGCCCTGATAAAGACTTCCATCCTGTTCTTCCAGAAGAAGTAATTATTACCATCAAAGAAAGGGGGGCGGGTGATAGACTGCCCATCAGCTATGAAACTGCGAGGACCATTGGATCCGTTTCCCTGGCCGTTGGACCACATTCTGGGAAAAACCTACTCTGATACCAACTGATAAGTACAATATGAAGTGATCTAGAAGGGGAGGGGATGAATAGATCACTGTTTTCGTAGATTTAAAAAATTATTGCAGAGTATATTGCTAAACGGAGCTAACCTCGAGCTCTGACTATCGTAAAAGATGCAGTGCAGTTAATAGCTCAAGCAAATAGAAGGCATACCACAATATTATCACGATCAATCACACAAGGGCTCAGAGGATTTTAAGGTGGTTCGGTCCTTCAGACCTACATCCACCCCACACTCAACCTGAGTGTGGCTTCACTAAAGGCTGGGCAACACAGCTTGCCAAACAACTGCTGATACACAGCTTCCCAGGAGAACAACCTCTCCTCTTCCTCCTACCCGGAGGGAACCTCTAGCGATCAGCAGTCACTAGAACCCAGAGACTCACGTCTCTCTTCCTCTTTACCAAGAGGGAAACCCCACTAGTAGCAGCCCTGCTACTAGTGAACCAGAGGTCGAAGACCCCTCTTCCTCCCAACCCGGAGGGTACCTACAAGCAGCTCACCTGCTGCTTGCAAACCGGAGATTGACTCTCCCTACTCCTGATCTCACAGGAGGACCCCGACCTCAGTCCAGAGGATCGGAAACACAAACAATAACAGTTGAAGAAAGATAAGAACAAGAAATGAAAAATACGAACGAAGGAAATCAAATGCCAGACAATGGAAACAATGTAGCTCAATATAGAGCAATAGACTTCGGATTTGATCCGCAAGTCAGAACAATTCTTCTGATCACTCTTCTGCTCTCTTTCTATTTCTCTCTGCTATTCTTTCTTCTTTCTTTTCTTTTTTCCTGGATCGAAGGGCTCTCTGTTTCCCTGTTTTCTTCTATGCCTCTCTACTTCGATCACCTTCATCTGAGGACGAAGGATTCTATTTATAGCATCAACAGCAGATGGATAGGGCATGAAACGCGTGTGCCTCCCACGCTCGATCCACAAGTTTCCTGTCACGTGCCTTTATCAAATTGGTTCCTCTTGTCTCGGATCACGTGCAGCCCTGGAGTGTGGAATGTTCTTCCTCGGACCTGTAATGAGATTAAGTCCATTAATACGCTGCATGGCTATTAAAACCAAAACTGCATGAGGTATAGTAACAACAACACGACGTGACTATTTCTCGAGATGACATAAGAACGACACGAGATACTCTGTAACAGATCAGATATACAGAAGATAATGACACGAGGTGAGGTTATAAGCAAGAGAGACACGAGGTTAAAAATGCAAAAACAACACGAGGACAATACGGGCTAACGACAGAAACCGACATGAAGACTAAAGCGAGAGACCAACACGAGGACAGAATATAAGGAAACGACTCGAGGTGAAAACAACACGAAGTGAAGTTAGACACGAAGTAAAAAGCAACGACACGGAGTATAGTGGTGACAAACACACACTACACAGAAAAACGACACGAGATAAAAATAATGCTAAGTGAAAACAGTAATCGACACGCGGTGAGAACAACACGAGGATAGTGAGAACAGCACGAGATGAAAACAACACAGGCTGATAACGACACAAAGTCGAAACAGTAAATGACACGGGATAACACTGCACGAGGTAAAACGACACGAAGACTTAATAATAAAAATGACACGAGGTGGCAATAAAGGAGAACGACATGAAAACAACATGGACTGCAACCGAAACCGACACGAAGTCAAACAGTACAACACGAGGTGTTGTAACCAAGACGAAGTGCCAATCAATCACGAAGATAGTATGCAAAGAAACGACTCGAAGTGAGATGAGAACAGAATGAAACAAAGAAGACGACACGGAGTGCATAAAACCAACACGAAGACGTGGACTATAGTAACCGTCACGAAGTGTGGTTACTAAGCAGGAATCGACACGAGGTCTACAGAAAAACTACTCGAAGTTCATCAGAACTTTTAGAGCAGCTTCAGGAACACGACACGAAGTCATGAGAAGAGAAAAACAATCACGAAGTGAAACGAACACTTGAACTTAGACTGACTTAGAGACTCAGCGAAAGGACTCGAAGACAGGAATACAAAGGATGACATGGAAACAACACAGTAAACAAAGACTGCACGAGGTGAAAGACAACACTCAAACAGACGACAACATGGCTAACTCGACACGAGGTGAAAACGCGAAGCAAGAACTACATGATGTTTGAGGAAAAACAGCACGAAGACAGAACATGAACGAACACACGAAGTGTTACCTCTTAGCAGTTATTTCATATAAAACCATGGATAACTCAAGTGCAAGATATCTGATCAGAAATAACAAGAACAATTAACATAGTGTTGCTCATCATCAAAATACTTAGGGAAGACACACAATCCAACAGTCCGGCCGGTATTTCAAGTTTTAGACCGCCGGCCCCGACCTGGCAGTTCATTTGAACCAAGTGTATTTTAGAAATGAAGTTTGCGCGCCGAGCTCAAACCGGGCATCCGATTTGGATTCCGTCAGTTCTGACAAGTCACTTTCATCTCCCCAGTCATGTTGGAAGGATCGGCATGGGCATCCGGTCGGTATTTCAAGTTTTAGACCCCCGGCCCCGACCTGGCAGTTCATTTGAACCAAGTGTTTTTTAGAAATGAACTTTGAGCGCCGAGTTCAAACCGGGCATCCGATTTGGATTCCGTCAGTTCTGAAAAGTCACTTTCATCTCCCCGGTCGTGTTGGAATGATCGGCACGGGCATCCGGCCGGTATTTCAAGTTTTAGAGCCCCGGCCCCGACCTGGCAGTTCATTTGAACCAAGTGTATTTTAGAAATGAACTTTGAGCGCCGAGCTCAAACCGGGCATCCGATTTGGATTCCGTCAGTTCTGACAAGTCACTTTCATCTCCCCGGTCGTGTTGGAATGATCGGCACAGGCATCCGGCCGGTATTTCAAGTTTTAGACCCCCGGCCCCGACCTGGCAATTTATTTGAACCAAGTGTATTTTAGAAATGAAGTTTGAGCGCCGAGCTCAAACCGGGCATCCGATTTGGATTCCGTAAGTTCTGACAAGTCACTTTCATCTCCCCGGTCGTGTTGGAATGATCGGCACGGGCATCCGGCCGGTATTTCAAGTTTTAGACCCCCGGCCCCGACCTGGCTGTTCATTTGAACCAAGTGTATTTTAGAAATGAACTTTGAGCGCCGAGCTCAAACCGGGCATCCGATTTAGATTCCGTCAGTTCTGACAAGTCACTATCATCTCCCTGGTCGTGTTGGAACGATCGGCATGGGCATCCGGCCGGTATTTCAAGTTTTAGACCCCCGGCCCCGACCTGGCAGTTCATTTGAACCAAGTGTATTTTAGAAATGAAGTTTGAGCGCCGAGCTCAAACCGGGCATCCGATTTGGATTCCGTCAGTTCTGACAAGTCACTTTCATCTCCCCGGTCGTGTTGGAATGATCGGCACGGGCATCCGGCTGGTATTTCAAGTTTTAGACCCCCGGCCCCGACCTGGCAGTTCATTTGAACCAAGTGTATTTTAGAAATGAACTTTGAGCGCCGAGCTCAAACCGGGCATCCGATTTGGATTCCGTCAGTTCTGACAAGTCACTTTCATCTCCCCGGTCGTGTTGGAATGATCGGCACGGCATCCGGCCGGTATTTCAAGTTTTAGACCCCCGGCCCCGACCTGGCAGTTCATTTGAACCAAGTGTATTTTAGAAATGAACTTTGAGCGCCGAGCTCAAACCGGGCATCCGATTTGGATTCCGTCAGTTCTGAAAAGTCACTTTCATCTCCCCGGTCGTGTTGGAACGATCGGCACGGGCATCCGGCCGGTATTTCAAGTTTTAGACCCCCGGCCCCGACCTGGCAGTTCATTTGAACCAAGTGTATTTTAGAAATGAAGTTTGAGCGCCGAGCTCAAACCGGGCATCCGATTTGGATTCCGTCAGTTCTGACAAGTCACTTTCATCTCCCCGGTCGTGTTGGAATGATCGGCACGGGCATCCGGCCGGTATTTCAAGTTTTAGACCCCCGGCCCCGACCTGGCAGTTCATTTGAACCAAGTGTATTTTAGAAATGAAGTTTGAGCGCCGAGCTCAAACCGGGCATCCGATTTGGATTCCGTCAGTTCTGACAAGTCACTTTCATCTCCCCGGTCGTGTTGGAACGATCGGCACGGCATCCGGCCAGTATTTCAAGTTTTAGACCCCCGGCCCCGACCTGGCAGTTCATTTGAACCAAGTGTATTTTAGAAATGAACTTTGAGCGCCGAGCTCAAACCGGGCATCCGATTTGGATTCCGTCAGTTCTGAAAAGTCACTTTCATCTCCCCGGTCGTGTTGGAATGATCGGCATGGCATCCGGCTGGTATTTCAAGTTTTAGACCCCCGGCCCCGACCTGGCAGTTCATTTGAACCAAGTGTATTTTAGAAATGAACTTTGAGCGCCGAGCTCAAACCGGGCATCCGATTTGGATTCCGTCAGTTCTGACAAGTCACTTTCATCTCCCCGGTCGTGTTGGAATGATCGGCACTGGCATCCGTCAGGTATTTCAAGTTTTAGACCCCCGGCCCCGACCTGGCAGTTCATTTGAACCAAGTGTATTTTAGAAATGAACTTTGAGCGCCGAGCTCAAACCGGGCATCCGATTTGGATTCCGTCAGTTCTGAAAAGTCACTTTCATCTCCCCGGTCGTGTTGGAATGATCGGCACGGGCATCCGGCCGGTATTTCAAGTTTTAGACCCCCGGCCCCGACCTGGCAGTTCATTTGAACCAAGTGTATTTTAGAAATGAACTTTGAGCGCCGAGTTCAAACCGGGCATCCGATTTGGATTCCGTTAGTTCTGAAAAGTCACTTTCATCTCCCCGGTCGTGTTGGAATGATCGGCATGGGCATCCGACCGGTATTTCAAGTTTTAGACCCCCGGCCCCGACCTGGCAGTTCATTTGAACCAAGTGTATTTTAGAAATGAACTTTGAGCGCCGAGCTCAAACCGGGCATCCGATTTGGATTCCGTCAGTTCTGAAAAGTAACTTTCATCTCCCCGGTCGTGTTGGAATGATCGGCATGGGCATCCGGCAGGTATTTCAAGTTTTAGACCCCCGGCCCCGACCTGGCAGTTCATTTGAACCAAGTGTATTTTAGAAATGAAGTTTGAGCGCCGAGCTCAAACCGGGCATCCGATTTGGATTCTGTCAGTTCTGACAAGTCACTTTCATCTCCCCGGTCGTGTTGGAATGATCGGCATGGGCATCCGGCCGGTATTTCAAGTTTTAGACCCCCGGCCCCGACCTGGCAGTTCATTTGAACCAAGTGTATTTTAGAAATGAACTTTGAGCGCCGAGCTCAAACCGGGCATCCGATTTGGATTCCGTCAGTTCTGACAAGTCACTTTCATCTCCCCGGTCGTGTTGGAATGATCGGCATGGGCATCCGGCCGATATTTCAAGTTTTAGACCCCCGGCCCCGACCTGGCAGTTCATTTGAACCAAGTGTATTTTAGAAATGAAGTTTGAGCACCGAGCTCAAACCGGGCATCCGATTTTGATTCCGTCAGTTCTGACAAGTCACTTTCATCTCCCCGGTCGTGTTGGAATGATCGGTATGGCCATCCGGCCAGTATTTCAAGTTTTAGAACCCCGGCGCCGACCTGGCAGTTCATTTGAACCAAGTGTATTTTAGAAATGAAGTTTGAGCGCCGAGCTCAAACCGGGCATCCGATTTGGATTCCGTCAGTTCTGACAAGTCACTTTCATCTCCCCGGTCGTGTTGGAATGATCGACACGGGCATCCGGCCGGTATTTCAAGTTTTAGACCCCCGGCCCCGACCTGGCAGTTCATTTTAACCAAGTGTATTTTAGAAATGAAGTTTGAGCGCCGAGCTCAAACCGGGCATCCGATTTGGATTCCGTCAGTTCTGACAAGTCACTTTCATCTCCCCGGTCGTGTTGGAATGATCGGCACAGGCATCAGGCCGGTATTTCAAGTTTTAGACCCCCGGCCCCGACCTGGCAGTTCATTTGAACCAAGTGTATTTTAGAAATGAACTTTGAGCGCCGAGCTCAAACCGAGCATCCGATTTGGATTCCGTCAGTTCTGAAAAGCCACTTTCATCTCCCCGGTCGTGTTGGAACGATGGGCATGGGCATCCGGCCGGTATTTCAAGTTTTAGACCCCCGGCCCCGACCTGGCAGTTCATTTGAACCAAGTGTATTTTAGAAATGAAGTTTGAGCGCCGAGCTCAAACCGGGCATCCGATTTGGATTCCGTCAGTTCTGACAAGTCACTTTCATCTCCCCGGTCGTGTTGGAACGATCGGCACGGGCTGTCCGGCCGGTATTTCAAGTTTTAGACCTCCGGCCCCGACCTGGCAGTTCATTTGAACCAAGTGTATTTTAGAAATGAAGTTTGCGCGCCGAGCTCAAACTGGGCATCCGATTTGGATTCCGTCAGTTCTGACAAGTCACTTTCATCTCCCCAGTCGTGTTGGAACGATCGGCACGGGCATCCGGTCGGAATTTCAAGTTTTAGATCCCCGGCCCCGACCTGGCAGTTCATTTGAACCAAGTGTATTTTAGAAATGAACTTTGAGCGCCGAGTTCAAACCGGGCATCCGATTTGGATTCCGTCAGTTCTGAAAAGTCACTTTCATCTCCCCGGTCGTGTTGGAATGATCGGCACGGGCATCCGGCCGGTATTTCAAGTTTTAGACCTCCGGCCCCGACCTGGCAGTTCATTTGAACCAAGTGTATTTTAGAAATGAAGTTTGAGCGCCGAGCTCAAACCGGGCATCCGATTTGGATTCCGTCAGTTCTGACAAGTCACTTTCATCTCCCCGGTCGTGTTGGAATGATCGGCACGGGCATCCGGCCGGTATTTCAAGTTTTAGACCCCCGGCCCCGACCTGGCAGTTCATTTGAACCAAGTGTATTTTTGAAATGAACTTTGAGCGCCGAGCTCAAACCGGGCATCCGATTTGGATTCCGTCAGTTCTGACAAGTCACTTTCATCTCCCCAGTCGTGTTGGAATGATCGGCATGGGCATCCGGCCGGTATTTCAAGTTTTAGACCCCCGGCCCCGACCTGGCAGTTCATTTGAACCAATTGTATTTTAGAAATGAAGTTTGAGCGCCGAGCTCAAACCGGGCATCCGATTTGGATTCCGTCAGTTCTGACAAGTCACTTTCATCTCCCCGGTCGTGTTGGAATGATCGGCATGGGCATCCGGCTGGTATTTCAAGTTTTAGACCCCCGGCCCCGACCTGGCAGTTCATTTGAACCAAGTGTATTTTAGAAATGAAGTTTGAGCGCCGAGCTCAAACCGGGCATCCGATTTGGATTCCGTCAGTTCTGACAAGTCACTTTCATCTCCCCGGTCGTGTTGGAATGATCGGCACGGGCATCCGGCCGGTATTTCAAGTTTTAGACCCCCGGCCCCGACCTGGCAGTTCATTTGAACCAAGTGTATTTTAGAAATGAACTTTGAGCGCCGAGCTCAAACCGGGCATCCGATTTGGATTCCGTCAGTTCTAATAAGTCACTTTCATCTCCCCGGTCGTGTTGGAACGATCGGCATGGGCATCCGGCCGGTATTTCAAGTTTTAGACCCCCGGCCCCGACCTGGCAGTTCCTTTGAACCAAGTGTATTTTAGACATGAAGTTTGAGCGGCGAGCTCAAACCGGGCATCCGATTTGGATTCCGTCAGTTCTGACAAGTCACTTTCATCTCCCCGGTCGTGTTGGAACGATCGGCACGGGCATCCGGTCGGTATTTCAAGTTTTAGACCCCCGGCCCCGACCTGGCAGTTCATTTGAACCAAGTGTATGTTAGAAATGAAGTTTGAGCACCGAGCTCAAACCGGGCATCCGATTTGGATTCCGTCAGTTCTGACAAGTCACTTTCATCTCCTCGGTCGTGTTGGAACGATCGGTACAGCCATCCGGCCAGTATTTCAAGTTTTAGACCCCCGGCGCCGACCTGGCAGTTCATTTGAACCAAGTGTATTTTAGAAATGAACTTTGAGCGCCGAGCTCAAACCGGGCATCCGATTTGGATTCCGTCAGTTCTGAAAAGTCATTTTCATCTCCCCGGTCGTGTTGGAACGATCGGCACGTGCATCCGGCCGGTATTTCAAGTTTTAGACCCCCGGCCCCGACCTGGCAGTTCATTTGAACCAAGTGTGTTTTAGAAATGAAGTTTGAGCGCCGAGCTCAAACCGGGCATCCGATTTGGATTCCGTCAGTTCTGACAAGTCACTTTCATCTCCCCGATCGTGTTGGAATGATCAGCACAGGCATCCAGTCAGTATTTCAAGTTTTAGACCCCCGGCCCCGACCTGGCAGTTCATTTGAACCAAGTGTATTTTAGAAATGAACTTTGAGCGCCGAGCTCAAATCGGGCATCCGATTTGGATTCCGTCAGTTCTGACAAGTCACTTTCATCTCCCCGGTCGTGTTGGAATGATCGGCATGGGCATCCAGCTGGTATTTCAAGTTTTAGACCCCCGGCCCCGACCTGGCAGTTCATTTGAACCAAGTGTATTTTAGAAATGAAGTTTGAGCGCCTAGCTCAAACCGGGCATCCGATTTGGATTCCGTCCGTTCTGACAAGTCACTTTCATCTCCCCGGTCGTGTTGGAACGATCGGCACGGGCATCCGGCCGGTATTTCAAGTTTTAGACCCCCGGCCCCGACCTGGCAGTTCATTTGACCCAAGTGTATTTTAGAAATGAACTTTGAGCGCCGAGCTCAAACCGGGCATCCGATTTGGATTCCGGCAGTTCTGACAAGTCACTTTCATCTCCCCGGTCGTGTTGGAATGATCGGCACGGCCATCCGGCCGGTATTTCAAGTTTTAGCCCCCCGGCCCCCGGATTTTCTCAATTCTTCTGAAGTAAATGAGTTTTAAAATTAATAATGAACATAATTGAGTAATTCCATCAAAATAAAAACATAGTAAACACTCACATGTGCGGGCTGTGGTGTGGTGGTTGTTGATTTCTGAGGGACCATTCCGCTCTGGGAGAGGAGGCCACTAATTGCCTGTAAGAATACTGACACTTGGCTAGAGATCTCTTGCTGGAAATGCTACTGCTGCCGCTGCATATCAGAAATCTGCGATCGGACCATGTCCATCATGTCGCTGGCAGAAGCGCTGGGGGCAACGGAAGGTATAGTGAAGGCACTGCCACTGGAATAAGTATAGCTAGAACTCGCAGACGCTGATGTCACCGCGCTTGCGTCTAGGCTCTCCCCAAAACCATATAGTCGGCCTTTCTTCGGTACGCCAGCTGCTGCCACCCACTCCACCGGATCGAACTCCGGCTGCTGCGTGTCTCCCTCCCCGTACTTCTCTGTCACTGCTTTGCTATATGTTTTCTACAAATTGAATAAAATAACTAGTCAATTTCATATGAATTACATGCCGATTTAAATGAACGGTACAAGTTACATATGTAGATAAACTTACCGCTGCTGACTTAGCTGTGTCACTCACAAAATCATTAGTCCCCTTCTTTTTGTGTGTTCTGTCGAACACCTCGAGGAACGACGGAGGTCGATTAAGCTCCACAGCCTGTTATACAATTCATAGTAAAAAAAAGTCAAATATTGGGATAAATTGTAAGAAGATAAATTGGTATATTACTTACCAATTTTTGTTTATGAGCCGCATAAGAGATGGACCCACTCGTATGCAAATTTGAACCTGGTTTTGACGTCCTGTTTGCTTTGACTTTTTCGGACTTTTCTATCCACTTGGGGTCGGCAAAATGGTCACAAGATATCTCCCAATCCTCCTGCCTCATCCATAGAGGGCGATGCGCCTTCCACAATTGTCGGTCTTCACTCCCCCCACTCAATTTTTTAGCGTGTGCTCGGGCCTCATGTATTCTCCTCTTGTAACTTGAGAGCATAGTAGACTCCCAGGCACGACGACATCTCGCCGCGTCATGTCCACATGTGAATTGAAAAGACCGCTGTAAATCAATTACTTTTCACACTTAGTATAAAGTTATAAATTGACTTTGAAAAATACTTGAATTAAATGACGTAATTACTTACTAAGAACATGTTGTACAATGAATCGCGGACGGACATCGGAAAATCTCTGAAAGTGGAAGCTGTCCCGGGCACATGTGCCAACATGAGTTCGGTGGAATGATGGACAGCGCTGTGGGGTTCAAATTTCATACTGTAATTGCAAATGTCAAAATATTCATATTAGACAGTTGAGGGCTAATTAATGTAATATAACCTTATAGATTTACCCGGATACCCAACACGGGCGACGTCTATCATGGGTCGTGCCTCCCTCGTGACAACTGCCGACATCGTCAAGGGGCTGACTGGTGGGGGTGGGCCCTGTACAAGTGGGAGGTGGTGGGAGGGCACTGAGACCTGCAAGAATTTATTGTCATGTGGAGTGATACATATACTGCGAACATATAATTAAAATATACATACCTGCAGCGGGAGGTGGTGGGGGTGGCGTATGACCAACAGGTAGGAGGGCACTGAGACCTGCAAGAATTTATTGTCATGTGGAGTGATACATATACTGCGAACATATAATTAAAATATACATACCTGCAGCGGGAGGTGGTGGGGGTGGCGTATGCACAACAGGTGGGAGGTCACTGAGACCTGCAATAATTTATTATCATGTGGATTGATACATATACTGCGAACATATAATTAAAATATACATACCTACAGCGGGAGGTGGTGGGGGTGGCGTATGCACAACAGGTGGGAGGCCACTGAGACCTGCAAGAATTTATTGTCATGTGGAGTGATACATATACTGCGAACATATAATTAAAATATACATACCTGCAGCGGGAGGTGGTGGGGGTGGCGTATGCACAACAGGTGGGAGGGCACTGAGACCAGCAAGAATTTATTGTCATGTGGAGTGATACATATAATGCGAACATATAATTAAAATATGCATACCTGCAGCGGGAGGTGGTGGGGGTGGCGTATGCACAACAGGTGGGAGGGCACTGAGACCTGCAAGAATTTATTGTCATGTGGAGTGATACATATACTGCGAACATATAATTAAAATATACATACTTGCAGCGGGAGGTGGTGGGGGTGGCGTATGCACAACAGGTGGGAGGCCACTGAGACCTGCAAGAATTTATTGTCATGTGGAGTGATACATATAATGCGAACATATAATTAAAATATACATACCTGCAGCGGGAGGTGGTGGGGGTGGCCTATGCACAACAGGTGGGAGGCCACTGAGACCTGCAAGAATTTATTGTCATAAGTAGAACAAATATTGAAGAATTTAAATTAAAATATACATACATGATCCTCGAGTCTTTTTACCACTGAGACCTGCAAGAATTTATTATCATGTGGAGTGATACAAATATTGCAAACATATAATTAAAATATACATACCTACAGCGGGAGGTGGTGGGAGTGGCGTATGCACAACAGGTGGGAGGCCATTGAGACCTGCAAGAACTTATTTTCATAAGTAGAACAAATGTTCAAGAATTTAAATTAAAATATACATACCTGTAGCGGGAGATGGTGGCGTATGTACAAGTGGTGGTGAGCCGACACTTGCACCTATAAATAAATTCTTTTAAGTTTGTAAATAATTAAAATATTTATATAGTTAACTTATTGATCAAATATACCTGTGTCTGAAGAAGATGGTAGCGAGGAGGTAGTAGTGCCCCTCTCACTGCTAGATCTCCTCCCACCCCTAGTACGACCTCCTCGCACCATTTCCTTATTAATAACAAAACAATTAATACATATTAATCCACAATTATATAAGGCTAGACAAATGTTATTTAAAATTATGCTTAAAAGTAAGAATCTTCTTACTAAATTATCAAAACATGTCTCCCTCATGTTGATATATCTAGCTCAACTTCATCATCTTCGTCATCCATAGTAGTCTCATGAGATTCAAAATCTTCGTCTTCATCTGATTCTTCCTCCCCTCTAACATCAACATTTAGCTCAGTCGGATCGACTTCTTCCACTCCATCTCGCGTACGTAATGACAGTGGCTCATCAGATTCGTCCATATTAAACCTAGAGGAACCGACAACGCCAACTTCGTCTGATTGATAATATTCAGCACGAGCAACCTCTGAGACATCTCCACTCATAGTTAACTCATAAGTGGGAAAGTGTTTTGAATTAACCCTGCAAACTGCCCACCAATCTCTATTCTTGGATGATGGATAGCTTGAATAGTACACTTGCTGGGCTTGTGCGGCTAAAATGAACGGTTCATAGGTCTTAAGTTTAAACCTATGCTTGACATTGACAATCCCATAATTTGTGTCATGTAGAACAGAATTAGGATCAAACCATTGACACTTAAATATGTATACATGATTGTCTTGTCCCAAATACTGAAGTTCTAAGACTTCTTCAAGAATACCATAGTAGTCCAATTCCATTTCATTGTATAAACTTCCCTTCACACATACGCCGCTGTTCATCGTAGACTTATTTCGCCCATAATCCCTTGTATGAAATTTGTATCCATTCACAATATATCCCGGATAGGCACGTGTCTGGTTCGAGGGGCCATAACTTATCTGTTGTACTCTTTGATCAGTAATGAGATCTTGTTCAACCTATATTCAAATTAGAGTAGTTAAAATAATAACAATTACCTCAACATACGTAAATACAAACATATATATTCAGAGTTCACACTAACTCGGTTTCTTAGCCATTTGGAAAAAAACTTCTCGCGTTCTTTTTCAATCTCCACATCCTGGATATTTGGACATTTTTCAGCTAATTCTGAATCAAATTGTCTGCAATATAAATGTAGCACCCCGTAAAAAAAATGATTAAAAAAATTTGATAAAGCCAATGTATAGACTTTGTGAAGTCAATGTTGTATAGACTTTGAGGAAGCCAATGTATAGACTTTGAGGAAGTGAATGTATAGACTTTGAGGAAGCCAATGTATAGACTTTGAGGATGTATAGACTTTGAGGAAGCCAATGTATAGACTTTGTGAAGTCAATGTTGTATAGACTTTGAGGAAGCCAATGTATAGACTTTGAGGAAGTGAATGTATAGACTTTGAGGAAGTCAATGTATAGACTTTGAGGATGTATAGACTTTGAGGAAGCCAATGTATAGACTTTGTGAAGTCAATGTTGTATAGACTTTGAGGACGCCAATGTATAGACTTTGAGGAAGTGAATGTATAGACTTTAAGGAAGCCAATGTATAGACATTGAGGATGTATAGACTTTGAGGAAGCCAATGTATAGACTTTGTGAAGTCAATGTTGTATAGACTTTGAGGAAGCCAATGTATAGACTTTGAGGAAGTGAATGTATAGACTTTGAGGAAGCCAATGTATAGACATTGAGGATGTATAGACTTTGAGGAAGCCAATGTATAGACTTTGTGAAGTCAATGTTGTATAGACTTTGAGGAAGCCAATGTATAGACTTTGAGGAAGTGAATGTATAGACTTTGAGGAAGCCAATGTATAGACATTGAGGAAGTGAATGTATAGACTTTGAGGAAGCCAATGTATAGACTTTGAGGATGTATAGACTTTGAGGAAGCCAATGTATAGACTTTGAGGAAGCCAATGTATAGACTTTGTGAAGTCAATGTTGTATAGACTTTGAGGATGTATAGACTTATGGAGTTGCTGGAAATGTGAATTAAGATCTTACTCAACATAAGGTTCAATCTCGAGGCAATTCAAAAGAATATATATCTCAGCGGCGTGCAACTCTCTATCTTCGAGCGTGCGAGTCAAGCAACGTCCGAACGCACGTCCAGGATGTTTAAATATGGAGAGCCGATCGGACGATTCATCCACTCCCCCATCATCATTACGTGGAGGTCGAGTACGACGAGTTTGAATCTCTGGCTCAAAGTACATAGAACAGAAGTTTGAAATTTCTTCAAGAATGTATGCCTCAGCAATCGAACCCTCCACCTGTGCCTTGTTGGGAACTTTCATTTTTAATTCATGCATGCACCTACAACAACAAGTCAGATGGCAACAATATGTAGCGGCTATGGATGACTTATAAGTTAACAAAAATTGTCACATACCTCTCAAATGGATACATCCATCGAAATTGTACTGGACCTCTGACGATAGCCTCATATGGCAAATGAACGACCAGGTGCTCCATCGAATCAAAGAATGCCGGAGGAAATATCTTCTCTAGCTTACAAATGGTTGTGACAACTTCTTGTTCGATAGTTTGTACATCCCGAAGTCTGAGTTCAGATGCACATAAAATCTTGAAAAATTGACTCATCTCAGCTAGTGCTCCCCATATCTGCTTTGGCAACAAATCACGAAATGTAATGGGCAGTAGCCTCTCCATGAACACATGACAGTCGTGACTTTTCATACCATATATTTTCCCCTCATTAACATTCACACAACGGGCTATGTTGGATGCATATCCATCTGGGAATCTCAGCTGTTTCAACCACTGGCATACTTCCTTGATCTGTGTATCATGAAGCACATAAGTTACTTTAGGCTGCACAGTTTTGCCATTGACACTTTGTAGTTCCAGTTCTGGACGTCTACAAAGCATCTTTAAATCCATACGTGCTTTGGCGTTGTCCTTTGTTTTCCCTTTAACATTCATGATCGTATTGAACACATTATCAAAAAAATTCTTCTCGGTATGCATGACATCCAGATTGTGTCGTACAAGAAGAGTTAACCAATAAGGTAATTCCCAAAAAATACTTTTCTTGACCCAGTTGTGATCCTTTCCAAAATTAGGGAGTTGCCGTGTGCTACCAGACAATTGAACTACATCTGGTAAATTGTGCACCCGTGACGCCATATGTAGACCCGACACCCGTTGCAAGTCAGTTTCATCCATTTCAACAATATTTTTTTTAAACGAGTCTTTTTGCCTTCGAAAAGGATGGTCACTTGGTAGCAACCGCCGATGGCAATCAAACCAGCAGCTTTCCCCCCCATGTTTCAATACAAATGATTTGATATCTTCCATACAGTAAGGACATGCTAGCCTCCCATGTGTGCTCCAACCAGATAGCATTCCATATGCAGGGAAGTCACTTATTGTCCACATCAGTGCAGCCTTCATAATAAATTTTTTCTTCCTATATGCATCATAAGTAACAACTCCATCAGTCCATACAAATTTGAGCTCATCAATCAACGGCCTGAGATATATGTCCAAATTTTTTCCGGGACTTTTTGGACCAGGAATTACTAGGGACAAAAATAGATTTTCTCGCTTCATGCACATGTGCGGCGGAAGGTTGTACGGTGTCATGAACACTGGCTAACAAGAATAAGCTGCCACTGAACCACCGAATGGATTAAAGCCATCTGTGCATAAACCCAATCGAACATTACGTGACTCCCTTGAAAAGGCAAGATGAGTACGACTAAAGTGAGTCCAAGCTTCACCATCGGCAGGATGACTGATTATATCATTGGCACGACGTACTCTTTCGGTGTGCCATGTCATATGTCGAGCCGTCTTTGAGGATATATATAGTCGCTGCAGCCTAGGCACAAGAGGGAAGTATCGCAACGCCTTGTAAGGTACATCTTTTGCCTTTGAATTGACCCCCCCCCTTAGGTTTGAATCTATCATGGCCACAAATAGAACATGATATCTTATCTGCATCATCTTTGTAATATAACATACAATGATTCGGACATGCATCTATTTTCACATATCCAAGTCCTAAGTCATTGACCATCTTTTTTGCACGGTAAAAAGTTTCTGGCAACTTCTCATCTCGAGGCAACATACTCTTGATCAAGAGGAGGAGACGGTCAAAACAAGTCTCACTGATGTGAAATTCAGATTTCAAGTTCAACAACTGTGACACTGCAGACAATCGAGTGTGATTTTCACAACCATCCCACAGCGTCTCATCAGCATCCCTAAGTAGTTCATAAAATCTTCCGGCTGTCTTATTCGGCGCTTCATCGTGAATATTAAAATTAGGACCAGCAGCATCTACAACCATATCCACGTACCCACTTGCGCCTGCAATATTGTCGGGCTCATACCTCAAGAATTACTCACCATGACACGTCCAATTCGTATAACCATCCACGAACCCTTTCGTGTACAAATGATGTTGCACATCCCATGTTGAACACCACCTCAAGTTTCTACAACTTGAACAAGGGCATCGAATGTGACCGTCGCGATCTATTACTGCATTTGGATTCCCCAATACAAATTGAATGAAACTCTCAACCCCAAGCTTAAAGTCATCTGACAGCACCCGGTCAACTATTCTACGATACATCCATGAACGATCTGTCGACATTTTGCCTGCACCCAATAAATGACAATACACATCCTAACTTTCAAATCATTACTCATAATATTACACCCGACCCTTTCCTCACATCGTTCATCATACACCATTTGCAGTTGGAAGAGGAATATTGATTAGATTATCACTTTTTAACCCATCCATGAAGGTTTGATCGCACAATCACTTACTATATGTGCTGCACGATTTGCTAAAAATTTCGGCATCATCTCCCCACACTTCTCCGATATACCAAATATATTTATTGATTTTGAAATTTTCTTAAACACTTACAAGTAAGTGGTTAAGAAAACACTCAAAATCAATAATGGTATATCAGAGAAGAGTGAGGAGATGCAACCGAAATTCTTAACAAACCATACAAACATATATAGTAAATGACTGCCTAAGTGCGATCAAACATTCACAGACTGTCCAAACGGGACAATTCAAGACTTTGAGGTAGATATATACATTATCATAAACAAATGAGAACATACACATCAATCCCAAAGTCTTGAACGGGAAGGTACATTGACACGGTTTTAACGTGCTCTCCTGAGGTGCGTGTAATGTTAGGTCGCACCCACGCACCTCAACTCACAGGGAATGCCCCATGCATTTATATAACATAAAATTAAATAACAACGCAATAATCATTATGCACATATCAAATTAAATAACACCCAAATTACAAAATTTTTCAAATGAAGAACAACGAAGCTAAACAATCTACATTTCTAGTCAAATTAACATCAAATTTTTATTACAATCAGATTTAAAAATATATTTACATGCAATTAAATTCCACATAATTTTAAAGCACAAAACAAAATTTTTGGGTATTTACCTATTGCTATAGAGAATTCTGATTTCTTTGCATTTATCCACATCTTTGTATATATGTACTACTTAAGATATGTGGTCATTCCATTTCTCTATATCTTCTTATCATCATAAGACAAGGTTCAATTGGGTGGGTGGGTTCTCTTATAAAGAACAAGCCCCAGGGGAGGGGGAGGGGGGCTGTTTAGAACTAGACCAATGTGTTGTGTTCAGTATTTGGATGATGTCTAATTATGACTAAAAAAATAACAATCTAATCTTGTGTGTGCAACTTAGACAAATATGTCAAAGTCAGGATGTATAAAGTCTCCTAAGTAATTTACAAAGTGTTTGATTCCTAGGATATCTAGTTGACCAGAAGAAGGGGGGTGACTTTAATCTTGTTTTATCTCCCGAGGAGAAGAAGGGGGGCACTATGGGCTATATCAATTCCATGACTGATTTCCAGGTCTTCGTTGCTCTCCCAAGTACCGAAACATAAAGTTCTATCATCTTCAAGTGAAACAAAGGAGAGCTAGAATGACCATTGACAAAATCAAAATTGACAATGGAGATTGGTGTGATAAGGAGTCTCTGCTGAAGGACAACTGCTTATTTTAAATCCACAAGGGGTGTCCGATAGGGTGACCCCTTGGCCCCAGCTTTGTTTATCATTACTGAAGAAGCTTTAGGCACAGGCATTACCAGCCTTTTTAGCAGTGGGAAGGTTTAACACTTTCATGTGTCTCATGGTAGTATGCAAATATCTCACTTACTGTATGCCGATGACACATTGGTGTTTTCTAATGGTTCATCCAAGAACGTCAGATGTCTGTTGGCTTTCATAAAAGACTATGAGGATTCTCCTGATCAGAAAGTTAACAGCAATAAAAGCAGCTTTATAGTTTCCCATAAAGCTTCTCTTGTTGTTATCCGAAGAATTGTAGACATAACAGGTTTCGTTTACAAATGTGTTCTCCATATTAATTAATGACTGGCCGGATCAGAGATTTTGGTGCCCCAATAGCATCGGTTTATTTTCTGTTGCCTCCTTTCATAGGACTCTTGGTTCAGCATCCATGTGTTCTTTTTCCTTGAAGATATGGGATTCCTTTATTCCATCAAATACTTCTCTCTTCTTATGGAGGGTCTACCATTCGGCGGTGCCAACTGATAATCAGATCAGGTGCGGTGTTTGCATATGCTCTATGTGTCTCTACTATCGAATGCCCCATGCTGAAACAAAGGACCATTTGTTCCTTTCTAGTGACCTTGCTAGATCATCTTGGTCTTTGATCGCCGCTATCTCTAATCTAAATCCCGCTGATTACACTTTTGTGTGCTACTTTCTATCTGGCTTTTTTTGCACTATTAGTGACACTTCGTTTACCTGGGATGGTGAGTAAGCATATACCTCACAAGGGTTAGATAGGGTCATGATATTGTTGTAGTGTTCTACTCGTCGCGAGTCATGACCCCCTCCCAGACCTCCTACTGGCCCCTCCCCCCCACCGGAGCCCCCCTCCTGCTGGCACCTCCCCCTCTCCCCTCCCCACCACCCACCGCACCCCCCTCCCCCCAGCGACCACCTCTTGCTGCTCCTCCCCCTCCCCCCCACCCACCGAAATCCCCCTATTGCTAGCCCCTCCCCCCCACCCAGTGCACCTCCCACCCCCCAGCGACCCCCTCCCTGTTGGCCTCCTGGACGCGGGAGCTAGCTAGGGTGGGTGACGGTCTCCCGGACGCAAAGGCACGGTGAGAGGGTCGTGCGTGTATTAGGGAAAAGAAAATTTTTCCCACGGATTTGAGACAGAAATTCTTCCGTTACAAATTTCATACGGTAATTCTGACCATCTATGATATGTCGTCTGTATTTAAGACTAAATGCAGACGATATATTGTTCGTTGTAAATAACGTTGGAATTTCAGACGGATATTCTGATCGACATAATCCGTCTGAAATGCAGATGGATATTCCGACGGAAATCACAAGCAGAATTTTTTGAGTATTTACCTATTGCTATAAGTCGACTATTGTTGTGGGCGCACTAATTTTTTTTTTAAAAAATTATTCCTTTATTTACAAGTAGATGCATTCAGAAACAAATTTCTATATTTATGTATATGGGAACCTTCTCCGAACTTAGCCATACGCCAATGGGACCTCTAAGTTCATGCACTAAGTTTCCATTTCTAATTTCTTGTATGCAGAACGAAACCCCTTTGGGCTTATTCATGGCAAAGTATGCTTGAACTCAGGCATGTAGAATGAAATTCTTGAATTCATGCACGTGAGATGACGTTTACACTGTCTGAACTTGAGTTCCCAGTTTTCCCATTTTCAGAACTAAACCTACCTTTATGGTTGCAATTCGTGCATTCAGTTTGGAATCTTTGGAGCATGGCACAATAATGTTATATGATGCTGGTTATGTGGGTTCTAAGTATACATGGCATAATAATCAACAAGGCAAGAAGGGGATTTGGGCTACATTAGATAGGGTTCTCATTTATACTAATTAGCTGAATTTGTACCCAATCACGGTGCAACAATTATCTAGAGAGGCCTCATATCACGCGCCTCTACTTATTAAATTGATGTTTCCCAACAAATTTAAGAGTAAATTTTACTTTCAGCAAATGTGGACTAGCCATGAGCTTTTTCTTAAGGTTGTTGATCAATATTGGAGAACCATCCCTATTGCTTCATCTGCTATCACTACTTTTTGTCTTAAACTTAAATCCTTAAGATACATGCTCCGAGAATGGATTGGCTAGCTGATAAGGACCAAATTCTAAAACACAACAGATTCTTCAAAGCCCCTAGGCTATTTTCATTCTGGAAAGATACATGGCTTGGTGATAAACCCCTCAGTGACCTTATTTTACCCAGTAAATGGAGGCTCATCGAGGATAAAAATATCACCATTCAAGATTTGAGTAATACTCTCAATCCAAATTGGAATGTTATTCGGCATGTTCTTCCACAAAACATTGCTCGGGCAGCCACATTTTATATCAACAAAGATCCTTTGCCCAATGATACAAGGGTATGGTCTCTCACTGCAACAAGAGATTTTACTATCAACTCATGGAGGAAGCACTTGACTGTAGCTGATCAATCCTTTCCATACTCTCTCATTTGGTGTACCGTCATTCCCCCCAAAGTTTCTCTATTCCTGTGAAAGCTCATCCATAGAATTTTACCCACTGATAGAAGAGTCCAGCAGAGTGGAATATCTTTGTGTTCTAAATACTTATGATGTCCAAATGCTCAGATTGAGTCAACCACTCACCTTCTCTTGCATAGCAAGCTGTCAGCTGCCACTTGGGCTCTGCATAAACCATGCATTCATATTGATCCCCCTCATGATGGCTGCCAACGTCATCTTACTGGACCCCTGTAATATCCCGGACCTTTCGGATCCTTCTTCGTGCGTCCCGGATCTGGTTTTCGGAGCGTATGGCTCTGTTGTGTCCGAAATTTTGTTTCGGACATCTTTCGTGTTCGGATCGGCGCGATCCGGAGTCGTTTCGGAGGCCCGGAGGTGTTCCGCGGCTTTTCCGCGTGTGTTTTCCGATTCCCGGTGTGTGTTTCAGCTTTTTCTTCGGAAGCTCTCTGCAGGCGAACCGGGTGGTTCACCGGGGCACGAGTGGTACCGTTGCGATCGGTGCGTTCCGAGGATTCCGAAAATGTATTTTTCTATTTCTCGGTATTTTTCTGAAAATTCAGATTTTCTATAAAGCCCTAATTCTTTTTCTTTTTCTTTTTCTTTTCTCCTTTCTCTTTCTTCTTCTTCTTCCTCCTTCCTTTCCCTAACCGTGACCGCACCCCTCCTCTCCCTCTCTCCCATTCGGGCGCGGCGAACCCCTCTCCGGCTACGGACGGCGGTGGGGCGACGGCGCGGACGTGTGGGCGGCGGCGAGGCGAGCTCGTGGGCGTGCGGCGTACGTGGGAAGCGTGGGGAGTTCGTGAAGTTTAAAGCGTTCTTCGTGATCCGTGGTTGATTCGGTGGAGCATTCGCTCCATTGAGGTAGGGTGACGTTCCTTAGCCTCATGCCGATCTTTTCCGCGATTTATAGGCCGCGGGGAGGCCGAGAGGGGATCGTTTGAGCGTTTTTGGGTTTCTCCATGATTTAGGGAGAGCTCGCCCGATCTATGGATTTGATGCATGGATTCGTGTTTTGATGGCCTAGAATCATGCTAGGGGTCCCCAGGGGTCTTCCCCCTTGTTTTCCCCCTCTCCTATGGAGGTATGGGGGCGTGGTTAGAATTTTTGGGCGTTTCTACCATTTTCGGCCGCGGACTGAGAACGCGCTATACTCCAGTAGCGCGTTCTTGGAGGTCGCACTGCCCCGACCGAGCGCGTTCATCGGAGAAGATGAACAGGAGGCGGTTCCTGTCGCACTATGGGGTCCTAGCGCGATCAGCCTTGTCGCGCCAGGCATCCCTAGCGCGATCTGTCGTGTCGCGCTAGCCGTCCCTAGCGCGACATGCCTTGTCGCGCTAGGAGGCCCTAGCGCGATGTCCCTTGTCGCGCTAGGGGGGCCCTAGCGCGTTCTTCCCTGTCGCGCTAGGTGTCCCTAGCGCGATCTGGCTGTTGTTGGGTGTTCCCCTTGGACCGTGTGTGCGTCCCGGGCACCCCGTAGAGTTCCGTGACCGTGTCTTTGGTATCCGGAGGTTCCGTTTGCCTTGGTCATGAGTTTGGCTGTGGGCGGTGCGTCCATTTTTCTCCGACCGTGGCCCCGTTTGACGGAGCTAGTGCGTGGGGTGATTCCCACTCGTTGTCGGACTCGGACGTCGTTTTCCGTTGGTTTGAGAGTCTACTCCTTCAGTGACCCTCCACTAGTCGTAGCCTACTAGTACGCGTGTGCTAGTCGCACCAGGGAGTGGTGTACGGGCTGACCTTTCGAGACGGTTTGTGGACCGGTTACCGTTGGGCCCCATGTCTTGCAGCCAGAGTCCGACTGAGGGGAAAACCGGTCAGAGGGCCAGACCTGGGACGCGTGGTCTGTGTGTGCACACGTGGTTGGGGGCGGTTGGACCCACGTCGATGGGCGTGACCCCAGCTAGTCACTTGTTTGTGGTTACTTGTTCGGTGTTTGCGTCTCGGGTAGGACCTACCACGTCAGGCGGTTCACCTGCGGTGCGGTGTAAGACGTCAGGGGACGCAACCGGCTGTGCTTCTAGTGGGTGGTACTCCTGTCGAGTACGGAGTGACAGACTGTCAGTCGTGTGTTTCCGACCTTCGGGTTTGGCGGTTCGACCGTTGAGTTTCGGTCTTCTCGTACCGTGGCACGTGTGTCGATTTGCGTGCCGTAGGGCTTGGTTCTGTAGAGTACATGGCTTTCCTTTCCGAGGTACTTTCCTACTGCTAGAGTAGTGGTTTCTCGTTTTACGAGGTAGGGTTCGAGTGATCCCTACTGAGTCTTGTTCCGAGACTCATTCCCTGCGTGTTTTCACCGTGTTTCAGGTGAGACGCCACCTTCGGGGAGCGCATCAGGAGCGCAGCGTGGTGCGGGTGCCCAGAGGTAGTGCCAGAGGTCAGAGCTGGGGGATGCCCCGTGTAGCTGTACTTTCCTTTCTTGTCACTGTACTAGTTGTGGACTGCTGTTATTGTTATTTTATATTGTGGACCATGTAAAATGTTAATTTATTTCCTGCTTAATATTATATCTGTTTAATTTCTGCAATTATCTGTGATGCTTGTGTAGTTTCCACACCATCCTTTTTACCCTTCCGAGTCTTCGGGCTCGTGGGTGGCGGTACGAGTCTCGGGTTATCGGGCTTTCCCGGTAATCGGATTCTCGGGTCGTTACAGCTGGTATCAGAGCGTGGTTGTGGAATTACATGAGAATCATAAGTAATTGTAGTGGTCCACTAGTCCACAGCGATGATGTACAGGTGACGCTGGCATTGGGCACCGTGTGTTTATTTTGACCTTGCCGTTTCCGTGTTTTCTATCTTGTGCTTCAGGAGCGAGGATGGCACCGAGGAGGAGCTCTTGCTCTCAGCAGGGGCAGTCGGCTGGAGGTCAGGAGATCTAGCAGGGGGTCCAGAGGGACCAGGAGGAGCATAGCAGAGTTCCGGGAGCTACCGAGGCCGCGGATGCTGCGAGAGCTCCGGGGGCCGAGGATTTCTTCCGTGGCATGTACCATCTCATGTCTCAGCAGTTTGGCGGAGAGGCTGCTGAGGGCTCGTTTGTCAGGGGTGGGCCAGGCCGAGCGGTGAGGGACTTCATGCAGTTCCATCCACCTTACTTTAGCGGCCAGGCAGACCCTGATGCGGCCTGTGATTGGCTTGATGAGATGGAGCGGGTGTTCAGTTCTGCGAAGAGTGCTGCCGAGGATAGAGTAGTGTTGGCCTACAACTAGTTGCAGGGTACGGCTCGGAGGTGGTGGTCTTCCGAGTGGAAGACGTCCTTTCAACTTCGTCCACTTGAGCAGATCGAGTGGGATGACTTTGTTAGTGCTTTCGAGCGTACGTATTGTCCAGATATTGTTGCCACGCAGCGGATGCGGGAGTTTCTGGAGCTGGTGCAGGGTGACATGTCAGTGTTGCAGTATAGGGCCCGATTTGTCGAGCTGGGTCGGTATGCACCTCACATCATGGAGCATGAGAGGGTGAGGACCGCGCAGTTTGTGCAGGGCTTGAGGCTGGAGCTGAGGCACCATTTGATCACGAATGGGGCCACTGATCTAGAGACAGCGTCTCGTGTTGCGATTTCCCTGGAGATGGATATGCAGAGGACTCGAGGACCGATCAGCCAGGGGCAGTCCTTGTCAGGTCGCAGCTAGCAGTCGGCTACCCAGCAGCAGGGTTTCTTCCAGCATGTGTCGGGTGGTTCAGGAGTGCCGGCATCAGCAGCTTCGGTGACAGGATCTGCGTCCTTCGGCTCGAAGGTCAAGAAGTTCTTCAAGAGAGGGTTCGGCAAGAAGAAGTCTAGGGATCAAGGGCAGGCTTCATCGGGCAGTGTGCAGCAGCCGATTCCTTTGCAGCGTCAGGGATCAGTGGGTGGATCGCGAGGACCTTGTCCACGGTGTGGTGGTACCCACCCAGGCAGGCAGTGCACGGCGCCGATTATCTATTTTCGGTGTGACCAGCCAGGGCACATGGCGCGTGACTGTCCTTAGAGACCGCCGCAGCAGCAGTTTCCTCAGCAGCAGCAGGTTCCCCAGCAACAGAGGCAGCAGCAGCAGCAGCAGGGACAGTATCCGCCGCTACCCAGGTCAGCTAGTGTGGGAGGCAGGCAGAGGGCTCGAGGCCAGATCACGCACATGACCAGGGCAGAGGCAGTGGCGTCGCAGCTCGTGGAAGGTACCATTCAGATTTTGGGTTGTGCGGCTCGGGTTTTGTTCGATTCTGGCGCGTCTCATTCGTTTATTTCGGAGGATTTCGCGTCGAGCGTCGAGGAGCCGGTGACCCAGTTGTCCTGTGATTTGGCAGTGGAGTTGCCTTCGGGTGACTTTATGGTCACTCTGTATTGCTTCGACCAGGTTCCGGTGTGGATCGATGGGCGGAGTATGCCAGGCAGGTTGTATGCGTTACAGCTTCGGGATTATGACGTGATTCTAGGCATGGATTGGCTCGAGACTCATGGAGCGGTGGTGGATTGTGGAATGAAGAGGGTCTACTTCCAGCATCCGAGCAAGAGGACCTTCTATTTCCAAGCTATCCGTTCCGCCTCTTCTCGATTCCTTATCTCTACTATTCGAGCCCATCGATTGCTTGATTCTGATTGTCAGGGTTTTCTCGCGTCAGTGGTTGTGTCTGACCGGATGGAGCCGGATGTCGAGGACATTGCGGTGGTGTGCAAGTTTCCCGACGTTTTTCCCGAGGAGTTGCCTGGATTACCTCCCCAGCGGGAGATCGATTTCGTGATCGAGGTTGTGCCTGGTACGGGACCTTTGGCGAAGGCTCCCTACCGGATGGCCCCCGCTGAGTTGAGGGCGCAGTTGCAGGAACTGCTGGCCAAGGGGTATGTTCGTCCTAGTTTTTCCCCTTGGGGTGCGCCCGTGTTGTTTGTGAAGAAGAAGGACGGTAGTCTGCGGCTGTGCGTTGACTATCGGCAGCTGAATGACGTGACCATTAAGAACAAGTATCCATTGCCGCGGATTGTTGACTTGTTCGACCAGCTTCAGTCTGCGCGAGTGTTCTCGCGGATTGATTTGCGGTCCGGTTACTATCAGCTGAGAATTCGCGAGTCCGATGTGGAGAAGACTGCATTCAGTACGAGGTACGGGCATTATGAGTTTTTGGTGATGCCGTTCGGGCTCACCAATGCCCCAGCAGCCTTCATGGACTTGATGCAGAGGGTGTTTCATCCGTATTTGGACCAGTTCGTGGTCATCTTCGTGGACGACATCCTTGTTTATTCGCAGTCTGCCGAGGAGCATGCGTACCATTTGGGTGTTGTGCTGCAGACGTTGCGAGATCACCAGTTGTATGTGAAGCTCAGCAAGTGCGAGTTTTGGCTCAGCGAGGTGCACTTTCTGGGGCACGTGATTTCTGGTGATGGCATTTCCGTGGATCCCGCCAAGGTCGAGGCAGTGATGCAGTGGCCGAGGCCGAGGTCGGTGACGGAGATCCGGAGTTTCTTGGGGCTTGCGGGTTATTATCGCAGGTTTATCCAGGATTTTTCCCGCATTGCGACCCCGATGACGAGGCTCACGCGGAAGGATGTGCCTTTCGTTTGGTCCGAGGAGTGTGAGCAGAGCTTCAATGAACTGAAGATGTTGCTCACCTCGGCTCCGGTGTTGGTTTTGCCTTCTGGATCGGGAGGTTTCGTGGTGTGTACAGATGCTTCCAGCGTCGGATTGGGTGCTGTTCTGATGCAGCATGGTAGAGTGGTGGCATATGCATCTCGGCTGCTAAAGCCCCATGAGGAGAACTACCCTACCCATGATCTTGAGTTGGCGGCGGTGATCTTCGCGCTGAAGATCTGGAGGCATTATCTGTACGGCGAGAAGTTCGAGGTGTTTACTGACCATCAGAGTTTGAGGTATGTGTTCTCGCAGAGATATCTGAACCTCAGACAAAGGCGTTGGATGGAGTTCATGAAGGATTATGACTTCACCCTGTCTTATCAGCCGGGCAGGATGAATGTCGTCGCCGATGCCTTGAGTCGGAAGGTTGCGGTCAGTACCTTGATGTTGAAGAAGTGGAGGCTCTGGGAACAAGTGCCCGAGGTATCTTTCAGGCTCAAGATTCCCCAGGAGCCAGGGTTGGCGGTGCTTGCGAGTCTGACTGTCACTCCTGCTATCCGTCGTCAGGTGACAGAGGCTCAGCATGCGGACCCTGAGTTGCCCAGGATTCTGGCGATGGCTGATGTGGAACTTGGCGAGGACGGTGCTGCGAGGTTTCGTGGCAAGCTGTACGTCCCAGCGGAGGAGCAGGTTCGTCGTGCGATGTTACGCGAGGCTCATGGGAGCAGGTACACTGTGCACCCGGGTGCGACGAAGATGTATCGGAACTTACGGAGGCAGTTCTGGTGGCCTGGCATGAAGAGAGATGTCGCAGAATTTGTGGCCAGGTGCCTGATATGTCAGCAGGTGAAGGCGGAGCATCAGTGACCAGGAGGTACTCTCCAGCCCTTGGATGTTCCTGCTTGGAAGTGGGACCATATGACCACGGATTTCGTGGTGGGATTACCGAGGACCCCGAGTGAACAGGACAGTATTTGGTTGCTGGTAGATCGGCTGACGAAGGTGACGCGGTTGTTACCGGTCAAGGTCAGCTGGAGCGTGTCTAAGTTGGCTCGTCTCTATGTGGAGCGGATCGTGCCGTTGCATGGGATTCCCATTTCGATCGTGTCGGATCGGGATCCGCGCTTCACTTCTGGATTCTGGAGGGGTTTCCAGCGAGCTCTTGGCACAGAGTTGGCATTTAGCTCAGCGTATCATCCACAGTCAGATGGTCAGTCTGAGAGGACCATTCAGACTTTGGAGGACATGCTGAGATCCTGCTGCCTGGAGTGGCAGGGGAGTTGGATTCATCACCTACCGTTGGTGGAGTTTGCCTATAACAACAGCTATCATTCGAGCATCGGTATGGCTCCTTATGAGGTATTGTACGGGCGTCCTTGTCGGACTCCACTTGATTGGTTTGAGGTGGGTGAGCGTGTTTTGATGGGACCGAAATTGGTGCAGCAATGTGTGGATGTTGTGCACCTGGTTCGTCAAAACATGTTGGCGGCCCAGAGTCGGCAGAAGAGGTATGCTGACCGAAGGAGGTAGCCCCTCGAGTTCGCCGTGGGCGATCATGTGTTCTTGAGAGTTTCTCCGATGAAGGGGGTGATGCGTTTTGGACGGCGTGGGAAGCTGAGTCCCCGCTATATTGGTCCTTTCGCGATTGTGGAGCGCATCGGTGAGGTTGCTTACCGGTTGCAGTTGCCTCCTGAGTTGGCGTCGGTGCATGACGTGTTCACGTCTCGATGTTGCGGAAGTATATGCCCGATGACTCTCATGTGCTCAGATTTTCTGTTTGGCCTGAGGTGACTCCAGATCTTTCCCTCCCAGAGTTTCCGATCCGCGTGGAGGATAGGCGAGAGCAGCGCCTACGGAACAAGGTTATTCCCTTGGTGAAGGTCATGTGGCAGTGACACTCTGGTGGTGAGGCTTCGTGGGAACGTGAGGACGAGATGCGTCAGCAGTTCCCGTACCTGTTTGAGTGAGTCTTCCTCTTCTTTCCCCTTTGGTTGTTCTCAATTTCGAGGATGAAATTCCTTAAGGGGGGAGGGCTGTAATATCCCAGACCTTTCGGATCCTTCTTCGTGGGTCCCGGATCTGGTTTTCGGAGCGTCCGGCTCTGTTGTGTCTGAAATTTCATTTCGGACATCTTTCGTGTTCGGATCGGCGCGATCCGGAGTCGTTTCGGAGGCCCGGAGGCGTTCCGCGGCTTTTCCGCGTGTGTTTTCTGATTCCTGGTGTGTGTTTCGGCTTTTTCTTCGGAAGCTCGCTGCAGGCGAACCGAGTGGTTCACCTGGGCACGAGTGGTACCGTTGCGATCGGTGCGTTCCGAGGATTCCGGAAATGTATTTTTCTATTTTCCGATATTTTTCCGAAAATTCGGATTTTCTATAAAGCCCTAATTCTTTTTCTTTTTCTTTTCTCCTTTCTCTTTCTTATTCTTCTTCCCCCTTCCTTTCCCTAACCGTGACCGCACCCCTCCTCTCCCTCTCTCCCATTCGGGCGCGGCGAACCCCTTTCCGGCTACGGACGGCGGTGGGGCGACGGCGCGGACGTGTGGGCGGCGGCGAGGCGAGCTTGTGGGCGTGCGTCGTGCGTGGGAAGCGTGGGGAGTTCGTGAAGTTTAAAGTGTTCTTCGCGATCCGTGGTTGATTCGGCGGAGCATTCGCTCCATTGAGGTAGGGTGACGTTTCTTAGCCTCATGCCGATCTTTTCCGCGATTTATAGGCCGCGGGGAGGCCGAGAGGGGATCGTTTGAGCGTTTTTGGGTTTCTCCATGATTTGGGGAGAGCTCGCCCGATCTATGGATTTGATGCATGGATTCGTGTTTTGATGGCCTAGGATCATGCTAGGGGTCCCCAGGGGTCTTCCCCCTTGTTTTCCCCCTCTCCTATGGAGGTATGGGGGCGTGGTTAGAATTTTTGGGCGTTTCTACCGTTTTCGGCCGCGGACTGAGAACGCGCTATACTCCAGTAGCGCGTTCTTGGAGGTCGCGCTGCCCCGACCGAGCGCGTTCATCGGAGAAGATGAACATGAGGCGGTTCCTGTCGCGCTATGGGGTCCTAGCGCGATCAGCCTTGTCGCGCTAGGCATCCCTAGCGCGATCTATCATGTCGCGCTAGCCGTCCCTAGCGCGACATGCCTTGTCGCGCTAGGAGGCCCTAGCGCGATGTCCCATGTCGCGCTAGGGGGGCCCTAGCGCGTTCTTCCCTGTCGCGCTAGGTGTCCCTAGCGTGATCTGGCTATTGTTGGGTGTTCCCCTTGGACCGTGTGTGCATCCCGGGCACCCCGTGGAGTTCTGTGACCGTGTCTTTGGTATCCGGAGGTTCTGTTTGCCTTGGTCATGAGTTTGGCCGTGGGCGGTGCGTCCATTTTTCTCCGACCGTGGCCCCGTTTGACGGAGCTAGTGCGTGGGGTGATTCCCACTCGTTGTCGGACTCGGACGTCGTTTTCCGTTGGTTTGAGAGTCTACTCCTTCAGTGACCCTCCACTAGTCGTAGCCTACTAGTACGCGTGTGCTTGTCGCACCAGGGAGTGGTGTACGGGCCGACCTTTCGAGACGGTTTGTGGACCGGTTACCGTTGGGCCCCACGTCTTGCAGCCAGAGTCCGGCTGAGGGGAAAATCGGTAAGAGGGCCAGACCTGGGACGCGTGGTCTGTGTGTGCACACGTGGTTGGGGGCGGTTGGACCCACGTCGACGGGCGTGACCCCAGCTAGTCACTTGTTTGTGGTTACTTGTTCGGTGTTTGCGCCTCGGGTAGGACCTACCACGTCAGGCGGTTCACCTGAGGTGCGGTGTAAGACGTCAGGGGACGCGACCGGCTGTGCTTCTAGTGGGTGGTACTCCTGTCGAGTACGGAGTGACAGACTGTCAGTCGTGTGTTTTCGACCTTCGGGTTTGGCGGTTCGACCATTGAGTTTCGGTCTTCTCGTACCGTGGCACGTGTGTCGGTTTGCGTGCCGTAGGGCTTGGTTCTGTAGAGTACATGGCTTTCCTTTCCGAGGTACTTTCCTACTACTAGAGTAGTGGTTTCTCGTTTTACGAGGTAGGGTTCGAGTGATCCCTACTGAGTCTTGTTCCGAGACTCATTCCCTGCGTGTTTTCACCGTGTTTCAGGTGAGACGCCACCTTCGGGGAGCGCGTCAGGAGCGCAGCGTGGTGCGGGTGCCCAGAGGTAGTGCCAGAGGTCAGAGCCGGGGGATGTCCCGTGTAGCTGTACTTTCCTTTCTTTTCACTGTACTAGTTGTGGACTGCTGTTATTGTTATTTTATATTGTGGACCATGTAAAATGTTAATTTATTTCCTGCTTAATATTATATCTGTTTAATTTCTGCAATTATCTGTGATGCTTGTGTAGTTTCCACACCATCCTTTTTACCCTTCCGAGTCTTCGGGCTCGTGGGTGGCGGTACAAGTCTCGGGTTATCGGGCTTTCCCGGTAATCGGATTCTCGGGTCGTTACAACCCCCCCTCTCCAGTCTCTTCCCACTAACCCCCCCCACCCGCCGGAGTGGCTCGCGTGATCTTGCACCCCCACCCCCACCCTTCGACCAACAGTCCTCCCAACCCCTCCCTACCCCCTTTCTCCCTCTAGCAATATTCAGGCAAGCTCGCGGCCCCACACCCTCCCAGCCAGCAGTCCCCACCGCGGACCCCTTGTAGCACCTCTCCCTGAACCTCCCACTCCCAGAGTAGCCCCCCTGGACCAACCTGAACTCTCCTCCCCCAGACCCCCCACCCTCCCAGAGATGAGCCCCCACCCGAGACCCCCTGCCAGATCCCCCCTCTCTGAACCACCCCACTCGCAGAGCAACCCCCCATCAGACCTGTCGCAATCGAACCCTCCTCCCCCAGACTCCCCCCCCACTAGAACCCCCCACCCTGCCAGCCAGTGGCCCCCACCCTGGACCCCACGTCAGAGACCCCCTCCCTGAAATCCCCAGTCCCAGACAGCCCCTAACCCACCGGAACCCTCCTCCGGACCCCCCATTGGAACCCCCAACCCTCCTAACCCGTAGCCCCCACCCAGGACTCCCTGCTGGATCCCCCTGCATGCCTGAACCGCCCTCTGCCAGAGCACCCCCGGCCCCCTCCGAGCCTGACCCTCCTCCCCCAAAATAGTTGTTGGAAGCCCTCTCCCTCCCAGACCAACCTCCCCCTCTCAGATCGGCTAGAACCCCCGCCCTCCGGTCGAGACTGCTGGCCTGTCGCAGAGCACAGATTCCTGGACTCCCAGCCAGAGCCGGTCCTGGACATTGATCCTTCTTACTTGAAGAAGTTGCGATATTGGACCAATATGGAAGTGGTGGCTTATCTGGAAGCCCGGAAGGCTGTGAAACGTCACTCGCCTAGGGCTGACCCGAAGTTGCCCAAGATTAGTAGGGATGACTTTGTGAAGACACTTCGGGGACTATGCCGTGTGAGCAATGAGCGGGTGGTCCTTCAACAAATCCCTCTACCAGTGGAGAAGCCTATCCCGTCCGTGGCCGACTAGCATCCTGGGTGCGATAGCTTGCACCCTTACCAGACTTTCATTAGAAGGGAAGACAGGCGGGACGCACTATATAGCAACACCCCTTGGCTGTTTTCACTGCTCTGCTCCCATAACCTCTCAGTGGGTGCCCCGAGCGAGGCTATTCTGGACCAGCCCCTTTTCATTTTCTTCAAATATGCCGATGGATGGGGGTTGGACCATCTAGACTTGTATTATCACTTATCTTCTCGTGGCCATGCGGACTTGGCGTCGCTGGTCGAGCAAAGCAAGAAGATAGGATGTGTGTGTTGGCTTGTTGGCGAGGCGGCCTCAAGAGATAAAGTGCCCTCGCTGTTCTATTGGCCCCTTTCTCTTTTCTATACGGGATCGGCAGGTATCTTTCATTCTTTCATTTCAGCTTTTCGACATGTTTCCTTCCTCTGTCATAGTATGTGTCATTCTCACCCTTGTGCTTGTGCAGTTTGACTCACTTTAGAGGAGACCCGGCACTTCAGGGAGTTGATAATAAAAGCTCAGAAACTGACATACTTCGAAACTCCCGAGACGTCTCCGACCACGATGCCACTGCCCTCTGGTGATTCGCGGAAGCGAAAAAGGTCCCAGGTGAGGGAGGCTATTGGCAAGGCCAAAGTGGTGGTCACGCGGATGATGCAGGCCAGTTGGAGGCAGGCTGCGGGGTAGGAACCAGTGATTGTTCCTTCACCAGCAGTATCGTTTGAAGAATTTGAGGCCTCTTGTGCACAGGGGCCTGAAACTGGAGGTATATTCTTCATTTTTGTACTCTATTCTTTGTTCTCGCCGCATCGACTGATTCTTTCTTTGTAGTTGCCGCCACTCCTGGTGCGGTGGTTGGACAAGAGGCAGCACCGACAGCTCCTGTGGAGGGGAATTTGCCTTGTCCGACTCCCAGCCACGAGACAAAAGGTAATTTCTAGCTTATTCATCGGATTTCTATGGCTTATTACGTTTTCAGTCTGCCTGACTGTCCTTCGTTTGAACTTTTAGTTGAGCTACGACCTTCTTCGCCTCCCGCTACCGGGGTTGCTGAGGAAGCCTTTGTTGGGGAGAAAGCCATTGTAGGGAGTGAGCCCACCCCTAAAATTCATTCGACTAGCGCTCCCGTTGCAGAATCGACTGAGCAAGCCTTTGTTTGGGGAGATGTTTCTACTGGAGGAGTGCCTATTCCGATAAAGGAGCGTCAGGCACCGGCAGAGAGCTCATCTTCTTCGGAGCAGGTCGACTATGGTGGCGACTCCAGTGACGGGGAGTTCCCGCCCGTGGAGATGAAAATCGAAGATGCCAGGGCGTCTTCAGCTTACGAAAGCGATTACACAGCCTTCAGTCTGCCCCGACTGGCATGGAGCGGCCTTGGGCCATCTGGTCCACTCGTAAGTGAGGGTGCTGGGCCAATGGAGGCCATGATTTCTACTGCCGCAAGCTTGATCTTAGTGCCGATCGAGGTAGAGAATCCTCTGTCGCTTCCACTCCATAACTCTTCTCATTATCTTCTATATCAGATGCCTGACGCATGTTGTATTCATGGTGAAAGCTGATGTGGTACTGCCAACTATAACTATGCAAATACCTCTACCGGCTTTGGGTGTGGGTCAATCGACATTCCCACCAGTCTTGCGGCCTATCACATTGTGATATCCCAAGGATTATGCTGCGGCAGCAGGCTTGGAGGTTTTAGGGTCAATTGTGGGCACCGCTGAATCGACTGAAGCTGTGGAATCCCAACTGCCTATTGCCAACAGAGAGCTGTTCCCGGAGGAGAGGAGTCTTCCCGAAATAGAAGCGAGAGAAATTATTGAAGAAGAAGTTGGAGCTCCTAGGGCTTTAACCATTGTTACAGAATCGGCCTTGGTGGAGGCCAGTCATGCTGGGCACGAAGAGCAAGCATCCTCAGCTGTTGAGATTCTTGGTGCAGTTGCGCCGCAAGAAGTTGGCGGGGAGGTTGCTGTTTTCGAGACTTTCTCCACCATGTTAGTTGCAGGGGTCGGCTCCAGTGCGGGCGCCTTACAAGTTATGCCTTCGTCGTCTTCTGAACCGAGCGACGACTCTGGGCTGCCATTGATAGTAGAGTAGATTTTCAGCTTCCCGACACATCACCACTTGGTCTACAGTCATTGAACGACCTGGTGTGGCAGTTCTTGGGAACCCTGCAACAGACTGTAACAGCCAGTCGAGATTTAACCTATGTGTAGCTGAGGGGCTTGGTAGAGCACCTTTCCCGATCGCTGCTGGCTTTTGGCTGCCCCATGGATGACTGGACGCCGTGGGTGGTCTTGTTACTAAAGTATGTGAACAGAAGGGAATTCCTCGGCCGAGAAGTGGCTGATCAGCTGACAGCCATAAAATTCATATTGACCGAATGCCGGACCGCTCTTGCCTCCTTAAGAGAAACCGTACAGCAGATGAGAGGTGCAGTCAGTGCATCGACCCAGCGCTGGACTTCTTTCACAGGTAGGATAGCTGAACTTCGCACCGAACTTTCTTGGGCTGAGACCGAGCTACAGGCAGCCGAGTGGCAAGAAGTCCAGAGCGTAGAGGAGGCAAAATTGGCAGAAGGACTAGCCGCGTCCCTTGAAGAGAAGTTAGGGCAGTTGGGAGCTGCCGAGTCTCACCTGCAGGAATTAAGCCGTCATCCCACCCTGGGGATTTTGGAGCTCGAAGACATCTTCCGACGCACGTTGCAGTAACCCCTTTTCTATTTTCTTCTTCTTTTTGGTGAACTTCTATGTATCTCGGGGGATGCTCCGAGTAACATGTATTTTGTCACTTCATAGAAATGAAATGTCTCCATTTGCCGTTTAAGCCACGACTTCATTCCCATTCTTTCTTTCTTAGCCAATTAACTTAGCCGAGATATATTACTTACTAGGGCAGGAGAGCGCTCACGCCTTCAGCGAAGGTGTGAGGGGTTCGCTCCACCGCAGCGTAACTATTTCCAGGGCCTATCCTTTGCCAGGACTAGCTAAATGTCAGAGGGTAGAGCCAAGGGTTGGTTTGCAAACCTCGCCGATGGTGACGAAGTTGGTGAATAATACTCTTGTTGTTGAGTTTGAATGCCAAAGGCAAGTAGCATGTTCATTTATTGACGAGGACTAAAGGTCCAGGTGAAGGGAGTGTTGACCGGTCTTGTCGATGATGACAAGGGTCAAACATGGTTTATTCATCGACACTGGTTAAATGCCAAAGTAAAGATAGGTTTATTCATTAACGAGGATAAAAGGTCCAGGTTAAGGGAGTGTTGACCGGTCTTGCTGATGATGACAAGGGTCGGAACTGGTTTATTCATCAACATTGGTTAAACGGCGAAGCAAATGGGTTTATTCATCGGTGGGACTTGGAAGGATATTCTACCTTGACCTTGAGGAGGGTCCTCTCGATGGAGGACGTATCATAATCATTGATCATTCTTCTTTTTTTTCTTCTTTTTTTTCAAAAACCACATTACCGGTACAAGCGCCCTTTCGGGTTTTCGCCGAAATCGGCCCCCTTTTACTTTTGCCCAAGTGCCCTCTTAGGTTTTCACGTGGCGGGGTACCCGATTTTGCCTGCAGGGCCTTTTCAGGTTTTCACCGTAGCTGGGTTATAGCCATTTTTGCGCTTACTCAGAACATTCAAGTAAGTCTGGCGAGGCACCTCTATTTTATGCCTCACTTTTCTTCTTCTTTCTTTTTCTTTTTTTGAACTTGATTCATGGTACGAGGCCGGGATGGACAAGGGCTTGTTCGTCAGCAATGGCTGATTGCCGAAGATAGGACCATTTGCTAACATGGACGAGAGGTCCGGGTTAGTGGAATGCTGACCGATCTTGCTGATGATGACAAGGGCCAAACATGGTTTGTTCGTCGACATTGGTTAGATGCCGAGGCAAAGAAGGTTTGTTCGTTAACGAGGGTGAAGGGTCCAAGTTAAGGGAAAGGTTGACCGATCTTGCCGATGATGACAAGGGCCAAACATGGTTTGTTCGTCGGCATTGGCTAAATGTCGAAGCAAAGATATGTTTGTTCACTAACAAGGATGAAAGGTCTAAGTTAAGGGAAGTTGACCGGTCTTGCCGATGATGACAAGGGTTGAAACTGGTTTGCTCGTCGGCATTGGCTAAATGTCGAAGCAAAGATATGTTTATTCATTAACGAGGATGAAAGGTCCAAGTTAAGGGAAGCTGGCCGGTCTTGCTGATGATGACAAGGGTTAGTAATGGTTTGTTCATCGACATTGGTTAAATGTCGAAGCAAAGATATGTTTGTTCATTAACGAGGATGAAAGGTCCAAGTTAAGGGAAGCTGACCGGTCTTGCCGATGATGACAAGGGTCAGTAATGGTTTGTTCATCGACATTAGTTAAATGTCGAAGCAAAGATATGTTTGTTCATTAACGAGGATGAAAGGTCCAAGTTAAGGGAAGCTGACCGGTCTTGCCGACGATGACAAGGGTCGGTAACGGTTTGTTCATCGGCATTGGTTAAATGTCAAAGCAAAGATAGGTTTGTTCATTAATGAGGATGAAAGGTCCAAGTTAAGGGAAAGGTTGATCGGTCTTGCCAATGATGACAAGGGCCAAACATTGGTTTATTCATCGACATTGGTTAAATGTCGAAGCAAAGGAAGTTTGTTGTCGACGGGGACGGAAGGCCCGAGTCGATGGTTTCGTAGAAGCAGGTTCCAGGTGGGAATGGTGATACTTTAGGTTTCATCGGGATGCGGGTGAACATAAACTTCAAGTTACCACATTACTGACTTAAGTGCCCTTTTGGGTTTTCACCGAAGCCAGCCCCCTTTTGCTTTTGCCCACGCGCCATTTCGGGTGTTCGCGTGGCGGGGTACCCGATTTTGCCTGTGGCGCCCTTTCGGGTTTTCACCGCAGCTGGGTTATAGCCATTTTTGCCCTTGTCCAGAGAATCTAAACAAGACTGGCAGGGCACCTCTATTTTAAGCCCCATTTTATTATATATATATATATATATATATATATATATATATATATATATATATATTGACAGAGGTAGGAACATGATGATGGGTCGACGTGCGACGTTCGACCCTGAGTGGTGGCATATGACCGTTGGTTGGGACATGGGGCCCTGCGCCGATAGAAAAGGTGTTTATTCATTGGTAAGGATAAATACCAACACAAAAGAGTTTTTACGCCGATTCGGACATAGGGTCCATAATGGTGATATTGTATGAAGGTCGGCTAGGACACGAAGTCTTGCGCCGAAAGGGGTTTATTCGTTAGCAGGATGGTAATGCTAATGCAAGGAAGGATTTCTGGCCGATTCGAATGTAAGATCCATAATGGCGATTGATGGGGCGTGATCTCGCGCTCGACCTGAGCTGGGAGGATGATCACCGAATAGTGAACTGTAAAGAAAGGGAAACGGATCAGGGGGCCCAGGGATGGTTCCCTGGGGAAAACCCTCCGATGCCTAAGTCAGTAGAGCAGTGGTGGAAGATATGGAGGGAGGAAGAAAGAGGTGCACGAGATCCCCCTACACCAAGGTGGTAAAGTGGTTCCTGCTCAGGGAGTTTAGGCGTGTATTGCCCTTTCTTTTCATTGGAGGGAGTCCCATGTTTAAATAGTGAACTGGCCTCATGAGTCCCGTAAGCTGAGGGGTTTCAGGCGGGGATTACGTCCTCAACATGGGCTCTTTACGTCCTCATCGTGGGATCTTTATAGCTTTTAGGGATCATGGGTCCCTTATCCTCATAAACTCCTACTCATAAAGTGCCCTCAACGGCAGCGTGGATAAGCAATCGTCGGTTAAACCCAAGCATGAAGGGTGCCAACCCTTTCCGGGTGATAGGCATATCTCGGATGAAGATAGGTCAGAGTGGGCGCTGAGCGCTTGCCTCTATCCCGGTGAGGGGATAACTCGGGCATGGGTCTTCCTCCGTTTTGACTGACGTTCGGGTCTTCCGAGCCTAAGGGCCATCGAGGAAGGGCTTGATCCCGAGTAATCTTATTGGGCTTTTTATTCTAAGTGGGCACTGCGGGGCTATCACTTCGATGAGCTGGGGCTTGTTTGGTCCTGATGGACCTAGTTCGGCTACTTTTAGATGGGCTACAGAAATCCCCCTCTCCACTTATCCCCCATCTACTCCCGAGCTTTAGTAAGCTCGGAAGTGTAGCTGTTTGGGGTTTTGGACCAGCGTGGCTCAGGTGGGTGGAGATCTGGCGGTGTTAGTAAGCCACGTGTCGTGGTCACCTGGGCCCTTAATAATGATGATCGTGACGGATTTGAACTGAAGGGGCCCCCTTTTCTCGAAGGTCAGAATGATGCGCCGCCTTCCGCGTGGGAATATAGGCGTTGTGCCCTTACCGTTGCTCCAGACTCCCTCCGCTTTCAGGGTTTGGGTCACCTTCGTGCTTGCTTTTGGGGCCTTTTAATGCGTCGTGAAGGCATGACGGAAGAGTAGAGGCTTGCAACGGCGTTTGCGGAGTTGGCGGAGATAACTACAGAGGCAATCCGACAGCTTCCTCTTCCTCCAGAGTCCTCGTGGTCCCGGGAGTATTTTTCTTCAAGTCCCTCTTCGGTTTCCATGGCGGAACAGCGTCTGGATGCCGAAGAGTGGGAGGGAGAGCCTGTGCTGAGGGCGGCGGCTCCAAACTGTAGCGAACTGGGGGAGGCAGAGGTGAAACGGTCGATGAACCAGTTTCGTCTGTCTCACAAGTTTTGCTTTGCTGCGGCTGCTCCGCACGAGACGAGCTTGGACTCTCGCACGGGCCATATCTGTACCTTCCTTCTGTCGTGGAAGGGTGGGTTCCGCCTTCCCTTCGAACCTTTCGTTCTTCAACTTCTCAATTTTTTCCGGTTGGCGCCCATTCAGTTGGTAGCCAATTCTTATCTTCTTATTTCCACCTTTCGCATCCTCTGTCGCCAATGCGGAGTTCCTCCGTCTCTGGATCTCTTTCACTACTTTTTTGAGTTGAAGGCGCATCCCTCGGCCGGGAAGGGTTTTTATTTCATGCAGGTGAGGCGGAATAGGAGCTGCATCTCCTTAGCGGCGAAGGATTCTTCGCATAAGGGGTGGAAAACTCAATTTTTCTGGGTGGGGATCTACTCAGTGGAGGAGACCTGGAAGTGCCCCGTGATCCCCAATTTCCATCCGAATATCCCTCCCAGGCAAGACGAGTTCCCTCCGTTCGTGGAGGAGTACGCAACTATCTTGTTGAAGCACCGCCAATCCACAGAAGAGCTGGTTACTCCAGAGAACATCGAGCAGTGTCTTCTTACGCGGCTGCATCCGTCGGGCTCAGGTGCCACAATCTCGGCTCTCCTTTGGATGTTGAGACCATTTTCCTTTTTCTGACTATGTCTTCCTTTTTGTGCAGACACCAGGCGGCCGGCTTTAGAGGAGGCCGTAGAGGTGATCGACCTCGGCGATGACTCGGCTGCCGATGAGTTGGCTGCTCCCACTGGTCGCTCCCGAGCCAGAGATAAGGGCAAGGGGGCGGCCCAGGGTAAATCCTCCAGGCCGCGGGGGTCCAAGCGCAAGGATTCCATAGAGGGCATGATCCGGGCCGCCGCGAAGGCCAGGAAGCGGGCCAAGAAGGCTGGGGTCGTACTCGCAGTCGAAGGCAACCTTGCCGCGGCTCGCCCTTCCGCCGGGCATGATGGGGCCGACCCTACCGGGCGAGCTCTCCCACCCGCCGAGCAAGAGGGGGCCGAGGAGGTTGGGGATGCTTCTGAAGTTGGCGACGATGCTGGCTCCGCTCCTCCTTCGGCCGGAGCCGAGGGGGCCAGGGCTGCTTCTGCGGTCGGTGACGATGTTGGCCCGGCTCTCCCCTCGGTAAGAGCCGAGGGGGCCGTAGATGAGGCGGGTGACGTTGGGACCAAGGCCAAGATTGGGGCGTTGACTGAGGCGGGTGATGCTCCAGGTGGCGGTGCAGTTGCCGAACCGGTCCAGGCTGGGGCGTCGCAAGAAAAGGTGACGCAGCCCCGACCGACCCAGGCACAAGGGGTGAACGAGGTCGCGGCTCGATCCGGGCCGTCTGGCGGGACATCGACCGAAGAGGGGGTCTCCATTCCGGAGGCCCTGGAGAGGCTCGGCATCCAAGGCCCATTGTATCAAATATGTCACGGTACAGCCGCGAAGGTGAAGGGGGGAGATAGGCAGCACTCCCCTTCCGTGGCCCTCGAGGCGGTTGTGGAGGGCGGCTTGGTCCTGGCCCAGATGGGGGCCACTCTGGCAGAAGCGTACGCTCGGTCGGAGTCCGAGCGAGCAACCCTGGCCTGGACCCTTGGTGGGTCTGAGAGGAGGTTGGCTCGACTTGCCGAGGAGCGTGATGGGCTTCGACGGGAGCTCTCCTCAGTTAGGGAGCTGGTGCAGTCAAGCCAAGTGGAGGCCCAGGTGCTAACCAAGCAGCTAGCTAAGGCTCGCGAATCACTCGAGAGGAAGAATAGGCTTCTTGAAGAGGAGCGCCTTGTTCGTGTTGAGCTGGATGGCCGGTGGGAGACCGAACGTGCAGAGCCGGTGGACCGAGCGGAGGAAGCTGAGCACCTTCGGTGGGAGGCCGAGGCTGATCGGGCCGAGGCGGAGAAGTAGGCGGCGGAGGCCGAAAAGCAGACGGCTGAGGCCGAGCGGAATTTAGCCGAGGCGGAGCGGGAGAAGGCCGAGCTCGCTAGTAGGGTGGGATCGGCCTGGGCGGAGGCTCTCGAGTAGTATAAATGCTCGGAGGCCTACCGGGTCGACCTTAAGGAGGCTGCCCTTCCCTACTATGAGTTAGCACTTCGCCGAGGCATCCGCAAGGGGTTCAAGCAAGGCTACGACCGGGCCGTCTCTTATGCCGAAGAGCAGGCATCCGAGACAATCGATTTCCCGTCCGGGCAATGCTATGACTCGGACTTGTCATCCTCCAGTTCCTCTGCTTCGGCGTCGGAGGAAGAGGATCAGGGGGGCTCTTCTTCCGAGGGGTCGCCAACTCCTGATGCCTTGGGAGGACACGCAACCGAGGCAGTTCCCACGCCGATGGGGTCAGTGCTCGGGTCAGCCGTCGTCGAGGGTGCCGGGGGCAGACCATCTGAGCCTTCCACTTTCGAGCTTCAAGGTGGGCCTGAGACCTAATGTATCTGCTTTGCTTTCTCTTTTTACATGTCTTTTCCTTTTTCGAAGGAAAACTTTCCTTGTTGTGTAGGAAAAGGTAAGGCAGTAGCATAATGATGAGGACTTAACTGTTTCGTATCGCCATTGCCGTATTTTGTTCAGCGTATCTGCATTAGTTGGAAAGTGCTGATACTTTCTGCGTGGTTCTCGCGTGATAGTTGGGCGAGCCTCTGACAAGGTGTCCTTCCATTTTCTCATGCTTTGAATGTTTAGCCGCTTCGTGTGTCCCGCTGGGGCGGAAACGAGGGGTTTGAGGTGACCGTTCATAGGGAGAGGTCCCTTTGGCGTGTTTTCGAGGGGAGAATCATTTAAGGTAAATAGCCTCCCTTCACCTATAAAAGGTCTGAAGGGCGTCCCTTCCTCTCCACCGCTTAGGATTTTCCCCGACAGTCTTTCCTCATTCTCTCTTCACGTAGCATTGTGACATTATATTTGAAGCATGGAAGACGCTCCGGAAGATGAGGCTGCCGATGACTGGGAGTAGAGAGTCCTTGCTGCTTCAGGTTTTAAGGAGGTTCGACGGCCGGCGGACGGGTTTGAAGAAGGTCTGATGTACGGAGGCACGTCGTCTTCTTTTTATCAGTTCCGGCAGCGCTTGCAGGGGGGCGAGATGGTGGACGGATGGGGGCATCAGGCATCCCTGCCGCCCGTCCCTCATTACTCGCTCCATGGAGGGGAGGAGGAAGCCAATTAAGCTCCCTCCTTCCCGGGCTTTCCCCTGCCTCCTCGTCCAGCTCTGCTGGTTTCTTTTTCCCTCTCGCAGTCTCTTTTTCCCTCTTCTGCTCTTCTCATCATTTCTTTTACTCTTCGGAGGGTGCCTGCACTCTCTTCCTTCCAAAGAGTTGGCAGGTTGGCGGGGAGGATGCCTTCATATGCGTTCCCTCTTCCCCTTTCTCTTCCAAGTTCAACTTGGAAGGTAGCCTTCTCCTTCCTAATCCCTCTGTCACCTTTGTCCCGAGCTGCCCAAGCCAACGGGGTCGACTACCCTTTATCCGAGCCAGTTTCTGCACGAGACAGAGTCAGTGGCTGGACGCAAGAAGGTCAACCGAGTCAGCCGAGCGATGGGCTCATATGGCGGCGCCAGATTGATTTTTTGCTTTTTTGACATGTATTTTCTTGGCTTTGACTTTCCTGATCTACAAGCGAGTTGTTTGAATAAAAGAAAGGAGGCTTTTGTTTTATCTCATGTCGTTTACACAATGCTCAGTATTCAGAAGTAGAACTTGTGTAGTGTAGTCGCGTTCCAGGTCTGAGGGATGAGCTCTCCTTCCATCGTGGATAGTCGGTATGCTCCTTTTCCGAGTGTCTCGACCACTCGGTAGGGGCCTTCCCTAATTAGGGGATAACTTGCCCGCCGCCTCAAGTGGTCGAGAGCCTTCGGCTTTCCTGAGGATGAAGTCTCCCGGTTGAAAGTGTCTATCTCGGACTTTGGTGTTGTAGTATCGAGTGAGGCGGCGTTGATATTCCGTTGCTCGGATGCTGGCAATCTCTCGGACTTAATCTACTAGGTCGAGGTTTTCGAGTAGTTTCTGGTCGTTTGCCTCGGACGAGAAGCAGATGACTCGGAGGGAGGGATTGCCAATCTCCAACGGGATCACGGCCTCAGCTCCGTACACCAACTGGAAAGGACTTTCACCGGTTGCTGTTCTGGGAGTCGTTCTGTGTGACCAAAGTACATTCGGCAATTCCTCAAGCCAGCTGCCCTTGGCTTTGCCGAGCCTAGTCTTGATGCCTTTTAAGATAGTCTTATTGGCATTTTCGACCAGCCCGTTAGCCTGAGGGTGGGCGATCGAGGTGAAGTGATTGCGAATGCCCAGGTCGGCACATCTGTCTCGAAAATAATGAGAATCAAATTGCCGACCATTATCGCTTACTATCACCCGAGGGATGCCGTAACGACTGATGATTCACTCCCAGACGAAATTCTAGATGACTGTCTCGGTGATCCTTGCTGTGGCCTCGGTCTCGATCCACTTAGTGAAGTAATCAATGCGACGATAATGAACTTCTTCTGGGCCTGGGCCGTGGGGAATGGCCCGAGGATGTCGATTCCCCAGCGAGAGAAAGGATAAGGCTCGGCTAGGGTGATGAGCTCCGTTGCTGGCTGATGGAACAAGTGGCCAAATCACTGGCATCTATCACAGTGTTGTGTGTAGGTCGAGCAGTCGCACTGCAGAGTGGGCCACCAATAACCTTACCGTAGCAAGATCCTGGCGAGCGACCAACCTCCTAAATGCGCTCCGCATAGACCTTCGTGAACTTCTTCGATCGCTCGGTTGGCTTCATCAGTGCTGAGGCACTTCAAGAGAGGACCGGAGAAGGATCTCCGGTAGAGAGCGCCATCCAGAGTGACAAATCACCGAGCTTGGTACTTCAATCTTCGGGCTTCCCGAGGGTCGGGGGGGCTCTTGAGAGTCTTGGAGCCACGACAGGTACGGGGTACGCCAGTCGCTTGGGAAGGCCGAGTCAACAGCTAGGAGCTCTGAATCGATGCTCGGTCGCTCTAGCTCTTCGAGAAGGACCGATCGAGTACCCTCGGGGTCAAGAGAGGAGGCCAGCCGAGAGAGGGAGTCCGCTCGGGAGTTTTCCTCCCGAGCTATTCGGACTAACTCAAAACTCTCGAACTGTTGTGCCACGGTCTTGACTAGCTGGAGGTATTTGACCATTGGTGCTTCTTGAGCTTCGTAATCGCCATTGACCTGGCTCGCAACCAGCTGGGAGTCGGTGTGAATTCTGACCCGCTCAGCCCCAAGCCGCCGGGCCATACGGGCTCCCGAGATGAGGGCCTCATACTCTGAAGTGTTGTTCGATGCCTGGAAGTTGAACTTCAGGGAGTACTATAGCTCTGCTCCTTCGGGGGATTTTAGGACGATTCCGGCGCCGCTTCCGGCTGAGTTGGAGGATCCGTCGATGAACAGTTCCCAGGTCGGCCCGGGTGCAGACGGAGATCTTTCTTTAGTTGGGATGATGCTCTCGGCTATGAAGTCAGCGAGCGCCTCGCCTTTGATAGCTGAGCGAGGCCGGTACGATATATCATAGGCCCCAAGCATGATGGCCCACTTGACGAGGCATCCTGAGGCTTCGGGGTGTGCGAGGATCCTCTTCAATGGTTCGCCGGTCAGCACGGTGATGGAGTGCCCTTGGAAATAGGGTCGGAGGAGCTTGGCCGAGGTAACCAACGCTAGCACGAGTCTCTCGGTTGCGGGGTACCTTCTTTCAGCCTCGTTGAGCACCTTGTTGGTATAGTAGACCGGTCTCTCGACTCCCGAGTCATTTCTCACCAGGACCAAGCTAACTGTAGACGGGGTTGCCGAGAGGTAGAGATGCAGGGCTTCACCTGGGACATACTTGGAAAGCACCGGGGGCGAAGCCAGGAACTCTTTAAGCTTGGTGAACGCTTTTTGGCATTCCTCGTCCCATGTGAACGTGGCAGATGCCAATTTGGGCCCCCTTAATAACTTGAAGAAGGGTAGGCATCGTTTGGCCGCACGGGACAGGAATCTGCTGAGTGTGGCAATGCGTCCAGTCAGGCGTTGAACGTCTTTGACGCAAGTGGGTGGGCGCATGTCCAGGATGGCCTGGACCTTGTCGGGGTTGGCCTCGATCCCACGCTGGGTGACTAAGAAGCCCAAGAATTTCCCGGACCTTACTCCGAAGGCGCACTTGGTGGGATTGAGCTTCATATTGTATTTCAGGAGGGTGTCGAAGGTCTCAGCTAGGTCGGCGAAGTGGTCCTTGGCCTTGGGGGTTTTGACGAGCATGTCGTCATTATAGGCCTCGACGTTCCGGTCGAGCTATCCCTCGAACATATGGTTGACCAACCTCTGATACGTTGCTCCAACGTTCTTCAACCCGAAAGGCATCCGGATGTAGCAGGATACGCCGAAGTCGGTGATAAAGGCGGTCTTCTCGATGTCCTCCGGATTCATTCTGATCTGATAGTAACCTGAATAGGCATCTAGGAAGCTGAGTATCTCGTTACCTGAGGTTGAGTCAACCAGTTGGTCGATGCTCGGTAATGGATAGCAGTCCTTTGGAGTAGCCTTGTTCAAGTCGGTGAAGTCCACGCACATTCGCCACTTTCCCGAAGCTTTTGGCAATAGGACGACGTTAGCCAGCCACGTCGGGTACAGGACCGGTCTAAAAAGACCAGTCTTTTGCCCCTTGGTGACTTGCTCCTTGATGATCGCCTGTTTCTCTGGCGCGTGCTTCCTTCTGCGTTGTTGTACGGGCTTCATGGTTGGGTCGAGGTTGAGCTTATGCATCACCGTCTCCTCCGGTATCCCAGGGAGTTGATCATCAGACCACGCAAAGACTCGGATGTACGGGGAAAGAAACTCTTCGTATTGCTGTTGGACTTCAGATGTTAGGTCGGCTCCAATCTTTACTCCCAGGGTCGGGTCTTTGTTTAGGAAAACAGCTAGCAATTCGCCTCCAAGCTCGGCGGTTGCGGATTTTTCCTCGACTTCCCGGGGGCCCTTGCTCTTCCCGTCCGGCCTTATGGCTTCAACCGAGATATTGTAGCACCTTCTGGCCGTGGCCTAGTTGCCTCGGACTTCCCTCGACCCATTTTTGGTGGGGAACTTCATCTTTTGGTGATAGGTAGAAGGCACTGTTTTCGTTCGGCTGAGGATTTCTCGGCCGAAGATCGCATTGTATGCTATCATACCCTTGATCACTATGAAGTCCGCCATAACAGTAACGGTCTTGGGTGGGGTGCCAAGAGTAACCGACAGGCTTAGGGCTCCCTCGAGATAAGTGGCCTGGCCATTGAACCCGCATAGGGGGGTTCGGATCGGGCGGAGTTTAGACGGATCCTCCCCCATCTTAAGGAAACATTCATAGGATAATACGTCTGGGGCACTTCCATTGTCAACTAGAATCCTGTCTACATTACAATGATTTATCATGGCCGATATGACTAGGGCATCGTCATGCGGGGTGGTCAGCCCTTCCAGGTCTTGGTCAGAGAAGACTATGACTTGGGACTCACTTGGCGGGGCCTTGGGAGGCTCGATGGCTCGGCTCGCCCGCTCAGCATGACGCTTCCTTCCTCCGCCACTGTCTCCCCCTGATGCAGCTCCTCTAGCGATCACGTTGATATGGACCCCGCGAGGGGCGTTGTCAATTTCCTATGGGGCGCCTCGGTCTTCCTTGTGCCCGGCCACGAACCGGGAGAGGTGTCCCTGATGGATGAGGCGCTCGATCTCGTCCTGGAGCTGATGGCTATCGCCGGTGTGATGCACGTGGTCACTGTGGAACCGGCAATGCATGCTGCGACTGCGGTTCTTCGACCTCATTGGTTCGGGTAGGCAGAGGAGGCCCGAGCCTTTGATGTCCTCATATATCTCGTAAACCGGAGTGGTTAAGGGAGTATACCGCTCGTACTTTCATGACGGTTCCTTGCGTTCCCCATCTTGGTTCCGCCTTTTCCCTAGACCCAAGTTTGGCTCAGGTGCCCGCTTCTTGTCCCCCTCCCAACCTGAGTCGGCTGCATCTCGGCACACGCTGAGCACTTCTTTGCACTCGGCGTGGCGCAAAGCCAGAGTCACTAGCACAGCAAGGGTCGAGGGAGGGTGGAGGACAAGCTCGCGGCGGAGGTTCTCATCGCGGGTGCCCCCGGTCAGCGCGGTTACAGCCGAGGCGACGTCCAGGCGGGGGATCCTCAGGGCTTCCGATTTGAATCAGGTGATGTTAGCCCGAAGTTTCTCCCCTTGCTCCTGTTTGAGGGCTAAAAGTCCCGCTACCGACCTTGGGGGACCGCTGCCGGCGAAACTCTCTTTGAATATTCGCCTGAATTGCTTGAAGTCCCGGATGGATCCAGGGGCGAGGGCCCGGAACCGCGCTTGGTCGCCTTGGACCAGGGTGGTCACGAAGGCTCGGCATTTGATGGCGTCGGATGCTCCATGAAGGATCATTAGAGCGTCGAAGCTGTCGAAGTGATCGGCCGGGTCGCCCTGGCCGTCATAAAGCTTGAAGGTCAGAATGGAGGTTATGGGAGATACCTCTTCCTTCAAGATATAGTCAGAGAACGGAGATTTCTCCTCGTCCTCCGCGGAGGAGACTTTCTACAGGCCGCGTAGGGTGCGCTCTTGTTCTGCGAAGCCCCTCTCGAATTCTCGCAATCGGAGGGATAGCTCCAGGTGCCGCTGTACCGTGGGACTGGGGGGGGCTATCTTGGCGTTCCCCAGGGACTTCGGTCTCTGGGTTCAGACGGCGTGCCCCAGGTTTCCCCCTTTTCAGAGTGGAGGAGGTCTCTTGCTCCGGAGGAGGGGCTTGTGAAGGTCCTCCTGACCTGTTACAGATGATCTGCCGGCCTCGGAGGGTGAAGCGGCCTCCGGCGGTGTGTTGGGACACGTTCTCATGGGGGGGGCTCTCCGGAGGGGCGCATGACCTTCCATCCCTAGCCGCCTGAGTCCTCATGAGTTCCACAAGGACATCCAGTTTCGCGTTGAGGGCCAGGAAAGCGTCAGCGCCGCCGTTAAGTGGTAGCCCCACCGCCGCGGGAGGAGGGGGTGGTCCGTCGGTGGGGGCGCTGGCATTGGAGGGGGGATTTTGTGAGGCTTGAGAGGGGCCTTCTCCCGCCACCACCATGACCTTTCCCCTGTCACCGGCGGACCTCCTCCCTGAACTCCTTCGCACCATACTGGCTCTTTGGTCGTTTCGCACAGACGGCGCTAGATGAAGGGGCGTTTGGTCTCTTCATTTGGATGGTGCTCTTAAATCTCAGGGCCGTGGGATCGACGCCGTTCTCCTCACTCCAGAAGGAGGGACCATCCCTATTGCTTATCAACTCTCTTTTCCTGCCACAAATAATATAGCCGAGTATGGGGCTCTCCTTGCCGGTCTGAAGCACGCCTACCTCATGGGCACGCGATACCTAAACATCATAGGAGACTCTCAATTGGTGCTGCGTCAAGTTCTGTCAACTTACCGCACCCGTGACCCTAAACTTAAGCCCTATCAAGATCTGGTCACGCTCTTGGCTAGGCAATTCCAGAAGCTTATCTATATCAATACTTCTCGTTCTCAGAACATCCTGGCCGATACTCTTGCATCGCTCGCTTCTTCTCTTTCATTCCCCCTCAGTCGCGCCACTGAGACCATTGTGATCCAGCGGATGGATGCTCCTTCCCTTCTGGATCCCTGGTTCGACAACCTTAGGTGGTGCGGACATCAGGACGAGTGAGTAGCACGAACCGGCGAGCCGACGGTACCATACGCGGAGCACTAATTGGACTACATCGGCTTTCCTTCAAAATGGAGATAGTTTGGGTTGAGTTTGGATACTTTTAGCCTTTGTTTACATTGAATTTGGGCTTGTATTATGTATGTTTACTTGGGTTTTCATTTTGGGCTGATTGTAAGGCTCTTAAAAGCCATTTGGTTTAAAGCCCCTTTAGCATCCATTAAGGAGGAGTGGCCTTGGACCATTATGATGGATCCATAAACCATGTAAGGCCCAATTGGGCTTCCTTCTTTCATGGGCCATCTAGATAGGAAAGACCATAATCCATGCTTGATGGAATGGGCTTAAGGGTGGCCTTGGACCAACTTGGCCCATTCTTGGCCCATGAAGGGGGCGCCCCCTTATTTGTTTGTATTAGGCTGGTTTTTTTTGTTTTCTTTTCTTCCCTCCCACATTTACCACAAGGGACATGAAAAATGGCTGCTGGTCCAAAAGAATGGCTGCCACCTACCCCCCCTCCCCTTTGAATTTCAAAGGTAGGTGAAGGTAGGTGAGTCTATGTCTCCTTGTCCCCCCCTCTCTCCCTCTCATTGTCAAAGGGGCGCACCCCTCTCCCCCTTCCCCTTGTTCCATCAAACTCCCCAGCCACCTCCCCTTGCCAAACCACTATAGAAACACTTGTATTATGTTAGTGCAAAGGTTAATGAAGTTTTTGTGAGAGAAATTTGAGTTAAGAGAGTGATTCTCTTCCCCCCCCTTGGGTGTGATACCCTGCCCAGTCCTGTGACGGGACTGATCTTGGGCGTGTGACTCGCCCCCTATCCTCCCCTGTCCTCTTATCATCTACTTCCACCAAAATTCCCCGTGATACTTCTACGAGTCATGAAGATTTCAGAGGTGGTTTTGCGTCGATCGAAGTTCTGGATCGCCGGCATCAATTCTTTTTGTTACGGCGCGCAGATCTGCCCGAGCCTACTGTCCAGATCTGAAGTTTCCTGATTACGAATTTCCTTAGATCTCCTCTCAAGCTATCAGGATCTTCCTTTTAGAGTGATTGTAGGATTTTGAGTCCTCTTCGTGCTGCCTCTGATCTCGTCTCGATCCGAGATCTGTGCTGATTGTGGCGATGATTCTCGTGGGATCGCGCAAGCTGATCTGTGCAGAACCGACTCAGAACCAGATCCGACTTCCAGAGTCTGCCCCGCCTCATCCCATCCAGATCTGTGCGAGATCTTTGGAGTACTTCTTCCTCTAGACGTCGCCAACGAGCTCCCACAAACGGCGCCTTGATCCGACATCGGCAACCAATTTTCCCTTAATTAATTGTCTTACTGTGCAGTTCTGGGGCACAAAACCAGAAGCCGAGTGTAATTGCTGCTACGCCAGATCTGAAAGAATATGTTCGCGCCCTTAAGAGTGGACAAACTACGTCCTGTCGCCGACGTTCCCCAACAAATGGCACTCTGATCTACCATCGGATCTTGGCGTACCGGCCTTCGCAAGTTTGCTGCGCAGGGTGACCCGCGCGGGCAGAATCGAGTCGACTTCCATTCGGCTTACCCGATCGCCTCCGACTCGCGTCCCTCGCCTCCTGCGAGTGTGGCCCATCAACCCGGGTTCTAGCAACCCCAAAATTGGCATTCGTAGCCCTATACCTCGCTGCATGGACTGGGCAAATATTTTTGAAATTATAATCTTATTGCATATGTGTATTGGGGTTGTCGGATTCGGCCGAGAATTCTTCCCCACGCCTAGTCATGGAGGTATGCGCTTCGTTCCTCTCTCACTTTGCTGATTTAGTATATGTTCTATCATGCTATGTCTGTGAGATTAGGGCCGTTAGCTAGCTACAAATCACCATGAATGTGAGTTGAGAGTGTCCGTTCCTTAGCTCCAGTCGAGCACCGAGCTCGGACTGCACCACCCTAGGCGACAGTGGTTCCTTAACCGCTACGATCCCAATGTTTCCGTCGCAAGGGACGATCGTCGGGATAGTTGGAGTGCTATTGAGAGACGTCTCCACCCGGAGAACGCCACGGTGGTCAGCCGCCCGACTTGCCTTTAGCGTGTTAGTGCTGGCCGCACATCAAGTCCATCGTACGTGTTAGCCCGGTCTTCATCCGTCCCGCATCAAATTGGTATCAGAGCGTCGTTTGAGTCTAGGGTGTTTAAAACAAAAAAAAGAGTCGTTTAAGTCGAGTCTAAGTCTAAGTCGGTCTAAGTGTCACATTTGCATACCATTAATCGGTATATCAAAAGGTGTTGATCGAACGTTAGGCTACGCCTTTCGGGAAGGCCGCACACTTGCGCGAGTGATCTTCGGATCGATTAACTCCGCCATGTACCGAGTCTTGGTTTAAGTCTAGGTTCCTAGTTAGTGCATTCCAACATAGTCGTGTCTTGGTGTTTAGTTGCGTCTCATTTCCACTTGACATCATATTTTTGGGTCGTGTCTAGTGTCGTGTCCAAGTGTCGGCATGGCCATCCATTAGCTCCCCGAGTCCCATGGGTTCCCAAACGCCTAGTTCATATGAATGGTGGCGACACCACAAAGGATGGGGAATTCAACCCCACCACATCCGTAGGCCCGAAGCCTCGGCCTTCTATGGAACCAAGGTCCCGAGTGACTACCTCAAGTGGGAAGCCGCCATGGATGCATATTTTGAGTGTTGTACTATGTCCGAGGCAATGCAATTCTCTTTCGCCAAAGAGCGGCTTCTTCATGAGGCCGCCGAAAAGTGGGACTACATTGAACGTTTGAGAGAGGTTAGGAGGTAATGGCCCATCGAGTCATGGTGGGACATGAAGAGAGAGCTTAGGAAGGTCTACGTTCCTCAACCTGTCACTTCCAACCAACCCCACCCACTCACTTCCAACCAAGTGGGTCCAAGTCAGAAGCAAAGACCCCCACACATAGATGAGCCTAGACCCAAGCCTAGGCCGATTGACTATGGGCAAGTCCACCATGATCTCCCTACTCCAACCCACACCGTTGCCGAACTTGTGCAAATGATTTCGGATCGGGTGGATAGGAGATGTACTTATATTGAATCGCTGGTCTCCCTTTGCCCACCTCTGAGATCGGTTATAGCCATACCCGAGCCTAGGGAGGCCATAGCCCGTAGCCCTTACCCAGCCCCATCTAAGGAGTCCCTAAGCCCTCTCCCCATCTTGGAGACCCCTCCTTCATCACCCGTGAGTGCTCCGTTGCCATCCTCTCCTTCCGAACTTCATCCGGAGCCATCATATTCGGAGCTACTTCAGCCAGAGCTACCCGTGTTTTTGACGAGAAAGCTACTCGTAGCCGAACCACTTCTTAGCTGGCTTAGTACTGGCTTGGTCCCTACCCCACCTTACTCTCCACCCTGGGAGCCAATACTCCCAATAGTCCCCATTAACTCCTATCACACCACTTTGAAGTCATTTTGCTTCATAGAATGTGTGAAGGATCTATTAAGGAGTTTAGAATGTCAAAGGGAGCTGACATATACATTGGCCTTAGGGTCTAACCAACCCTATACCCATAGCTTTATGCTCCCATCTTTGGCGTCTATTACCTCGTTATACACCTTGGGTCCTATCACCACCGAGGTTCTGTTGCTCTTCCCCGTTCTCGATGAGCTTGCATCGGACCCCTCTTACGGTATTGCCGTCCCGAGGGAGGACCCATATCTACTCTATGAGACCACCGTCCCATCTACCATAACGGATGAAGGTGACAACCCACACCTCCAAAAATTTCACAATTGGGACCGTGAAATCTGGGAGTCCATCTCATGGGGTCACACATTCTTTGCCCCATTTTACCCCTTTTCTAGTGGGCCTCGTGATCCACCACTTCCCTTCTACTTTGTCAAGGAAGTCCCCTACCACTCTCTTCCCACTCGGGCCAATGAAACTCCACATAGCAATAGGTCCGATTATTGGGAAGCATGGCATGCCTTACCTACATGTAGTGGTGATGAACCTCTTAGCCCACCAACACCCACATCTGATAGGAAGTCCTTGCATGCATGGTGTCTTTTTGGGTGTCTCGGACTCCATAATCCTACCTACCTTTGGGTGCATCTAGTGTATGCATGGCACACATTCGGGTGTCCTGGCCCACCTTGCATATGTTTGGGTTGCATTGTTTGTTTGGTGTCTAGGTTTGTCTAAGGTCATGTGTGTGTTTGTTTGTTTCTGCATTTTTTTTCTTTCATGCATATGGTTTGTATTAAGTCGTGTCCCAATAAACGGCCAGCCATGCACGTATAAGGAATTAACTGATACATGCTACATGTCCGTAAGTTCAAAAGGAAGAGTACGTCATGATCAGGGTCATACCTGAACGGTTTCCTCTTGGGGGCCGTAAAGCAACTCTAGGCCCGCGATACCCGCCCTTCCCGAGTCACGAAATAAGTGTGTTTGAATGCGTATGTTATTGAACTACCGGATGACTATGGTGTCAGCTCGACGTTCCATGTTTCTAATCTGGTAGCATATCGGAACCCGCGGTGATCCCTAGTGAGTTTCGGGCTTTATCCTTCTATTGTGCGTGACACACCACCCGAGAGTCCACCTCTTCTAGCCTCAACGCAAGCATATAGATTTTATATTGGATGAGCAGGTGATCATAACAAGGAATGGAGCCTACCAACCCTTCTTAGTGCGTTGGCGAGGATGCCCCACGATGAGCAACGTCTTGATCACATGCGGAGAGCTCATGCCTTAGGACCCTTACTCGACGGGGTCGAGTTCTCCCACCCGGGAAGAATTGGTGCGGACACCAGGACGAGCGAGTAGCACGAACCGGCGAGCCGACGGTACCATACGTGGAGTACCAATCGGACTACATTGGCTTTCCTTCGAAATGGAGATAGTTTGGCTTGAGTTTGGATACTTTTAGCCTTCGTTTACATTATATTTGGGCTTGTAATATGTATGTTTACTTGGGTTTTCATTTTGGGCTGATTGTAAGGCACTTAAAAGCCATTTGATTTAAAGCCCCTTTAGCAACCATTAAGGAGGAGTGGCCTTGGACCATTATGATGGATCCATAAACCATGTAAGGCCCAATTGGGCTTCCTTCTTTCATGGGCCATCTAGATAGGAAAGACCATAATCCATGCTTGATGGAATGGGCTTAAGGGTGGCCTTGGACCAACTTGGCCCATTCTTGGCCCATGAAGGGGGCGCCCCCTTATTTGTTTGTATTAGGCTGATTTTTTTTGTTTTTTTTTCTTCCCTCCCTCATTTACCACAAGAGACATGGCAAATGGCTGCTGGTCCAAAAGAATGGCTGCCACCAACCCCCCCTCCCCTTTGAATTTCAAAGGTAGGTGAAGGTAGGTGAGTCTATGTCTCCGTGTCCCCCCCTCTCTCCCTCTCATTGTCAAAGGGGCGCACCCCTCTCCCCCTTCCCCTTGTTCCATCAAACTCCCAAGCCCCCTCCCCTTGCCAAACCACTATATAAACACTTGTATTATGTTAGTGCAAAGGTTAATGAAGTTTTTGTGAGAGAAATTTGAGTTAAGAGAGTGATTCTCTTCCCCCCCCCTTGGGTGTGATACCCTGCCCAGTCCTGTGACGGGACTGATCTTGGGTGTGTGACTCGCCCCCTATCCTCCCCCATCCTCTTATCATCTGCTTCCACCAAAATTCCCAGTGATACTTCTACGACTCAGGAAGATTTCAGAGGTGGTTTTGCGTCGATCGGAGTTCTGGATCGCCGGCATCAATTCTTTTTGTTACGGCGCGCAGATCTGCCCGAGAATGCTGTCCAGATCTGGAGTTTCCTTATTACAAATTTCCCTAGATCTCCTCTCAAGCCATCAGGAGCTTCCTTTCGGTGTGATTGTATGATTTTGAGTCCTCTTCGTGCTGCCGCCGATCTCGTCTCGATCCGAGATCTGTGCTGATTGTGGCGATGATTCTCGTGGGATCGCGTAAGCTGATCTGTGCAGAACCGACTCAAAACCAGATCTGACTTCCAGAGTCTGCCTCGCCTCATCCCATCCAGATCTGTGCGAGATCTTTGGAGTACTTCTTCCTCTGGACGTCGCCAACGAGCTCCCACAAACGGCGCCTTGATCCGACATCGGCAACCAATTTTCCCTTAATTAATTGTCTTACTGTGCAGTTCTGGGGCACAAAACCAGAAGCATAGTGTAATTGCTGCTACGCCAGATCTGAAAGAATCTGTTCACGCCCTTAAGAGTGGACAAACTACGTCCTGTCGCCGACGTTCCCCAACAAACGGCACTCTGATCTGCCATCGGATCTTGGCGTATCGGCCTTCGCAAGTTTGCTGCGCAGGGTGACCCGCGTGGGCAGAACCGAGTCGACTTCCATTCGGCTTACCCGATCGGCTCCGACTCGCATCCCTCGCCTCCTGCAAGTGTGGCCCATCAACCCGAGTTCTAGCAACCCCAAAATTGGCATTCGTAGCCCTATACCTCGCTGCGTGGACTGGGAAAATATTTTTGAAATTATAATCTTATTGCATATGTGTATTGGGGTTGTCGGATTCGGCCGGGAATTCTTCCCCACGCCTAGTCGTGGAGGTATGCGCTTCGTTCCTCTCTCACTTTGCTGATTTAGTATATGTTCTATCATGCTGTGTCTGTGAGATTAGGGCCGTTAGCTAGCTACAAATCACCATGAATGTGAGTTGAGAGTGTCCGTTCCTTAGCTCCAGTCGAGCACCGAGCTCGGACTGCACCACCCTAGGTGACAGTGGTTCCTTAACCGCTACGATCCCAATGTTTCCCTCGTAAGGGACGATCGTCAGGCTAGTTGGAGTGCTGTTGAGAGACGTCTCCACCCGGAGAACGCCACGGTGGTCAGCCGCCCGGCTTGCCTTTAGCGTGTTAGTGTTGGCCGCACATCAAGTCCGTCGTACGTGTTAGCCCGGTCTTCATCCGTCCCACATCAAATTGGTATCAGAGCGTCGTTTGAGTCTAGGGTGTTTAAAACAAAAAAAAGAGTCGTTTAAGTCGAGTCTAAGTCTAAGTCGGTCTAAGTGTCACATTTGCATACCATTAATCGGTATATCAAAAGGTGTTGATCGAACGTTAGGCTACGCCTTTCGGGAAGGCCGCACACTTGCGCGAGTGATCTTCGGATCGATTAACTCCGCCATGTACCGAGTCTTGGTTTAAGTCTAGGTTCCTAGTTAGTGCATTCCAACATAGTCGTGTCTTGGTGTTTAGTTGCGTCTCATTTCCACTTTACATCATATTTTTGGGTCGTGTCTAGTGTCGTGTCCAAGTGTCGGCATGGCCATCCATTAGCTCCCCGAGTCCCATGGGTTCCCAAACGCCTAGTTCATATGAATGGTGGCGACACCACAAAGGATGGGGAATCCAACCCCACCACATCCGTAGGCCTGAAGCCTCGGCCTTCTATGGAACCAAGGTCCCGAGTGACTACCTCAAGTGGGAAGCCGCCATGGACGCATATTTTGAGTGGTGTACTATGTCCGAGGCAATGCAATTCTCTTTCGCCAAAGAGCGGCTTCTTCATGAGGCTGCCGAAAAGTGGGACTACATTAAATGTTTGAGAAAGGTTAGGAGGTAATGGCCCATCGAGTCATGGTGGGACATGAAGAGAGAGCTTAGGAAGGTCTACATTCCTCAACCTGTCACTTCCAACCGACCCCACCCACTCACTTCCAACCAAGTGGGTCCAAGTCGGAAGCAAAGACCCCCACACATAGATGAGCCTAGACCCAAGCCTAGGCCGAATGACTATGGGCAAGTCCACCATGATCTCCCTACTCCAACCCACACCGTTGCCGAACTTGTGCAAATGATTTTGGATCAGGTGGATAGAAGATGTACTTATATTGAATCGCTGGTCTCCCTTTACCCACCTCCGAGATCGGTTATAGCCATACCAGAGCCTAGGGAGGCCATAGCCCGTAGCCCTTACCCAGCCCCATCTAAGGAGTCCCTAAGCCCTCTCCCCATCTTGGAGACCCCTCCTTCATCACCCTTGAGTGCTCCGTTGCCATCCTCTCCTTCTGAACTTCATCCGGAGCCATCATATTCGGAGCCACTTCAGCCAGAGCTACCCGTGTTTTTAACGGGAAAGCTACTCATAGTCGAACCACTTCTTAGCTGGCTTAGGACTGGCTTGGTCCCTACCCCACCTTTCTCTCCACCTTGGGAGCCAATACTCCCAATAGTCCCCATTAACTCCTATCACACCACTTTCAAGTCCTTTTGCTTCATGGCATGTGTAAAGGATCTATTAGGGAGTTTAGAATGTCAAAGGGAGCTGACATATACATTGGCCTTAGGGTCTAACCAACCCTATACCCATAGCTTTATGCTCCCGTCTTTGGGGTCTATTACCTCGTTATACACCTTGGGTCCTATCACCACCGAGGTTCTGTTGCTCTTCCCCGTTCTCGATGAGCTTGCATCAGACCCCTCTTACGGTATTGTCGTCCCGAGGGAGGACCCATATCTACTCTATGAGACCACCGTCCCATCTACCATAACGGATGAAGGTGACAACCCACACCTCCAAGAATTTCACAATTGGGACCGTGACATCTGGGAGTCCATCTCATGGGGTCACACATTCTTTGACCCATTTTACCCCTTTTATAGTGGGCCTCGTGATCCACCACTTCCCTTCTACTTTGTCAAGGAAGTCCCCTACCACTCTCTTCCCACTCGGGCCAATCAAACTCCACATAGCAATAGGTCTGATTATTGCGAAGCATGGCATGCCTTACCTACATGTAGTAGTGATGAACCTCTTAGCCCACCCACACCCACATCTGATAGGAAGTCCTTGCATGCATGGTGTCTTTTTGGGTGTCTAGGACTCCATAATCTTACCTACCTTTGGGTGCATCTAGTGTACGCATGGCACACATTCGGGTGTCCTGGCCCACCTTGCATATGTTTGGGTTGCATTGTTTGTTTGGTGTCTAGGTTTGTCTAAGGTCATGTGTGTGTTTGTTTGTTTCTGCGGTTTGTTTTCTTTCATGCATATGGTTTGTATTAAGTCGTGTCCCAGTAAACGGCCAGCCATGCACGTATAAGGAATTAGCTGATACATGCTACATGTCCGTGAGTTCAAAAGGGAGAGTACGTCATGATTAGGGTCATACCTGAACAGTTTCCTCTTGGGGGCCGTAAAGTAACTCTAGGCCCGCGATACCCGCCCTTCCCGAGTCACGAAACAAGTGGGTTTGAATGCGTACGTTATTGAACTACTGGATGACTATGGTGTCAGCTCGACGTTCCATGTTTCTAATCTGGTAGCATATCGGAACCCGCGGTGATCCCTAGTGAGTTTCGGGCTTTATCCTTCTATTGTGAGTGACACACCACCCAAGAGTCCACCTCTTCCAGCCTCAACGGAAGCATATAGATTTTATACTGGATGAGCAGGTGATCATCACAAGGAATGGAGCCTACCAACACTTCTTAGTGCGTTGGCGAGGATCCCCCATGATGAGCAACGCCTTGATCACATGCGGAGAGCTCAAGCCTCGGGACCCTTACTCGACGAGGTCGAGTTCCTCCCACCCAGGAAGAATTGGTGCGGACACCAGGACGAGCGAGTAGCACGAATCGGCGAGCCGACGGTACCATACACGGAGCACCAATCGGACTACATCGGCTTTCCTTCGAAATGGAGATAGTTTGGCTTGAGTTTGGATACTTTTAGCCTTTGTTTACATTGAATTTGGGCTTGTAATATGTATGTTTACTTGGGTTTTCATTTTGGGCTGATTGTAAGGCTCTTAAAAGCCATTTGGTTTAAAGCCCCTTTAGCATCCATTAAGGAGGAGTGGCCTTGGACCATTATGATGGATCCATAAACCATGTAAGGCCAATTGGGCTTCCTTCTTTCATGTGCCATCTAGATAGGAAAGACCATAATCCATGCTTGATGGAATGGGCTTAAGGGTGGCCTTGGACCAACTTGGGCCATTCTTGGCCCATGAAGGGGGCGCCCCCCTATTTGTTTGTATTAGGCTGATTTTTTTTGTTTTCTTTTCTTCCCTCCCTCATTTACCACAATGGACATGGAAAATGAATGCTGGTCCAAAAGAATGGCTGCCACCAACCCCCCTCCCCTTTGAATTTCAAAGGTAGGTGAAGGTAGGTGAGTCTATGTCTCCTTGTCCCCCCTCTCTCCCTCTCATTGTCAAAGGGGCGCACCCCTCTCCACCTTCCCCTTGTTCCATCGAACTCCCCAGCCCCCTCCCCATGCCAAACCACTATATAAACACTTGTATTATGTTAGTGCAAAGGTTAATGAAGTTTTTGTGAGAGAAATTTGAGTTAAGAGAGTGATTCTCTTCCCCCCCCCCCCCCCTTGGGTGTGATACCCTGCCCAGTCCTGTGACGGGACTGATCTTGGGTGTGTGACTCGCCCCCTATCCTCCCCCATCCTCTTATCATCTGCTTCCACCAAACATCCCAGTTATACTTCTACGAGTCAGGAAGATTTCAGAGGTGGTTTCACGTCGATCGGAGTTCGGGATCACCGGCATCAATTCTTTTCGTGACGGTGCGCAGATTTGCCCGAGCCTGCTGTCCAGATCTGGAGTTTCCTGATTATGAATTTCCCCAGATCTCCTCTCAAGCCATAAGGATCTTCCTTTCAGAGTGATTGTAGGATTTTGAGTCCTCTTCGCGCTGCCTCCGATCTCGTCTCGATCTGAGATCTGTGCTGATTGTGGCGACGATTCTCGTGGGATCGCGCAAGCTGATCTGTGCAGACCCGACTCAGAAGCAGATCCGACTTGCCTCATCCCCTCCAGATATGTGTGAGATCTTTGGAGTACTTCTTCCTATGGATGTCGCCAACGAGCTCCCATAAACGGCGCCTCGATCCGACATCGGCAACCAATTTTCCCTTAATTAATTATCTTACTGTGCAGTTCTGGGTGCACAAAACCAGAAGCCAAGTGTAATTGCTGCTGCGCCCAGATCTGAAAGAATCTATTCATGCCCTTCGGAGTGGACAAACTACGTCCTGTCACCGACGTTGTCCAACAAACGGCACTCCGATCCGCCATCGGATCTTGGCGTAGTGGCCTTCGCAAGTTTGCTGCGCAGGGTGACCCGCGCGGGCAGAACCGAGTCGACTTCCATTCGGCTTACCCGAACGGCTCCGACTCGCGTCCCTCGCCTCCTGTGAGTGTGGCCCGTCAACCCGGGTTCCAGTAACCCAAAAATTGGCATTCGTAGCCCTATGCCTCGCTGTGTGGAGTGGGAAAATATTTCTAAAATTGTAATCTTATTGCATATGTGTATTGGGGTTGTTGGATTCGACCGGGAATTCTTCCCCACGCCTAGTCGTGGAGGTATGCGCTTCGTTCCTCTCTCACTTTGCTGATTTAGTATATGTTCTATCATGCTGTATCTATGAGATTAGGGCCGTTAGCTAGCTACAAATCACCGTGAATGTGAGTTGAGAGTGTCCGTTCCTTAGCTCCAGTCGAGCACCGAGCTCGGACTGCACCACCCTAGGCGACAGTGGTTCCTTAACCGCTGCGATCACCACGTTTCCCTCGTAAGGGACGATCGTCGGGCTAGTTGGAGTGCTGTTGAGAGACGTCTCCACCCAGAGAACGCCACGGTGGTCAGCTGCCTGACTTGCCTTTAGCGTGTTAGTGCTGGCCGCACATCAAGTCCGTCGTACGTCTTAGCCCGGTCTTCATCCGTCCCGCATCATTAGGAAATCTGTAGATAGGAAGGCGGAGAGGGAAGATGTGAAAGAAGTTTCATTGACTAAGCTCGAGGAGATCATCTAAGAAGAAGAATTGCCGTGGTATTATGAGATAGAGTAGTATTGCAGGGATGGTTCCTTTCTCGAGATGGCGAACGCCGAGCAGCGCAAGGCCATTAGAAGAGCCGCCTCCCGATACACGATTATTGCTGGAGAGTTGTATAGGCGGGCTCTCAATGGAGTTCTAATGAGGTGTTTGGATGACGATGAGGCTTGGAAGGTAGTAGAAGCCGCTCACTCTAGTGAGTGTGGAGGGCACGTAAATGGGCAGGCGTTGGCGAAGAAGATTCTTAGGCAGGACTATTACTGGCCAACCCTAGAAGAAGATTGTTCCACCTATGTCCGTAGGTGTCTTCAATGCCAGCTTCATGCCGACAAAATCCACGCTCCGACTTCTTCTCTCCATCCTGTTTCTGCTCCTTGGCCATTCTCAATGTGGTCCTTTGATATCATTGGACCACTTGGTGACCCTAATGCTCAGGTAAAACACAAATCCTTCATTCTGACAGCTACATAATACTTCACCAAGTGGGCGGAAGCTGAAGCTTATGCGAAAATCAAAGCCACCACAGTATGCCGCTTCATTCTGAAGAATATCATCTCGCGGTTTGGAGTGCCAAGTGATATCGTCACCGACAATGGGCCTCAATTTATTTCTCAAGAACTTCGGGACCTCTGTAAGAAGTTTAATATTTCATTGCATCATTCATCACCATACTACCCCCAAGGTAGTGGCTAAGCTGAGGCCACGAATAAAACCCTTCTGAAAATCATTAAGAAAACATGCGAGTCACAGAAATTTGCTGATTGGGCCGATAAACTGGTAGAAGCTCTATGGGCTTATCGCACCTCCATCCGTACTCCCACGGGGCAAACTCCTTTTGCTCTCACCTATGGGATGGAGGCGGTACTCCCGTACGAGATCTTGATCCCTTCCCTAAGAGTGCAGCTAGACAAAGAACTCAATCTCGATGAGCGTCGAGAGGCGTTGCTAGTCCAACTGGAACTCTAAGACGAGAAGAGGCTTAATGCGGCCAATCATGTCTCAGCTTATCAAAAATGTGTCTCGCGATATTTTCAAAAGAAGGTCATCGAAAGAAATTTCCAAGTGAGTAATATGGTTTTGAAACGTAAATTTATCAGATCAACAGGTCCTAGGTCTAAGCTGCAACCGAACTAGGAAGGGCCGTTTGTAGTTAAGGAAGTCTATCCTGGTAACGCGTATCGTTTAGTGAACGCGGAGGGTGAAGAATTGCCAAATCCGTGGAATGGGCTATATTTAAAATATTTTTATCCATAGAGTCAAGCCAGCAACGGCCCGGCGGTGGGTGTGCCTTCACTTGATTGCAAAGGGAGATCCCCGGTTCAACATTCACACACTACACGACCTCCCATGGTTCGACTTTCCTCTTTTGCGCAACATCGTTTCTCCCTTGGCCATGCTTAGGGGAAATTGAAAATCCTTATTTTTCTTCTCTCTCGGCTGAAAATAGGGGCAAGTGGTGAATAAGGGGGCAAGAACTGATCTAGACCCCCCGATAAAAGAGGTCTCAAATAGGGGCAGTCCGTTATGACCTTATTCCGCAGGCTAAAAGAGCAAGAAAAAAGAAAAATGAAAGAAATAGAGGAAAAGGGGCAAAATCAAAGATCAAAGCCAAAAGCTCAGCCAAAGCTCGAAGCTCGACAGTCAGAAAGTCCCCAAAATGATGAAACTAGGCATGGCAAGAGTGGCAGTACAGTTTCTCCGCGGGACGTTATGAGCCCGGTCACATGCGTGCCTAGAGCGGATGTAGGTTCGATGACGGACACAAAGTCCCGGCGCAACAGACCAAATTCTTTGAAAATGGGTGTCGTGAGAAGAACTCAAGCCCTAAAAACCCCTATACCTATCACCGGCTTTTCTATCAAATTCTCTTTTATTTTCCAAGGAATATATCCTACCCCGGGTATGCCCTCGGTAGAGGCACCGTTAAGCGAAATTGGCCCCGGCCACGGGCGGTCCCTTTTAGCACACGTTGGACCCGGGAGACCCCTAGTGAGATAGGAGGTTCCCCGTCGTTAGGTTTTAGCTGGTTTCAAAAACTCAAAAAAATCAAATATTTCAAAACTCAAAAAAAATCATATATTTCAAAACTAAAAAAAAATCAAATATTTCAAAAACTCAAAAAATCAAATATTTCAAAACTAAAAAAAAATCAAATATCTCAAAAACTCAAAACAAAAAATCAAATATTTCAAAAAACTCAAAAAATCAAATATCTCAAAAAACTCAAAAAAAATCAAATATTTCAAAATCCAAAAAAAATAAAATATTTCAAAATCTAAAAAAAATCAAATATTTCAAAATCCAAAAAAATCAAATGTTTCAAAATCCAAAAAAATTAAATATTTAAAAACTCAAAAAAATTAAATATTTTAAAACTAAAAAAAATCAAACATTCCAAAATAAAAAAATCAAATATTTTTAAAATTATAAAAAGGGTTTTCATGATTTGCATTCATAGCATCCATTGTATTCATTTCCATTTTGTTACTTGCCTATTTAATAAGGCTTATCCCCTTGACCAAAAATCAAGAACTGGTCATTTCCTAACTTGCTACCGGCAAGGGGTTAAGTCTAAAACAGATTTAATCTATTTTTTTTGTTTATGTGTGTGCAGGGGCAGGTTGAAGCTGAAAGGTCAGTCAGTCCGTGACCATGCGTGTTTCAAAGTCATATCCCAACTCACTCAATCACGCAAAGCAAAGCCCAAACTCAACTCAAATCAAATCATCAGCTTTATTCATTCATATATCAAACATCTCTAAGCATAAGTCTCTACATCAATATCACCATGGAAAGAAAAGGAAAAATCACTCAGTCCTCCACTGGGCATCCCCGCGGGGACGTATCTCTCTCAGCTCTCTAACATAGGCTTGCCGTGTCGCCAGAATCTCTGCAACCTCTACTGGTAGGGTAAGCACCCTGCTCACCTCCCACATGATCAGGGCGCTCCTGACCGCCTGCTCGTCCTCCTATGTACCAATCCTCCTCGCCTGTAGTGCAGGAAGGTGGGGTAGTCCGGGTAGAATAGTCTGGGGTAGTCCAACCTGTAGGTAGCATCGGTGTGGGCTGTACATCGCCAGTGCAGTGTCGCTCACGAGCCTCAAATCTAAGCCTGACCTCCTGGGAACTCTGACAGTGGTGTCGCGGAGGAAGTCCGGGCGCATCACGAACCAATCCAGGGGCAGCCTGTTGATGTGCAGTCACCACTCGTCCCTGGTCTTCTTCTCTGCTGTCCTGCACTCTACCTGTGGAGAGAACCCGAATGAGCCACCTATGAAGAAGAGGGGGTGGCTCCCGAAGATCCTGCTAGCTGAAGTGACATCCTCCTTTTGAATGAATTTCATCCTGACACCCATCTGGGACTCTAAGAGCATCATAGAACCAAAGAGAGGACCTCCTAGGGCTGCTGAGGTAAGACCCTCGTACAAGTAGGCAAGGATGACCTGGGAGATAGAAACACCCTACCATAGGTAGCTAACTGTGCTAAGAATAGGAATGTCTAGAACGTGGTCAACTGAGGGGAACAGGATAGCCCCGCACAAGTAAATAGACGCGGCCTTGGCTATGGCCTCATCCCATCCACACCTGTTCCTACAATGTTCAACTACCCACTGGCTAAGAGGAATGAGATGGATCTGACGTGGGCCTATGAAGGTATGGACGTCCCCGCCGTCTGCTATGAACCCTCCCAAGATGAGCCTAGGGTCTACATGGGCAACGGTGTGACACACTGAGTCTTCCTCTCCCACCTGGGACCTAGGGAAAGGGAAGTAGGTCTCTACCTCCTGTAATAGGATAGTGGCCTCGAATGATGGGAAAATGAATGTATGGGTCTGAGGATGCCAGATTTCTACCAAAGCTGAGATGCTATGCCAGTCAAGAGAAAGCTTTGGGAAGTTTTGACCTAGTACCAAAACTGGGTGTAGATGCCAAGATCTCAGGATGGATGTCACTCCTAGGGGCAACGCACGGACCATGGGAGCCATCCACTTTAGAGTGGAATAGCGCCTAGAGCCAGGGAGAAGTTGAGATGGAGGAAGGAAGAGAGGAAGAGCATGTAAGTGAATGAATAAATTGATTTAAATGAAATCATGCCAAATACCTCTCTCAAAGGGCTTGAACTAAGATGACGAGGGATTGTAGTCAGCCGATGGAGCACATCCCGCTCCTTCCTGGCCGGCTTGGGCCCTTCATGAGTTGCTCCCTCCATAGAACTCCCCCCAAAGGACCTTTTCATGGTGATTTGATCAAGATTAGCAAAGGTTTGAGGCTTAGAAAGAGGGGTTTGGTGCGAAGTACGAATTTAGAACCCCCTCCTACTTATAAGGCTTAGATAAAGGCCTAAACCCACTAGAAGTGAGTTAGGATAGGCCTAGATCGAGTTGGGATAGAGTTGGGGTCGGTTTAGGGCGTCTATCTTTGGGTTGGGACTCTCCAAGAAAGTCTCGTTCAAACTCTCAGGTCGTGGCATTGAGCGGTCTATCGATGGGCCGCCCTATATATTGGACGGTAATCTGGAGACCGTTTATCAGTTTCTACATGTTCGAATCATGGAGGTGAGCGGTCTATAATAGATCGTCCAATAAATCACACGGTCACAAAAGAACCGTCCTATTCTTTGAGCGGCTATGTTAAATCGTTTGCTTACCCTGGTGGAGAGGCTTTGAATGGTCCATGGTAGGCCGTGTGGAGGTTTGAGCGGTCTCTTTTAGACCGTTTGGTAAGCTGAAGCCCTATTTTAACCTGTCCTTACCTGTATCACTCAAGCTTTGGTCGCGTCTCTCCCTCACTCAGTTTGGCGTCTCTCAATTTGGCGTCTCTCACTCAGTTTAGCGTCTCTCTCACTCTAAGTCGGCGTCTCTCACTTAGTTTGGCGTCTCTTAGTTTCGCGTCTCTCTCTCACTCTAAGTCGGCGTCTCTCACTCAGTTTGGCGTCTCTCGGTTTGGCGTCTCTCTCTCACTCTAAGTCGGCGTCTCTCCCTCACTCAGTTTGGCGTCTCTCTCTCACTCCGAGTCGGTGTCTCTCCCTCACTCAGTTTGGCATCTCTCTCTCACTCTGTCGTGTCTCTCTCCTCACCCGCTCACTCGTGTCGTCTCTCTCTCTCTCACTCGTGTCCGTCTCACTCGTTTCGTGGTCACAGTTAGCAAGTCAGTGTCAGTCATTTGCATTCATTCATACATTAATCTACAAAATTAAAACAAAAAGGGGCATATCACTATCATATCATATCATGTACAAAAGGGTCAGGTCCCAAGTACAAGTCACCAAGAGAGTAAGAGGTGGAGGGTGAACTTGGCTGGTATGGGGAAGGGGGGCTGCGACTTTGGGTGGTTTGGGAGGTGGGGAGATGGAAGGGCACTGCCCTAGGGAGAGGGAAATTTGAATTTGGGCTTAGGGAAGAGGCCCTTCAACCTTGGGGAGAGGAAGGGGTGCTTAGGAAGTGGTGCTGGGTAGTTGGGGGTTGGGAGGTGGGGTGTGGATTGGAGGATGCCACCTTGGGTTGGGGGGGAGTTAAATGGGTGTATGGGGAAGGGGAGAAGTCTTAATGAGGGGTGAATGGGGAGGAGAGAGAAAATTCCGAAAATTGGGGTGAAGGGAGAGAGAGAGAGGGGGGGGACCCCTTAGAGAGAGAGAGAGTGAGAGAGAGAGAGATCTAGTGAGATTTGGAAGTGGATTTCAATTTTCATTTAATTGTTCATTACTTCAAAATGAGGGGAATGGGGTCCTATATATAGGCAACCCACATTTCTACAAAAGTCCCTGACATTTGACTCAATGACAAATAACCGAAGGGATAGGGGTGCTCTTGGGCCAAGCCCAATGAATTGGGCCCACTAGCCTAACAAACCAACCTAATGGCACAATACTTAGGAAAATGACTCACTAACCTAGGTACATGACTCAAATAAAGAGAAAATTACATGATATTGACTCAAATAAAATGTGAAGATTACATGACTAGACTCAAAAATACATGACTAACATAATGGCGCTTGTCGACGAACAATCCGAGTCCGGAGAAAATGTGGAGGGGCAAGGGATGCCCTCATCATACCCCCGGGGTGGGGAAAACTCGACCCGTCGAGTATAGGTTCACCAGGGAAGTAGTACATCGAACTGCGGCTCTGGGTGATCCACGATCTCCATACTCAACCCGCGACCATAGTCGGGGAACGGCGCTTCAGCTCGACAAAGTGGCTTGGTCATACCCTCATGCTGGCGATGGGATCTTGCTTGCCTAGTATTACCGCTGTGTGCTCACGTCGGGCTCTCAGGCTATTTGTGGTGGCACTCCGAGGGTGTCTCTCACAAGGGTAGGTGTAAGTTCGAGGCACTCAGTAGGATCCACCGCGGTGCCCTTAGAGCGTGCTGGATCCGCCACATGAGAAATGGGGAGAATCCCAAAACCCTTTTGAAAGTTCAACCCATAAGCTTGATTGCCAAAGCCACTCGAAACTTGGCAAGGTCTAAGTCCTCGTGCCCTCAGATTGGAGGTGACCCTAAAGTAGAGCCACTCCAAAGCCATCATCGCCAAGTTGTCAACTTGGAACTCAAAGTGGTGCTTAGGAGTTTGTGCTCGTTTCTTGTGAATCCCACCGCTTGTTGCTTGATACTTGCTTGAATGCATATGCCATGTACTATGATGCGTTGTGAGTTGACAATGTATGGTATGCAAAGGGGGTCCAGGACAACCACATATAGACCTATCATGCATTGATGTTATGAAGACTTTGAAGGATTTGGGAGGACTGGGGCATCCATAGGTGTCCCTCTTGTGAGTGAGTGTGATGAATGTTGGAGGACCCGGACATCCATGAATGCTCCTAACATGCTTGAGATTTATGATGAATAATGGTGGACCATTACAACCAAATATTGACCACTCATATTTTCTTCTTGACATGTGGGTGATATGGATGAATGTACCCGACGGACTAATCATGCCAAGCGGTGTGATGTGCCAAGACATATGAATTCATTTCCCAAAGATGACTTCCTCATGTGGGATGGTGGGGTGGTCTTTGAGCTTCCACTCAAAAGGGTCGAAGGGATCTAGGTAGGTGGATATAGGGTGGGGCACCTTCTTGATCTCTAGGTGGGTGTTGCCTAAGGTCATGATTCCTATGGTGTAACCTGGGTCATGGATGAGGTGGGCTTGGCCCAACATGGTGGGTGGGGGTAGGAAAGGATGGGTGGTGATTAAGGTGAGTGGGTTACATGGAGATCTAGGCTCTCATAGAAAAGGGTTAAAGGGATCATGGTAAGGGTCACCTTGGTAGGGGTACTCTATGCTCTCAAGGTCCTCGAATGGTGAGTCCTCCTCCTCAATAATTGGGCCAAAGTTGCTAATAGGTTGGCTGATCAAAGCACTTGGGATCTCTATGGTTGGGGAGTGGAATAGGATAGGTTCTTCCTCCATGGGAAGAAGGAGGATGATCTCACTAGTAACTTGGCCATTAGTGTAGATGGAAGTGATGGAGCCAATGGTGGGATATGCTAGGATAATGGTGTTAGTTTCGGACGGTCTCATGGCTAGCATATTGGTCAAGTGAATTTGCCAATGTAGGTAGTTCACTAAGTCTCCCAAATCTTCCACACAATAGGAAGTTTGATAAGTGACATGTGACTGAATGGGAATGATTTGGGATTGATATCCCATGGGTAGGTGGCATGGTTGTGAACTAGGAATGGTGAAACCTTTCTTGAGCCATTGGAGTATGGACTTACCTATGGTGAGGTTGGGTGTCTCTAGAGGAGCTAGGCTAGAGGTGTGTGAGTTGTTTGGCCTTTGGATTTCCTCTATGTTAGGAGGTGGATCCGGATGGACATCCTTCTCCACTTGGGTGGGTGTGTGGGTTGTAACTTCTATTGCTAATGGAGTAGGGGGATCTATGGGGGGTGGTTTGGTGATAGTTAGCATATGACACACCCGGGGTGGTGAACAAGCATGGGCTTGGGTTGGGATAGGAAGAGGAAGTAGAGGAGGCCTAGTGATGGAATCCTCGGTTCAAGATTCAAAATTTAAAAATTTGACGGGGATCGGCAATCAACTTCATCAACACAATCAAATGGCCAATCTATTTGTCTCATGATAAATGGGCCTCTTTATGGGCCTTATGGGTTATGTCCGTAGCAATTATGTAATAGTCCTTTCATATTTTTGTCTTTAAGTCTTCCAATAGAGTGTCTTTTAGTCTCCCCAAGAGAACTATAATGAGTAGACATTAAGTGTTTAGGATAGTGTCTTTTGGTCTCCCCAAGAGAACTATAATAAGTAGACATTAAGTGTTTAGGATAGTGTCTTTTGGTCTTCTTTGAGAGTCTATAAAAGAGTCATGTATCTTTCATTTGAAAAACAGTGAATGAAATCTTATTTTTGGAACCCCCATGTGATGCCCACGTAGGAGGGGCCTTCCCCTCCTTTATCTTCTCCCCCCCCCCCTCTTTTAATTCCCATGGCCGTGAGTGCCTGTTCTTCCTTCCCTCTCCACGGGTGAGATGCCCAGTTCTTCCCTCCTTGCCACGGGTGTTGATGCCCTTCATTCCTCCCTTCTCCTCCAGCCACCAGCATCTTCCGCTCACCCCCACAGCTTGGCCGAACTTCCCGTTCCCCAGTTCCTCCTGTCTTCTAACCCAATCTTTCACTGCTGCGGCAATCTACCTTCCTTGCCTCACCCTCTAAGCTTCTTCCTCCCGGCCACGCTATTACCTCATACGCCCACGCTACCTCCGTTCCCGTCATACACGCACTGCACCCCTTTCCACAGCCTCAAGACAACCCCCTGCAACCCCAACCACGTCCACCCACTATCCCCATAGCTTACACCCACAAACACCACCACTAAACTTAGCCCCCACTCCACAAGCCCATCCCAAACCCGCAGGCAGCTTCTGGCCCAATTTGCAGAGTAACTTCCAGCTCGTTCCAGGTGGAGTCTGCATCCAAGGTCTTCAGCAAAGTTGATCGTCCACAAGTCCTCTTCGCAAGCGAGTTGGAATCGTGTCGATCCGAGTTCGTGGCCGCCCACAAGGGACTTTCTTCCCCGACTGCGCAGAGAAGGCCTGACAGCGACCTGAAGCGGTTTGGGGCAGCAACCACGACCTCTTCTTGAAGGATTCAGGCTCCAGATTCTTCATCAAAGTTCTCCATCCTCAAGTCAGCTACCGGGATCAGAAGACGGAACCGCAATCAGAGGTCTGTGGCCAGAGTTACAAATTTTATACCCCGACGACCCCATTCTGCCTCCTGTCTGTCTCCTCCGACCAGTCCCCACTCAACGGGACCTGCACGTCCACACCGACATCCGACTGAGGCGAGACCAGTGCCGCTGGAAAGTAGTCGTCCCCACGATTCCAACGCCACCTGCCGCGCACCAAACGGAGTTCGGGGTTGCTCGTGGTGTCCCTGTCAAGCCGCTGTTCAGAAGCTGCCCCTGCACAGAACCAGAACGGGGTCCCCGCTCAGTCGTCCGTGGCGACCAGGTTCGGGCGGAACCAAAATTCAGAAAAATTGTGCTGTATCCCTACCCTGTTACGAAGCCAACGGCACCAACCGCGCCTCCGGAAAAATTCCAGAGTGCGATCCACAGCCACTTCAACAGCTGCTGGTCACAGATTCCAGAACCGGACAGAATCGACTTCGGCATTTGTTTCACATCAAGTGGTATCAGAGCTTAGGGAATCGGGCCGTCCCATCGGACCGAGATCCTGAGCTTTGAGGTTCGAGGTCGAACCTCCTCCAAGCGGAGGAGTATGATGGAATCCTCGGTTCAAGATTCAAAATTTAAAAATTTGACGGGGATCGGCAATCAACTTCATCAACACAATCAAATGGCCAATCTATTTGTCTCATGATAAATGGGCCTCTTTATGGGCCTTATGGGTTATGTCCGTAGCAATTATGTAATAGTCCTTTCATATTTTTGTCTTTAAGTCTTCCAATAGAGTGTCTTTTAGTCTCCCCAAGAGAACTATAATGAGTAGACATTAAGTGTTTAGGATAGTGTCTTTTGGTCTCCCCAAGAGAACTATAATGAGTAGACATTAAGTGTTTAGGATAGTGTCTTTTGGTCTCCCCAAGAGAACTATAATAAGTAGACATTAAGTGTTTAGGATAGTGTCTTTTGGTCTTCTTTGAGAGTCTATAAAAGAGTCATGTATCTTTCATTTGAAAAACAGTGAATGAAATCTTATTTTTGGAACCCCCATGTGATGCCCACGTAGGAGGGGCCTTCCCCTCCTTTATCTTCTCCCCCCCCCCCTCTTTTAATTCCCATGGCCGTGAGTGCCTGTTCTTCCTTCCCTCTCCACGGGTGAGATGCCCAGTTCTTCCCTCCTTGCCACGGGTGTTGATGCCCTTCATTCCTCCCTTCTCCTCCAGCCACCAGCATCTTCCGCTCACCCCCACAGCTTGGCCGAACTTCCCGTTCCCCAGTTCCTCCTGTCTTCTAACCCAATCTTTCACTGCTGCGGCAGTCTACCTTCCTTGCCTCACCCTCTAAGCTTCTTCCTCCCGGCCACGCTATTACCTCATACGCCCACGCTACCTCCGTTCCCGTCATACACGCACTGCACCCCTTTCCACAGCCTCAAGACAACCCCCTGCAACCCCAACCACGTCCACCCACTATCCCCATAGCTTACACCCACAAACACCACCACTAAACTTAGCCCCCACTCCACAAGCCCATCCCAAACCCGCAGGCAGCTTCTGGCCCAATTTGCAGAGTAACTTCCAGCTCGTTCCAGGTGGAGTCTGCATCCAAGGTCTTCAGCAAAGTTGATCGTCCACAAGTCCTCTTCGCAAGCGAGTTGGAATCGTGTCGATCCGAGTTCGTGGCCGCCCACAAGGGACTTTCTTCCCCGACTGCGCAGAGAAGGCCTGACAGCGACCTGAAGCGGTTTGGGGCAGCAACCACGACCTCTTCTTGAAGGATTCAGGCTCCAGATTCTTCATCAAAGTTCTCCATCCTCAAGTCAGCTACCGGGATCAGAAGACGGAACCGCAATCAGAGGTCTGTGGCCAGAGTTACAAATTTTATACCCCGACGACCCCATTCTGCCTCCTGTCTGTCTCCTCCGACCAGTCCCCACTCAACGGGACCTGCACGTCCACACCGACATCCGACTGAGGCGAGACCAGTGCCGCTGGAAAGTAGTCGTCCCCACGATTCCAACGCCACCTGCCGCGCACCAAACGGAGTTCGGGGTTGCTCGTGGTGTCCCTGTCAAGCCGCTGTTCAGAAGCTGCCCCTGCACAGAACCAGAACGGGGTCCCCGCTCAGTCGTCCGTGGCGACCAGGTTCGGGCGGAACCAAAATTCAGAAAAATTGTGCTGTATCCCTACCCTGTTACGAAGCCAACGGCACCAACCGCGCCTCCGGCAAAATTCCAGAGTGCGATCCACAGCCACTTCAACAGCTGCTGGTCACAGATTCCAGAACCGGACAGAATCGACTTCGGCATTTGTTTCACATCACCTAGGTTGGGGAAAGATTGGTGTAGGAAGCGGGAGGTGGGTTGGGTGAGGGATTTTGGGTTGATTTGTTTTGGGAGATGTGTCCCTTTTTGGGGATGATGATGGGTTTGTGGTGGTGGTCAAGGGGGCTTGTGGGGTATGGGTTTGGTGAGGGGTTTTGGGTTTGGGGGTGGTGGCCATTATGGGCCTCGGTGGATGGGTGGACACGGGGTCCAATTGGGTTTGTGGACATATGGTTGTGGTGGGAGTTTGTAGGTAGGGTGCTGGTGTGGTGGTTGGGATAGGATAGGTGGGAAGTGATGTGGAATGGGGAATTAGGGTCATGGGTTGGCTAGGTGGGGATGAAGGAGTTGAAGTGCTCCTTAGGTCTTGGTGATTTGAGTATGAGGGGGAAATATATCTAGCCCTAAGTTGCTCCTTCATGTCCTTCCAAGTGGTGATGGGAGTTTCCCTTCTAAGTACCTTTAGCCCGACAATTTGCATCCAATAAGTTTCTGCCCGTTTGGTAAGTTACATTTTGGCAACCAATACCTTTTCATCCTCAGACATATGATACCAAGTGAAGTATTGGTCCATTGTAGCTTCCCAATCTAAATATTCTCTAGGAGAGGTTCCATCAAAGGTGGGAAGTGGGAAAGGGACCATCCTATCGTCCGTCCTTGAGGCGGGCCTATTTTCTCCAAGTTGGTTGAGTCGGCCCGATATGTTATCAAGCCGCTCATTGGCATAGGTCAAGGCTTTCATGAAGTAGTTGACATGGCCAGGGAAGTTATGGGTGTTAGTGGTAGGCATCTCTTGGTGGCTTGGACTTATGGAGTGGGCCGATTGGTAAGGTCGATATGAGGTGGCCATACTAGGGGACAAGAGTGATGCACTTGAAGACTCTAAATGCATAGACATACCCTAGGACCAACTTGATAGAGACAAGTTGTGAACTGGCTCCGATACCACTTGATGTGGCACCACCTATGGACCTATTTTGCAAGCATTCAAGTTTGAGCAGCGGACTCACACTAGCGAGCTCACCCGTATGGCGCACACTAGTGCCCGATGGCGACTAGGCGATGTTGGAGAGGGTCCGAGGCGGGACCTTGAGGCTCCAATGGTTGGATAGCTTGGGGAGAACCCCAAATGGGCCTAGGATGCCCAAATCATGGGCGGCCAACACACCAAGGGTGTGGGTTAAGTGGATGCTCTCACAACTCGCCCGCGATGGTCACTCAATTTGGGTAGCAATTTAAAATCGGACACTCTCTTACCGCCGATGGAGTAACTATAGCAATACTAAGCTAAGCAAGTCCATTACAGTAATGAGAGATGTTCAGGAGCTCACCTAGCAGGCGTGAAGACGCCGACTCCGGCCGGAGACGGGGGCGAGCGGGGAGGCGAGGGTATGCACCCGCACGCCGCGTCGGTGTCGCTTCAACCTGAAATGGAAAGATTACACCACTACACCTCTCGCAGGAGGGGTGATCTTGGGGTGGGAATTAATCTTATTACATCCAATACTACCTCCATGAAGGGAGGGGCCTTCAGCCGGCCAAGCGGGGTGGGGACTTATGCTAAGGAAACCCGATTTGCCAATCCCCGCCGGTTCTGCCCACCTTCAGAATTGTTGGACAGGGGACCGGTGATGTCACTGTCACAAATTCCACAGAGCTCAGATCTTGACGAAACCTGTGCCAAAAGTTTCCAACTGACAGATGATGATGCCTGAATTTTTTGGGAAGCTTTGGACCTCGGGGATGATCGGACGGGCGACTGGAGCAGGACAGCAACACTCTGCTTCGGACTGATGCAGAACTGATGCAGTGGATTGCAGAAGGCGCTGCGGTTGCTCCCAAACTTCAAATTGAACGAAACTGGCGGTGACGCGATCGTGGTCGGAGTAGCTTCGAGCAGAAGTTGACGAGGCTACAATCCGAGCTCGGAGATGAGAATGGTGGCCAGATAAATGATGATAGGTCAAACCTGAGTCCACTGGTGGCAGACTGCACAATCCGATGAAATAATTCAGAACAAATAGGTCGGGCAGGTGATTGGCGTTGTTCTTTCTGCTACTGATGGTCGACTAGACGAAGAAGAATTTTGTAGAAGGAAGTGTGCTCGAATTCCTCCAAGGTTGACCGCAGAACAGCTTCCAAGATCGCTCTGGTCTTCAGTCTGGGATAGATTGCGCAGTCGTTGAAGATGACGCTCCTCCGGACAGCTCCGAATGCGGAAGCCGACGAGACCACCACCGTTGAAAAGCTATCTTGATGATGATTCCATCAATGTAGGCCTTGCCACCTGAATCTTTGAGAGACGGTCGTGGCTGCCTCTGCAAGTTGCTGCAACTCTACTGCCTGAAACAGAGGCTGAATGAGAAGAAGATGAGGGGTTGGGGAAGGGGATGGCCAAGAGAGTAAGAGGTGGAGGGTGAACTTGGCTGGTATGGGGAAGGGGGGCTGCGACTTTGGGTGGTTTGGAGGTGGGGAGATGGAAGGGCACTGCCCTAGGGAGAGGGAAATTTAAATTTGGGCTTAGGGAAGAGGCCCTTCAACCTTGGGGAGAGGAAGGGGTGCTTAGGAAGTGGTGTTGGGTAGTTGGGGGTTGGGAGGTGGGGTGTGGATTGGAGGATGCCACCTTGGGTTGGGGGGGAGTTAAATGGGTGTATGGGGAAGGAGAGAGGTCTTAATGAGGGGTGAATGGGGAGGAGAGAGAAAATTCCGAAAATTGGGGTGGAGGGAGAGAGAGAGAGAGGGGGGGACCCCTTAGAGAGAGAGAGAGTGAGAGAGAGAGAGAGAGATCTAGTGGGATTTGGAAGTGGATTTCAATTTTCATTCAATTGTTCATTACTTCAAAATGAGGGGAATGGGGTCGTATATATAGGCAACCCACATTTCTACAAAAGTCCTTGACATTTGACTCAATGACAAATAACCGAAGGGATAGGGGTGCCCTTGGGCCAAGCCCAATGAATTGGGCCCACTAGCCTAACAAACCAACCTAATGACACAATACTTAGGAAAATGACTCACTAACCTAGGTACATGACTCAAATAAAGGGAAAATTACATGATATTGACTCAAATAAAATGTGAAGATTACATGACTAGACTCAAAAATACATGACTAACATAATGACGCTTGTCGACGAACAATCCGAGTCCAGAGAAAATGTGGAGGGGCAAGGGATGCCCTCATCAACTGGGAAGTCCACCGCTGGCTGTGGGACACCGGTCATCCTCATCACCAGCCTGTAGTAGAGTGGCTCCACTACGTTCATGCAGTGTAACCACACGTCACGGCCTAAGAAGGCGAGGGCCCCTGCTACCCAGGGCTGTCCCTCGTGTCCCTCCCCTACATAAGGAGTCCACCGCACCTGTCAAGATAGGAAGTCGCATCAGCATCATAATCATATAGAATTGCATTTAATTAAAGGGTTTAAGTTTAGAAACGTACCGAGGTGTACGGTAGAGTGTCCAAGTCATCCTGGAGCTCCCGGACCTGTCTTCGGAGACCTCCACTCTCTCGAGGTGCAGTCCACCTCCTCGCAATGGGTACCCGGTCCGGGTGGGTCTCCTCGCCTCGCCCGAGCCCACGTAGGTACACGTAGGGCCACACCTGCATTTGAATTCCACCAAGAGTTAGCATGTAGCAGTCGTAGGGATCCTATAGCTAAATGCATAGTAGGAGCCAGAATCGTACCTGGAGTAGAGGGGAGAAGCCCCCAAGCATCATCCGTCGGGACGTCGAGCTCAACGTGTCAAAGAGGAACGCGAGGACGGCAACTCCCTACGCGTAGTCACCAGCACGAACGAGGTCCTGAAGTAGCGGCAAGAAATGACAGCTAATGACGTCCCCTCGCGTCGCAAACAACAGTCGTCCGAACAACAAGGTCAAGAACCACCGAAGAACTATGTCCACCTCCGGTCCCGCCGCAGCCGCCACTCGTGGTCTGACTCACACCACGAGCCTCTCGAGATGCTGCTCGGGCAACTCTCCGGTCGCGATCCCCGATCGTCGAAGCCCGAGGCTGTCCTGAAGCCTCGCCCGCGTCAGGGTCGTGGACTGCTGCTTTGGGTGCGGCAAGTTCAATCCCAGAAGCTCCTGGGCCATCTCCCGGTGGTCAGGGGTAAGCGATCCCGCTAACCGGAGACCCATGCATACGTAGGCCGGTGAGTCGGGCCACGTCCTCAAGTGTAGGGACCATGTGCCCCCACGGGAAAAGGAACGTGTGACTCACTGGGTCCCAGCGGTCGTGCAGAGCATAGCGTAGCGGTGTGTCAAATCGGCTGACCTCCACGCTCAGAACTCTAAGAATCTCATGACTCTCAGCCTCTCACACTGGAAGTCAGGCAACGCGAGGTACACTGCCCGAACCTGCAGCCATGAGATCCTGGTCCTACGCTTTCCCTATATACATTTAGATTAATTGCATTATTGGTTTAGAATTTTGGCATTTAATTCAATAACTCACTCTCAGCTCACTAAACGGTCCATTATGAGCCGTTTTCCCATTCAACGGTTGAGCTTTAACCGTTTAATAAGCCCCATGGCTCAACTTGGACCGTCTGTCTTTCTGTTGTTTTTCCTTAAGACGGACCACACTGGGCCGTTCAATAATTACACGGTCCCCATCTGACCGTGTCCCTTCGTTGCACGGTCTGTCGACCGGCCGCCTGGGTTTTTAGCGGTTCAAGTTTAGCCGTTCTATTCCTCAGCGTTCCAGGTGTTAAGCGGACCATGTATGTCCGTCCTGTGTTCCACGGTCTGATGGAGACCGCTCTGATTTCAACGTTTCATATTCTAAGTGGACCAACATGGACCGCCCTAATGTTAGACGGTTCACATTGAACCGTTCTGTGATGTCAGTTCGTGTTCTTTGAAACGGCCACCCACAGGCCGTGTTATGGGTGAGCGGTTCTATGGGAACCGGGTGGTTTTGGGAAGCCGTTACTATCAAACCTCGCTATCACCGTCGTCTCCGACGATCGGAGTTCCTCTCCCACCTCCGTTCACGGCCTAAATGGCCTTTCATGGTGTCTAAGGGGTCGTATGCCCCTATCAATCCCCTAAACCTAACATGCAAGGAACAAAAATGGAAATGGGAGAAGTTTTTTAGGGCACCTACCTCGGGGTCTAGTTGTTTCTTGGGCGGCCTCTCCGCCGGTGCATCACCTCCGGCGTCTCCTTCCACGACGGCAAGCTCATCATCGGCTGCGGCTACCTCGGCCTCTTCCTCGGCTACGGGCGGCGGCGTGATCCTCTCCGGCGCCGGTGGTACCTCCTCCGCCGCGGCGGCGATCGACAGCGGCGGCGTGACCACTCCTTCTCCGGCCATCTCGGGGCATCGCGCTTGATGCTTCTGGCGCAAGGACGAAGTGCGAGATGGGGAGATGGAGAGTGAGAGGTGGTTGAGAGAAGAAATGAGAGGGAGTGGAGAGGAATGAGGGAGTGAGCGTTCTCCTTCCCTCCCACCGTCAGTTACGGTGGGGAGGGAGGGAGATGACTGGTTTTTTTGTTTAAACGACGCCAATGTTGCGCGGTCTATCATCAGACCGCTCCAGTTCGATGGTCCATATTTAACCATCCCACCATCAACGGTATTTTGCATCAAGTGGCTAGGATCTGGCCGTTCAGTTTATTGCACGGTCTAAATTGGGGCCGCATGGCCTCGCGTTCATGTTTAAATTGCTTATGCTTGAACGGTCCCGGATGAGCTGTTCATGTTTTTGGGTGGTTTAGTTTGGACCGTTTGTGTGCTAAAATGATGTAATTTGACCCCTTCAGTGCTGCATTATGTGATTCATTTGATTTAACGCTATATAGTGCAGATCTTGCTTATAGTTCTCTTGCAGCGTCACCTTTAAATGCTGTTTCGCCTGCACAGGTAAGTCAGGTATGGCCTTCTATCCCTACGTCCCTTGTTGCATTACTATATAGTATTATGCTATATTATCTCGAGAACCAGTTGGTTATCTATGTGTTCCAGGATCTGATGTTTCCCTTTAACAAAAATAATGATGATCCAGGTTCACATGTTTAATCACCGGATAGGCCATTAGGTTGGGAAAGTCCGGGGAGGATGGTTCTATCCTGCACGCTGTGGTTGCGAACAGTGTCTTGACTCTGATTCTCCCAGCTTAGTAATACTATTCTTGAGTATTTTATATTTTATCCTTTCTTTGCATTTGTTTTAATGATTTCTTTTATTTTAGCCCAGCATGCATCATACACATATTTTTGAGCATTCATGACCCATGGTTTGCCTGCTAATGTCCCATCAGTGATGGATAGCTGTGTGTTCAGTGTTTGAGTAAGAGGAGTAATTCCACTCTGAGTTGAAAGGTTCTCTCTAGTTTGTTCACTTGGTTTGGTTGATTAAGAGGTCCCCGTCTGGAGTTTTAATCCGTTTCTTTATTTCTATTTATTCCGGTCTCCTCATTGGTCCGAGGGATTGTGTCCCCCATGAGGTTGATCGTGTGTTTCTGTTTAGTTCGTTAGTTCCTCTAGACTGGTGTCACTTTTGGTCAAATCGTTCCTTGTGAATGGTTCAGGGTTTTCTGGAAGATTCTTATTGCTTGTTGGCAAAACGGGCATCGTTTTACCTTAACACTCGCTTTTCGGTCCACTCCGCTTCATTTCCGCTTCATCTCCATGTTCCATTTCGCTTCACCTCCGCTCGCTCCCCTGCAAAGAGGACGTTAAGGAGGGGCATATGTTGACACCCGTGTTTTACCGACAAGTTTAGTCATTTCTCTTACTACCATTTGCTGATGCCTCAGGTTGTCCATTGATTGGTGGACTATTTTCAGACAGCTTATTGGGCCTATTTTATTGGTACCTCCCTCCCTGGCTCGGTCTGCTTCAATTCAGGGTTTAATGGGCCTTGGTTTTGCTTGATTTATCACGTTTTATTAATTTTCAAAGCATCCAGCCATTGCGCGGCCTATCGCGTGACCGTTCCATTAATGAGCGGTTGACAATGGACCGTTTGCCTATTTATTGGATATTAGGGTGATTTTTTGAATTTCCACCGACAAAGCTTTTGCACGGTTTATAGGTAGCCATCCATACCCATTGAACGGTAGTCCTATGGCCGTCTAGTTCTCAGAGTCCCAGAGTCGTTGGTTATTCGGATAATTATCTAATTATCTCTTTTTTTCTGATTTACCACCGACAGGCGTTGGACGGTTGGTTTTTGACCGTTCCGTGGTCTGAGTGGTCCATTAAGAACCGCCCAATGCATGAGAGTCCAATGGCGAAAACTTTGGTCAGTTCGATGGATATTTGGATAATATTTCTCATTTATTTAATTTCCACCAACAGGTTAGATGGTCTGGAGATAGACCGCTCAATGGACTGGGCGGTCTATCGCGTGGCCACGCAATGGTCCAATTGCTGAAAGATTAAGGGTTTTTCTCTCACTATCCGTGGTTTTATCCTTAACTTGTTCCAACCATTTCTCTGTGGTTTCTTAACCAAATGAGGTGCCGTTTCGACTGGTTGGAAGATAATTATATTATCTACGGGTTTTCTTTTGATATCTCGAGCTGATATTCATTGGGAACCGTAATTTCGAGGATGGCTTCTTAGGCTCTATAAATAGACCCTAAGGGCAAGCTTTGAAAAGGGGGGAGATTTCTGGGTCGACGGCGAAGCTCTACCAGATTGTTGAGCGACCTAAGATAGGGAGGGAGGCCTTCTACGTTCGCATAGGCCTCCGGTTCAGGGAGTACACCGTTTGTTTGAGTCATTAGTTCACTAGTCCCACCATCTGTTTCCTCATTGCATGCATCGTTCTCATTTCTTTCATCTGTTTTTCTTCATTGTCTCATCACATTACACACATCCTCCCACGTTTTTGGTGCCCCTAGGGGTTTAAAACCCCCCAGGTATCCCCCATTTCGTTTAGTTATGTTCATTTCTTTCCGTTCTGGCATTTACTACACGTTGTTGTTCTGATATTGGGTTCCTTTTTGTGTTCTACGCTTTGTTTCACAGGTCAGCATCATCGCAACACGAGTCCCACTCCTCCTGGCCGGCCGGGAAGGGTGGAGGTAGAGATCCCACATTTTGGAAGTTGGTGATACAGAGCGGTCTTCGTATGTCCGTTTGAGGAATAGGGCGGCTGTCCGTTGACCGTCCTATTTTTCCAGGCGGTTGTTCCAGAACCGTTCCGTCATCCAGCTGCTCCTCATCCCGCGTTCGTTTCAGTGCTGCCAGGTGGTCTGTCGAGCAACCGCGCACCATAAGGGCGGTTCATCAAGAACCGCGCATTGTTGCAGTGCTATTCTAGGCGAGTGTCTCCCCTTTCTTTCCAAGGTACGGTGTACTTGCTTACATTCGACACCTTGGTGGCGATCACATACATTCCACATCCTTCCCCCTATTATTTACGCATCGTTTAATTCTTTACATTAGCATAGTAAAGAAGGGATTGGAGGGGTAATCAAAAGGGAAGAGAAGGAAAAACATGTCAATAGCACCGTGGATATAACATGCGTTAGACATCTAATGCAAAGATAATGGGAAGAGCTGTAAAGTGAAAGCGGCAAAGGATCCCTTACCTCAACCGGCACTCAACTCAAGCCTGCAGCCGTAGAAATCATGGCCTCCATAGGCCCACCTCCCTCGCTTACGAGTGGACCAGATGGCCCAAGGCCGCTCCATGCCAGCCGGGGTGGACTGAAGGTCGTGTAATCACTTTCATAAGTCGAAGACGCCCCAGCATCTTCAGTTTCTGTCTCCATAGGCAGGAATTCCCCGTCATTGGAATTGCCACCATAGTCGACCTGCTCTGAAGAAGATGAGCTCTCTACCGGCTCCCGATGCTCCTCCACGAGAAGGGGCGCTTTTCCAGCTTCGAGATCCACAGGGGGAGCATCTCCCTCAACAAAGGCTTGCTCGACCGATTCTGCGGCGGGAGCACTAGTCAAATGAATTTCGGGAGTAGACTCACTCCCTGGAATAGCTTTCTCCCCAGCCGTAATCCCGACAGCATGAAGCAAGGGTAGTTGCATCTCAACTGAAATTCAAATGAGGAACAGTCAAGCAGGCTGAAGACATAATGGATCGTAAAATCCTATGCATGAACTACAAATTACCTTCTATCTCATGGCTGGGTGTTGGATAAAGCAGGTCCCCCTCCACGGGAGCCATGGGCACATCCCCTTCTACCTCCCCGACTGCGGCAGCGGTCACAGCTTCCTGCTCAACCGTGGTAGCGGGAGTAGCGGCAACTGCAAAGAAAGGATCAGCCAATGCGGCCAGAACAAAGGATAAAATACAAAGAATGAGGGATATACCTTCAGTTCCAGGCCTCTATACATGATAAGCCTCAAATTCTTTAAATGACACTGTCGATGGAGGAACGATTACTGGTTCCTGCCCCACAGCCTGCCTTCGGCGAGCCCGCGTCATCCGCGTGACTGCCACCTTGGCCTTACCAATAGCCTCCCTCACCTGGGACCTTCTTCGCTTCCACGAATCACCAGGGGGCAGTGGCATCGTGGTCGGGGCCGCTTCAGGAGTTTCGAAGTATGTCAGCTTCTAAGCTTTTATCAGCAACTCCCTGAAGTGCCGGGTTTCCTCCGAAGTGAGTCGAACTGCACAAGTACAAAGGTGAGAATGACATATGCTACAATGAAGAAAGGAAATTGGCCGAAAGGTTGGAATGAAGGAATGAAAGATACCTGCCGGTCCAGTATAGAAGGGAGAAAGGGGCCAATAGAACAGCGAGGGCATTTTGTCTCTTGAAGCCGCCTCTCGAACAAGCCAACACACGTCTCCTATCTTCTCGCTCTACTCGGCCAGCGACGCCAGGTTTGCATGGCCATGAGAAGATAAGTGATAATACAAGCCCAGGTGGTCCAACCCCCACCCGTCAGCATACTTGAAGGAAATGAAAAGAGGATGGTCCAGAATAGCCTCGCTCGGGCCACCCACTGAAAGCTGATGGGAGCGGAGCAGTGCAAATAGCCAGGGAGTGTTGCTGTACAGTGCGTCCTTTCTATCTTCCCCTCTAATGAAAGTCCGATAAGGATGCAAGCTGTCGCGGGCAGGCCGCCAATCGGCCACGGACGGGATAGGCTCCTCCACTAGTAAAGGGATCTCCTGGAGAACCACCCGCTCACTGCTCACCCGGCATAGCCCCCGAAGTGTCTTTACAAAATCATCCCTACAAATCTCAGGCAGCTTTGGCTCGACCCTGGGCGAGCGGCATTTCACGGCCTTCCGGGCTTCCAGATAAGCCATTACCTCTGTATTGGTCCACAATCGTAACTTCTTCAAATAAGAAGGATCAATGTCCAAGACCGATTCTAGTTGGGCATCCAAGAATCTGTGCTCTGCAACAGCCCAACAGTCTCGACAGGAGCTCCTGTAAAATCCCATCCGCGCGTTCCACCATTTGATATATTCTAAGGTGACGCGTGGGAAATGAGCAGGGGCCGGGACTCTGAATGAAACCTCCTCTTGACGGTGGAAGTAATCCCACCATATTCGAGCATCATCATTTGTCACCTGGCCGGCTCTATGTCTGTTCGGCAACGCAAACTGCGAAGAAGGAGGAGGAATGTGCTGATCGTAGCCAAAGTTCCAACTAAACCAGAATGGGTAATATGGCTCCAGCCACAGAATGTCGCTATTTCGAAAGACAAGGACACTGGGTCTAATAGCCAATGACCAGTCAACCAATTCCGACTCCAGGATTGGCCTTGTGCACTTGGCGCCAGAGATTGGATGGATGAACTCCTCCGCCTCGAAGAGACTGCACTTCCGCGTCATGTTCACCAGCGGACTAGAATGCGCAGCCAGGCTCCAAAAGTGCAGGACCCCGGGTGCATCCGTGGGGATCGTAGTCAGCTTCCCTCGAATAGCAAAGAGTTATTCCGCTGTTGATGATGGTTCAGCGCTAGCAAACTCGATCATCCTCGGAACAAGGCGTTCAAATTGTAGCCCTCGGGGAGCAGCTTCTGGAAATAGGGTACAGACCCATGCATTGAAGAAGTGAATTGGACCAACCGTCCACAAATTCCTGGGGAGACGGTTCTGGTGCAAGTTCCCCAGCATCTTGTAAATGAGGCATAAAGCCACTGGGCAGAGTGACAGCTTCGTGCCCCAAGCCATCAGGCAAGCGGGATAGATGGCTCCTGCCCTGATTACGCTCTTGTCACCTTGCGGGAGAGCGAATGAACAAATCCCATAAGTCAAATATGCAGCACAGTGTGTGACTGCATCAACACCAGTGGGGTTTGGGCCTCCTTGCTGCCCTTCTCTCAAGACAGGCGGGAAAGTGGCTTGTCGCCGAACTCCCTTCTTCTGCTTCAAGGCAGTCGGGGCTACTGTGGGAAAGTCCTCATATTTGTGCTCCCCGCTGAAGAAATACTGAAGCCAAGCACCCATTCGCACGCACCTTTTCTCCCCAGGCTTGCGTGCCTCCCTAGCGTCATATGATGAGCGGCAAAGCATGCGGTACTCCTTCATCAAGTACCGATAAGCAAAGCCCGCTAGATATCGGCCCTCACCGTCAGTCTGATCCTTCAGCCAGTCGGGCCAGCATACTTCTTCATATGGCTCACCGTCAATCGACAAGCCGCTGAGCTGTGAAAGACTCCAAAGGTCCAAAGAGGTCTCTCCCTTCGAAGTGTAGAAGGTGTTATACTCCGGGCAGAATACCTCGATCATACCACAGCATAAACCCCTGGAGATAGGGTAGCGATACCTTGAGGCTTACACACTATGGTATACGCCGGCCTTGGCCAAAATGGGAGCATAATGTTGAAGGACATAGTCCGTGAACTCCACTGCCCCGGGTCTGAATGCATGGGCATCGGTGACCTTCAGCTCAGCGAACCATCCCACAGAAATTTGGTGCTTGAAACGGACCGCCAGACAGTCTAACAAGAAGGATTCTTCTCTATATCCCCATTTCAGTGGGGCAAGAAATAAGCCGAATATGGGCTTCTCTCGGTCGACACGACCCGCAGACTCATTCCAGCGAGCCGGTACAAACTCGAGTGCCCTGGTCAGTAGCCCATCCACTGGAACCAGGTCCTGGAGTCCAAGCACAGCGCTCCATTTTCGGGGCTCACCCGGCAGATAAATGGGCCTTCCCCGCACCATAAAGTCAGTCAGGCTGTCTCTTTCAACAAGCAACGCCTGCTCGACTTTCCGAATAGGGAACATGTCCCTCTTTCCTTGAAGATTAAACCGCCTGAGAAAGGACATCAAGTGCTTATCCTTGGGGTGATCCCTCCAGACAACATCACCGCGGTCATAATTGAAGGAATTGCCCCCGATGATGAGAAGGCGGCTGGTATCCACAGTATCGATCTCGGAGTCCGAGGACTCAGCGACCACGACAAGCTGTTCATGCCCCCGGTCTAGAGAGTTCACATTCTCCCATGTCACCACGGCACATGAAGCAGAAGAAGAAGAACTAGATGCCATCTTATCTGCAAAAGTACGAAAAGAAGAATAAACAAAGTCAAAAACAATTGATGAGAAACAAGATTTCTGACAAAATTTTGGCAGAGTCTCCCCAGCCCGGGAGATTGCCAGAAAGAAGCGGAACACGTCCATCAAGAGACGGTCCCTAAAACAGGCCGTGGGTTTCGCACCGAGGCCGAAACGGAACACCCAGGGGAATAGCTACGAGGGCAAGCCCTACTAGGAGCCTCCCGGGGCCCGGAGATTGGGATTTGAATCCCGAATAAACAATAGTCTCTCACCCGCTCAAAGGACTCGACCGCACCCTCCCAAACTCGCTCAGCGCCGTGGAGAGGAGGAGGAAGAGAGAGAAGAAGATTTTGCAAATGAGGATGGCTTGAAGAAAAAACAAAGAAGAAAGGCATATATAGGGGGTTCCCCCCTTTGGTTAATCCGGCGCGCCAAAGAGCGTGCCGTTTTAACCCCCCCTCTGTCAAATGGCGCGCCGGATAAGGGCGCACCGTATTAGCAACCCTATGACCGTGCCGGATTAGCATCCGTGCCGGTTTAAGGACCCATTCCAAGCTTCTATCGTCCACACGGAAATCTACCCAGATGGAGCTCATCCGTTGATCCTGCTTCGCTCGTGCCTTGCTCGCAACATCCACAGGCTGGGGGGCATTTGTTGGCACTCAAAATATATTCGATGGCGATCAAGCCTCAAAGACAAATGATGCGGCCCACTGTAGCAGAGAAGCCGAAGAAGATCAATACATTGAAGCCTTCTCGAGCTGCCAGAACCTCAGGTCACCTAGTATGAGCACCGGGGACTTCACCTCAGGAGGATCGAGAAGAATACACCACAAGCCGGCAGTGTCATCAAGTCTACCCAATGAACCGGTATCGACTCAGTAGTACCGCGTAGATAATATCTGTCATACGACCAAGGATAAGGATGTACCCGTCGTTCGACCAAGGATGAGCGTGTACCCATCGTCCGACCAAGGATGAGAATCCACCCGTCATCTGACCAAGGACAAGGATGTACCCGTCGTCTGACCAAGGACGAGAATGCATCCGTCGTCCGACCAAGGACAAGGATGTACCCGTCGTCCGACCAAGGATGAGAATGTATCTGTTATCTGACTAAGGATAGGGGTATACCTGGTGACCCGCCACCTAAATGAAAGATCCTCATGAGGTGAAAGAACACCCTTGGCCCTTCAGAACAAGGGACAAAAGGCTCTATCAGTAGAAGATCCCGATTATCCGGCATGGGTATGGCTTCTCAGCATATTGGGTCCGTTAGTGACCAAATGATCACCCAGTCAAGGTGGAAGTATCCTGGGTGGTATTCCGCCCTTCAAGAAAGCTTCGAGCAGGAGTCAGGTAGGGCCAGCGGCACAAACCACAGTGCCGAAGGCCGTGTCAACGAAAAACTCGCGTGTTCGAGCCACAGATACACAAGGTTCTGAAGAGGGCTGTAGGTCGACCCGAGAGCTTCGTCAAGACTTCTCATCAAGGCTTTGCAAGACCGCGGTGATATGAATGGTCACAGTGACTCTCGGAACCAGCCCGGGACCCACCATCTAACCCGCAACAAGCAACTAAGGCTTATACGGCATGCTCCCTCACCGGCGCGCCCCTTACTCCAGTGCCCTCTCATCCGGCGCGCAAAAGCGTGAAGAGCCTTCTCCTGGCGTGCAATTCTCATGTCGTATTAAGCCACCTCTATATATACATACCTGGTTCGACCAAGTGAAAAAAAAGAGAGGAGAGAGAGTCCAAAAAAAAGAGAAGAGACCAATTGGGGAGAACAATCTGAAGAGAGAGGGGCAGAGTCTGAGAGCCAATCAGAGCCTGTTCGTCCGAGGGAGAGAGGAGCCTTAGGGGAGAAGCAGGGTTTCCATTGAGAGGGTTCTCACCGCCGTCTTCCCCTGTCTTGCCTGAATAGCTTCGGAGCCGGAGAAGAGACACCGGAATCCGATACTCTGTTTTGGAGAAGAAGTTTAGGTGGGTTTCGCGGTTTTCTTCCGACGATTATCTCTGATTTCTCCCGTTTGATATAATGTAAGTGAGGGGGGAGGGGCGATGACATGAGCCCATCTCCCCCCCTCGCCATCTCTTCATTTCTTTCTCCTCTGTAACTCTCTCTCTGTAACTAATGAAACGGTCACCGAGCAGCGATGCCAGGCGGCGCCGAATGATTGTGATAATATATGTAGTTACTTTCCCGTTGATGGAATGAATAATATGCACTGTTGTGTATGCTTCTTCTACTCTTCCCTCGATTTACATGTTCAGTCGCCTCGTGTATGAACGTTGTGTTTCATCTCGTGATGCCGACCATGCCCTGGAGTCATACGGGCTACATTGATGTCACCCCCCTCCCCGGGGCTCCTCCCTTCTAACGTAATGGCCATGCCTTGCTGTATATGTGCTATGAGTTTTATGGTTAGAGACACACTTGTGTGTGCATCTCTGTCCATTCCGGTTCGAGATCGATCCCCTCAATACCCCTCGACATTTCTCCATAGTCCAGAGGGAATGGGCTCGCCTCTAAAGCATGCGTGTTCATCCTGTGCCAGTTATATGCTGGTTGCTCGAATGAATGTTTTCGTAGATTGATCATCTCAGTACCCGGGCTAACCTATTAACCCTTTGTGAATGTTGGTCTGCTAACCCCTTTAATCTGCATACTAACTATCTGCCTCCGTGAGTGCTAACCCCTTAGCCCGGTGAGCATTAACATGCTAACCCTGTGAGCACCGATTCACCAACTCATTGACCATTGTGATATGCTATTGTATCCTTCCTATTCCGCATGTGATTTAGAATCACCGAGCTTTGTCATTTCTGATAACTTTAGCTTTAATACTCCGGGGAGGGGAACATACCCCATTGATACCTCAGAACTGCCATTTGGTCAAAGGGTTCCATCTGTGAGTGATGAGTATCCCTATGGGCCATAAGGTGAACATTGACAGGGTTTAGCCCGATATTAAATCCATTGTCCTTAGAGACATTGTGGTGACTATGGGATGTGTGCCCCTCGTAGGCTAGCCCTCAGTGTTTCCTTCCCTATTAGTCGTCCCTTTTCCGGATTATGAGTTGACTATGGGTCGTGTGACCCTCGTAGGCTAGCCCTCGGGGTCCTCAACTCCCTCATTGGTCACCTTATCCGATCGTGTTCAACCCACAGAACGATGGTGCTCCTGGTAGACTAGTCATCGGGGTTTCCTATCCGTTTGGGTCTGCCGGCCGCCGTTGTGCCACCCGACATTAAGGAGTTTACCCCATCCGTGGGTATGCCTTTGCTTTCCCCCCGCAATCCTCTGGACCGGGGGAGGTGCTGCCAAAATTTCTTCAGAACTTATTGACTATTTACCCTCACAGTTTGGGCTTAATAAGATATGATTTTGAACCATTAAACTTTCATGCTCGAGTATGAACCTCGCACGAGTCTCAACCCTGCTTCAAGGGCATCCTAGACCTCAATTCATCCATCAAACAATTCAACATTTGCTCATGGGTTAAATAAACTGAAAAACATCTAAAAATCATCAAAAATCAACTAATCCACGCGGTCTTAATCCTGCGCGCCCTAATACGGCGTGGTACCCCCCCCCCCCCCCCCCCCCCGCGTCGGAATAACTTCACACTCAAGTCTTCTAATTTTTACTTGACCAACACCCGGCGCGCCCTAATCTGGCGCGCCCTGGGCGGGGCATGCCGGTTAAGGCCTTCTCCCCCCACCGTGCCGTATAACCCCTATACCTACGCTACCCCACGCCAGTTTTGAATAAAAGTGCGCATGCCGCACCGTTTTAACCCCTCTCTCATTCTCGAGCCAACCCTCGCCTTCCACGGCGGGTGTCGGTCAACGTAATCAATCATAAATCAAATAAAAAGAAGCTTTTCAATTTTAAATCATCTGTTGTCATGTGCTTGATAGTTCATGCATTAGATATAGATATGCATTCTTGTGTGCTCTATTAGTGCATGCTTGCCTGAATAAGACCTCGATATATCAAATGGCATCGATGGAAGGCCAGGTCACGCCCGACCAGAAGTCTTGACCATGCGAGATGGTGGTCTTCGGACCTATGTTCTCCGCCCCATACCAAAGACTCGAACTTAATGAACCATGCCTACTCTGCATGATTAAGGAAACGGTTAATGAATCATTCCATGCGGCCTTAAAGGCTTCATCATCACATGCATTTTCTTGCATTCTATTTCAGCCTTGAACGGCTCGTTATCTCGGCAACTAATCAGAGGTTTTCCTTCTTATTGAAGGATGTAATTAACGTCGTAGCCTTTATGGTATGGCGGACTTTCGATCCCGACACGAACTTCACTCTCGCCCGACTCGGGTCAGATTGAGCGAACAATAAACTCGTCACCTAGTGACTGGCACGCCCTACATGAATAACAAAACGAATGGTCAAGTTTGGATATAATAACAAACAAAAAAAAGATGAATTCACATCTCACCGCTAACACCAGTCGACGCCGGGGTAATCGCCCTCCAACGGGAAACTCCCGCCATAATCACGGGAGACGTTACTCCACTACATACATCCTTTCTTGTTAAGGGATAGGTCGCCCACATCAGGACAACCCCCTATAAGAGGGACCTCGACAGAGAAGAGACACACGGTGGATCATTCTGCCAAATCGCTCCACAAGAGAATAGAGTTACTAGCCTTGAGAGAAGGACGACAGTCCACGCCCAGAGCGAAGATTCCTCCTGCACGACCTTACCACCCAGCGAGCACTCACAGAGTGAACACTTGGGGCGGCGAGCACTCGTCGGTGGGATCTACACGGCTCCTCTACCTTCTACTACGAACTCTCTCCATTTCGTCTGCTCTTCTCTACCCTTTATTAATCCGTTGCTGACTTAAGTATCGGAGGGTTGTCCCCTGGGGTAACACCCGGGACTCCTTCTGACGCCCTTTTGCTTCGGGTATTTTTAGGCTTTCACGGGTGCAGGATGACTTCCCCGTTCAATAAATAGAGAAGGTGGTACGTGGCACAGAAACTAGATTTCGGCCTTTACACTACCTATTCAAAACTAAAGATGAAGTATTAAATAAATTTTAAATTTATAAGGCTGAAGCTAAAAATCAACAAGAAAAGAAAATTAAAATACTTAGGTCTGATAGAGGAGGAGAGTACACCTCTCTTGTACTTACCTCATTTTATCAATAAAATAGAATAATATATGAGGTGATTGCCCCTTACTCTCTCGAATCAAATGGTGTAGCTGAAAGGAAAGATAGAACATTAATGAATATTATTAATTCAATGTTGATTAGTTCAAGTGCACCTGAGAACTTGCGGGGGAGGCTCTTTTAACTACCTGTTACATTTTAAATAGAATTTCATTCAAACATAATGACTCCACTCCATATGAAGTTTGGAAACGTAGAAGATCTAACTTAAATTTTCTCAAAGTGTGGGGCTGCTTTGTAAAAGTAAAAATACTTGAAACTAAAAGGAAGATATTTTGACCTAAAACTATAGACACCATTTTTATTGGGTATACTACAAACCATAGTGCTGATAAACTCTCTACCAATACAAATATATTTTTAGTAATTAATTTTGAAACAAATGATATTTCAAACAATACCATAATTGAAGCTAGAGATGCAGTCTACTTTAAAAATGTATTTTCATTTAAATCTAGAATTGAAACCAATGTAGGAAGTAATGGACCTAATACTAGTTCTAACCCAGTTGTCCCAAGAGAAGAGGAAGAAGCTCCTACAGAACATAGGAGAAGTAAAAAAATAGAACAAAAAAGTCTTTGAAGACTTTTATGCACTATTAATTGAAGACTCCCTAACTACATACTCTGATGCTATGAACTCTATAGCCTCACCTTTATAAAAGGAAGCCATAGATAATGAAATGAATTCAATATCTCAAAATAACACTTGGGTCTTAACTGATCTGCTTCTCCATTGTAACACAATTGGATGTAAATGGGTCTTTAAGAAGAAATTGAAACCAGATGAATCAGTTGATAAATATAAGGCCAGGTTAGTAGTCAAAGGGTTTACACAAAAGGTTAACATAGATTATTTTGATGTATATTCTCCTGTGGCTAGGTTCACCACCATTCGTCTTAATTGCATTGACATCCATATACAAACTAGTCATACACCAAATAGATGTAAAAACTACTTTCTTAAATAGTGAATTAGAAGAAGAAATTTATATGGATCAACTTGAGGGCTTCATTATTCCAGGCCAAGAAAAGAAAATATGTAAATTAATTAGATTACTTTATGGTCTAAAACAAGCACCCAAACAATGTGATGAAAAATTTGATGAAACTATTCTTTCTTATGATTTTAAAACCAACAAAATTGATATATGTTTGTACCATAAATGTTTGGTAAAAATGTTGTCATCTTGTGCTGGTATGTTGATGATATTTTAATCTTTGGATCCAATATGCATGTTGTCAAAGAAGTGAAGAAATTTCTATCTCAAAACTTTGACATGAAAGATTTAGGTGAAGCTGACTTAATCCTAAACACTAGAATCATAAGAAAATCTGGTGGAATAAGCTTATCATAATCTCACTATATATGTAGAAAAAATCCTTAGGAAGTTCTATCGCATACATTGTCAACCCATATCTACCACCTATGATAGAAGTATTCACCTAAAGAAGAACTTGGGAAACCCAGTGATGCAAAGTGAATATACAAAAATTATAAGATCACTTGGATTCCTTACAAACTACGTCCAAGCCAGATATTGCCTATGCGGTTAATGGACTTAGTAGATACACCATTAACCCTAATGAGAGTCATTAGAATGCCTTAGAAAGAGTACTTAGATACCTAAAAGACACTATGACTTATGAATTACACTATACTTACTATCTCTCTGTTTTAGAGAGATATAGTGATACAAACTAGATTAGTGATTCTCTACATGTCAAATCCACATCAGGTTTTATTTTTCTCTTATGAGGAGGTGTAGTGTCATGGAAATCCACTAAACAAATTATGTTAGCTAGAAGTACAATAGAATCTAAAATAATTGCACTAGACACTACCTGCACAGAAGCTGACTAGTTGAGAGATCTTTTAATTGATATTCCATTGATGGCATACCATTTACCTTCTATAACTATTTTATGTGATTGTAAATCAATAATTTATAAATATATGCAGTCAAATGCTGATGTAAAAATGAATAGGCACTTAAAAGTGCGACACAAGTCTATAAGAGAGAAAATGAAACAATAGTTGATAGCCTTGAATTTTGTGAAATCAGAAAAGAATCTCGTAGATGTGTTCACAAAAGGCTTATCTAGAATGGTGGTTCTAGAAGCGTTGAGGGAGATGGGATTGAGCCCATAAAATAAATTTGTTATCATGGTGGCAACCCAACCTCACAGAGGTTCAATGGGTAGAAACAAACTTGATAAGTAACTATGTGGAGCATTGCAATATTCTGTTCTCATCCCTACGGTGTCAGTTCCCACTTAGAAGCAAGAGGAGCCATGACCCTACCGAGGAGAACACAAGGTTGATCGTCAGGAGGAACGTGACCTTACTGTCAGAAATCAGACTCTCGAGAGTTTGGGGAAACTAAGTCTCAAGTGACGAGAGAACTATCCACTAGAAGTAACGCTAGATGCGTCCACTGACATCTTAGTCCGCGTCTCAAGTGTCTCCCACTTGCCTCAAGGCGGTAATTGAGACACCTTACAAGTAAGCACACACACAAATTCTATCAAAGAAAGACTCAATGACTCAGATAATCAACTAAGATACAAAGAATTTCAGCAAAGAAGATTTCCTCCTTGAGATGGTTCCCTGCATGATGAAGATAGCATTGATGACGGCCGAATGACGATCCACGTAGCACAAACGAGCCTTGATCACGATCCAGAACACATGAAATAGCTTCAAACTGGTAGGGATCTTCTCTTGGCAGTAATGGGGGTCTCTTCCTCTTCTTCCTCTCCAAGAATATTTTCTCTCTTTTTTCTACTTGTTATCCCCAAATTTGAAATAGGAGGTTTTGTAAGAGATTTAGGGACCAAAAGACCTCCATACCCCATCTAGAACCTTTCCTTAACCCTCTTACATGTTAGGCAGTGGGTTGGGGGCATTTTGGACATTTTTTATACCCTTAAGGAAGCTCCACGTGTAAGCCATGGTGGATTCGTCATCGTGCACGCAAACACCCTGTCCGCATCGGTCGGCCGGCCCCATCGATCGACCGATAGACTGCTTCGGTCGACCGATTTCTGTAAATAAACCTTCTAGTGGTTACTGGGAAATTCAGTCGATCGGTGCGCCTTCATCGGTCGACCGACTAGACCCTGGCAACTGATTTCTGCAAGCTTGACTCCCTTGGCCAATTTAGGTCGACCGACCCTTCACCTAGGTCGACCGGTACACCTGAAAAATGTAGAATTAAACCCAAGTTAGCATGAATTTAATCCAATAAGTCTAACATACCTTATATTGAAGTTCTTAACATTTTTGGTCTCTTTTTGGACATGTTAAACACTTGGAGTGCTAAACCTGTTAAACACTAAGAATGAAATCTAATGATGAATTCTTCATCGAAACACAACATATTTTCACAATGAAATTGTTACTTAATGAAACTCATCAAAGTATGATCACTTTCAATTCATGATCCATTCTCACATATAAAGTTTTGTCATTGTCAAAAACACACGAGACACAACAATCTCCCCATTTTTGATGATGGTAAAATTTTATTGCAAGTTTAAGCAACAAACTCCAATTAATAATCAAACATAAGGCAACATAAGGTTCAAAGATTATTACTCACAACTTTTCCCTTTTTAGATGGAATTGAGCAAGTTTAGAACATTTGTAATAAACCACATTCTCTCCCCCTTTGCCATGATCGAAAAGGTTTTAAGGAAAACAAAGAGCTAAATTCACACCATTTATCCAATCATCCATTCATTAGCAAAAACACTATAGAAGAAAAAGAAAACATAAATCCATTCATCCATACACTGAACTATCATAACCAACAAAATTCACTTGAACCATCATAATCAAGATCCATAAAAAACAAGTTTATGGTTTTTACAATGAGACTCCATGACTCTATGACTCCATTCAATAGACTCTCCAGAATTTGACATAACTGACAAATTGACTAAATGACGAAAATGACCAAAAGCTTACATGCAAGCATGAATTCAAAACATCATTCAAACTATGAAGACTCATTCAACATTCACAAATCTGGAATTCCATGAGGTGGAAGATCTTTGTGTCACAAACATGAATCAAAACATGAAGTCATCACTGTAAGTGTGTTGATTTGGCATTCAACAAGAAACTGTTGATTTGGCATTCAAAAATAAATTTAGTTTACTTACATTTATTTTCTATTATTGAAGCTGGGCCAAATTAATTCTCTCTTTCCCTTTACACCAATCATTCCACCAAGCACCCAAACTCATGCACACAAACTCTCTCTGCCCCTTTGTCATCAACAAAAAAACATACCAAGATATGGGAGGCGGAAGGATATATGTACAAAATTTCAATTGTTGTCCGAGCTTAATTTTATATTATTTTATTAAATCACACTCATGCATGCAAGCATCTAACAAGAACAAGCATAAAGTAGATATGTAGTATATCTCCCCCTTGTTGGGAATGGGATAAGAATAATACACATGATTCATAGGCGAAGTGTAATTCATGAAGCATAACTAATGAAGATGTTCATGCATAAAGAGAGTACTGCATAGCCTATGTGTATAGACAAAGTCACAATATACACCCAACACAAATACTCCATTATGTGAAAGTGTGAAGATATGAGCAATGAACCTTAAACATAAGGATATGCAGACATTCTAAATAACACTAGAAGATAACTCTATTGCCTACACATGCATTTCAGATTCTCGACTTTCAACAGCTTCACACAGCCCCATTTTATTTCAAGTTTTGGACTTCTTCATTTGACGCGAGGCTCCTCATTTGTTCAATAAAGAGACCCAGTTACTAGGATCCGTCACTTCTTTTTCTTTTTACTGTGAAAACTTACTTCACTGTTTTACATGAGGCTCCTCACTTGTTCAATGGGGAGACCCGGTTACTAGGATCCATATCCCACTTATTCATTATTTTTAAGAACAGATAACTTTTTTCTCACGATTACTCTTCATATTCATGTAGGAATTCAAGTATCATTAAAGTGTTAGGAAGAATTTTCAATATCCTTATGGTTAAAAGTCATTTGTCACACTATGTGCAAAGTGTTGGGATTTTGTTTTGAATGTACTTTGTGAATTATTCTAGAGACATAGTTATGACTCTCCCCCTTAATGTATGCACTCACCAAAATTGGTTTCTCTCCCTTAATATATGACATGATGCACACTTGTCCAGAATCAAGGTAACATTATTTAGTAAGGAAGTATGGTCTTCAAAAATTCAAGGAAAGTTTATTAAACTATATATACAGCCAAGCATGTAAGGAGAATGAGCAAATATGCAAAAACAAGTTCATGCAAGGATATTTTTTTTACTTTAACTAAAATGTATCCAGGTACCATTTATTTTCTTTTGCCTTCAAGCAGACCTGCAAGATAAAAATGATACTGATTTTGGTACCCAAGCAAACTTGGGTCCATATGAGTTAGGTCTGTTTTTCACAACTGAATTCTTCAACTTCTTTGAGAAAATTTCATCATCATGTTTCATCAAATTGCATACATACATAGTATATCCAAATATTCCACAATAAAAATAAGAAACTTTTCTATTCTTAAGACTATTTTTGCTTTTCACATTTGTGTAAGTATTGTATGCATGTGCATGTGGTTTTTCAATGTTTGTGTGTGTGTGGGTGGAAGTATTTACATGCATATAGGATGTCATAATTTTGTTCTCAAACGGCATTTTCTTATTGGGCACATAGCCCAATCCCTCTCTTTGGAAATTAACGTTGACACCTAGAATATTATCTAAATTTTGTTTCCCTTTGACAAACTTAGCGAGAACTTCTTTCAAATCTTTCAATTTAAGATGAAATGTTTCAATTTTATTCTCGGCCTCCTCTCTTGCTTGTTCACATTTTATCTTTTTCATGAGAAGCTCCTCTAATTCTTTTTTCAATTTTTCATTTTGTTCCTCTAAATTTTAAACCAGCTTCTCAACTTCTTCTTTCTCACTCTCAGTGCATAAAATCTCTTCCTCAAACAAACTCACTTTAGAGATCAGCAATTCATTTTCATTCTTCAAATTTTCAATTTGAGACTCTAAGACACTACACTTTTCACATGGAGCACTAGCATGAACGAGATCATTCATTATATTTTTCAAGGATTTATTCTCATATTTGAATTTTTTATATTCTTGATATAAACTAGCATAAGTTATTTGCCATTGTTCACTTGAGAGGCTTTTAGTGCCAGACTTTACCTTGGTGGTGCTATCTCCTTGGGCCATCAAACATAGATTTTGAACCAACTCGTCCAACTCATCTTCATCCTCGGACTTAGACTCATCCTCATCCTCGTCACTCCATGTACTTCATTGCCTTGGGCTTCTTTGCTTTCCCTTTCTTGATCTTCCTTTCGAGCTCGGGGCACTCACCCCTCATATGTCTAGCCTTCTTATATTCATAACAAATTATTTCTTCCTTTTTGATTGTCTCTCTCTTCTTGGGCGTTGTCTTCTTTTGGAATCTTCTGGGATAGGCTCCATTCTTCTTGACTTTCTTGAAAAATTTCCTGGCTCTTCTTGTCATTAGAGCCACCAACTCCTCTTCATCACTATTCTCAATTGAACCGCCATCACTCTCCTCGGAAGATTGTGGATTGGCCTTGAATGCTAGAGTCTTCTTCTTCTTGGTTTCTTCTTCATTTCTCTTGATGTTCAACTCATATGTCATGAGTGAACAAATCAACCCATCCAATGTAAGTGTAGTAAGATCCTTTGAATCCTTAATCATAGTGGCCTTGGTATGCCACTATGAAGATAGAGATCTAACAACCTTTCTCACCAACTCTTGATTTGAGTGCTCCTTTCCCAAGGCCTTCAAACCATTAGTTATCTCCATTAGCCTTGCAAACATCTCAGAAATGGACTCCTCTGGCTTCATGCTGAACAATTCATAATCTCTGATCAGAAGATTCGCTTTTGTCTCTTTTACTTCTGATATGTCTTCATAGATTAGCCTTAACATGTTCCACATTTTCTGCAAAGAAGAACACATGAAAATTTGTGAATACTCGTTTAGATGGATAGCACATTGAATTATATTCATGGCTTTATAATTTACACAAGATTTCTTAATGTGATCATCATTCCATTCATGCTCATTAACAGGCTACTCATAGGGACCACGACTAATAACACGCCAAACATCAAACTCTGGAGCTCTTAAAAACACATGCATTGTATTCTTCCAATAGAGGTAATTTGTACCATCAAAGAAAGGCGGCCTATGAATTGAATGCCCCTCAGGCAACATCCCTCAATTAGCCATTTGCTAGAGATCTTTCCTCTAAGACTGTGAAGTCTATATAAGTAGAGGCCAGAGCTCTGATACCACTTGTTGTCCCCAGCAAATGGCAATCAAGAAGGGGGGGGGGTTGAATTGATTGCTATGAAATTTTTCCGCAAACAAAAATCTATCCCGTCAGCAGTTTTCAGATGAACAAGATATATCCAAGAATTAAACGATTCATTCAATCCTTACCCGATCACACTCAGTTTTGCCACAAAAAGCGCAAGTAATCACAAACCACACCACAAGCATACCACAGGAGATAGCGAATTATTAGGTGGTTCGGGTGCAAACCTTGCCCCCTACGTCCACCCCTCACCAAGTGAGGATTCCAAATTCACTATGCAATAGATTTCAAGATACACACACACTGCGAAATGCTGCACCAAACACACACACGTTGTGATTTGCAGCCAACACACACACATGTTGTGGATCGCAGCCCAAACAAACACAAATGCGCACAATGCACTGTCCAACCACACACACTTCGAATGTATCAATATCACACACACAAATTCTATCAAAGAAAGACTCAATGACTTAGAAAATCAACTAAGATAGAAAGAATTTCAGTAAAGAAGATTTTCCCTTAGAGATGGTTCCCTCCATGATGAAGATAGCATCGATGACGGCCGAATGACAATCTATGTAGCACAAACGATCCTTGATCACGATCCAGAACACATGAAATAGCTTCAAACTAGTAGGGATCTTCTCTTGGCAGTAATGGGGGGCTCTTCCTCTATAATGCCCGAGAATTTTCTAGGAATTTTCTGAAATGAAATATAATTATTAAACATGTAAAGAGGTTTAATAGGGTATTAAAAGAATTTTGGGCTAATTAAATCAATCTAAAATCCATATATTAACCAAAGGGCTAAGCCCAACTTAAATAGGCCCAATGACCCAACTCCAAGACCTTTAGGCCCAAGCCCAATTATAGAAACGTAATTGGGACTATTTTTAGATTTAATGGGATAAATAGTTTATAAAACCAAAAATTCAAAAATTTTGGAATAACTGCCTAAACGTGGTCTATCGCAAGACCGCCTTCATACAATAGCGGTCTCGAGGCGACAGCTACTATGCTCCGTGAATGGAGGTGTTAGAAGCATGGAAAATTTTAATTTTTTCTATCCCAATCTCCATGATTCGAAGCTACTTCACATGGAAACCTAATCTAGGACTCTTAGGGATCAGTTCTACTCCTAAATAGGACTCCCAAATCGATCTAATCCCCCAAGCCCTAGGCAAACCTTATAAATAGGGTTCCGGTTCGACCTGTGTGAAGCTTTGTTTTGAAGCGCGTAGTTCGACAATAAGGAGACCTCATCTGAGGTTGAATCTTTATAACTTTATGTTCTCCTTAGTTTTATCTAACTCACCTCCAATTTTCATGCTAGAAGACCCAGCCGTTGGAGAGTTAGAGCGTCCTAGTGAAGATCAGGAAATTAGAAGCCCTAAACGAGGTTAGTTCAAGTTAAGTCTTTAGGACTTTTTGTTCCCCTTTCTATCTTCTACCTACCCTCCAAATTTGATGGATTTAGGTCAAGTGATTGAGGAGAACAAGGGATGGGAAGTTGCTAGTTTAGCATAGGGCGTGCAGAAACTAGGGCGTCCTTCCAATCCGAAATCAGAAGTTTAAAGCCAATTACAGAGATAGGTTATCTCATGAAAAGGCTAAATTAAAAAGTTAAGAATAAAAGCCCTCTAGTTTCATGTGATTTCATGCTCTGTATATGATGAATTTCATGTTTTATTTACACTGCGCAGTTAACTTATTTTTGAATACATAAACCAAGTCCTCAATAAGAAAAGTTAATGATTTTGGCTTAATTCATGTAACCAATGCATCTCCATGAGCTATCATGTCTTATATCACTGTCTAGCATGTTTTCATGAGGTTTATTGCCTTAGAATCGGCTATAGTTGCTCTATTTTTACCCTTCTGGCTGGCAGGCTAAAACAGTCTCCCCAAGACCGCCAAACATCTTTTAGCGGTTCCCGATTGACCACGTATGCATAGAAGCGGTTCTGGCAAGACCTCTACTGTCAGAAATGGTCCTCATAAGACCGCTTTTATGTTTCAGTTTTTTGCATGTTGTTAACTCAAAACAGATTGTACAACAGCCCTATTTATCCTATGTTAGGCCTAGATAATTAGGTTCTACTCCTGATTATGATGTTGTATTTATAACTTTGGTTATGTTAGCTACCCATCTTGATAGGTTTCATATTTTTTATGCGTTTTAAACCTATTTTTTTGCTTATGCTATTTTCATGTCAAAATATATACTCTTGTATTAATGATCATATTTTCATTCGATTCATGGACTTGTTTAGAGATGTTTTGATCGCTGTTTTGCCATGATCCCTTCTCATCTACAGTCTTTTCTTAAGTACATGGCACATATTCTGGTACGATGTCATTAGTTACACTTTGCACTCATAGGCACATAATCTTGGACTTGTGACCCTCTCCGTTGGATATTCCTTCCACTGGACTATGTGATCTTGTTTTAAGGCCTTCGCAAGTATCCGCGAGCCTGAGATTCCCACTAGGATGCCGAGCTGGTTACACCCTCAAAGCCCAGTTATCTAGAAAGCACTTATCGACGTTTTTCTATGTCCTGGATAGTCGCGGCCATCAGGCGACCGTTACTGTCTATTAGCAGTCATCATGTGACCACGTTAGTCCAGATTTCATCACTGCATCGACACCTTCTTTCTTCATGCATCGACTCTATGTAGAAACGGTCCTGACCTAATCGCCAAATTCATGATAGCGGTCCTGCCTTGACTGCCTCTATCCAGAAATGGTCCTATAACGACAGCTTCTACCCAGTTCTTGTCTAACTCGAGGTTTGACCCAAGGGTTGATTTTCTCAAGTTCCTAGATGGTCTATTGATTATCTAGAGCCTAATACCTTATTCGAAAGCTACCTAATGAAGTATGAAAGTTAAGGAACATGTTGTTATGCTATCGAATTTCTTCCGTAGCGTGACCTTATCTTTAAATCATCATTGACCTCATGATTTCAATTTTTATACGTTGTTACCTTTATATTTGTTATCATGAAACTATAGTTTGAACTTGTACATTATTGGCCTACTTTATTTCTAGTGGAAGTAGCTTGATTTATAACTTGAAGATGCAAGAGCGGGCACGGATAGTGTCCAAGGGCTCCACGCTAGCCCCCTCGGCAGATAGCCTAAAACGTACTATAAACCATGGGGTATGATGCTTACTGGCGTCGCGTTGCGCTGGGACTACTTTTTTTATAAACGGGTGAAAACCACGAGGCAATCTTGTGAAATTTACATGCTTGCTAGTACATTCTTGTTACATGACTTTCTAGTGCATAGCCTTTATGGTTATGAAAAGTACATTCTAGTTCATGAAAGGCCACTTTACCTTATATCTTGCTTGATCATGCTCTATTATCCCTTCACATTATTCATATCTCTATGATCTATATCTCATTATTAATGTTACTTGGATTTTATTCATACGATTTACCACATTCCTTTTATCTTATTTTCTAGAGCTAAAATGTTAATTATTTAAATATTGCCTTCATGTTGATACGAAGATACCTACTGGGCAAGTGTGCTCATTACCCTACTTTTCAAATCTTCCCAGGAAACTCTAGTGGATCAGATTCGAGTATTCCGATGATGGATCCAAGAGTGATGATTGAAGACTCGAGAGAAGACTTAGCATATTATAAGTCCTTATGTTAGTCTGGAGTCAAATGATGTAATTTTTATTTTATTGAGTCATCATATGTACTTTTTATTTTTATTGAGTCTTGTTAGTTAAAGAGTCAAGAGTCAATATCATGAACCTTGATTATTATTCAATAAAAGTAAAGGTTTTGTTCAATTATTATTCATTCATACTTGTATGTGGATGTGTTAGCGCTCTGAATATATTACTCGCTTGTGGCGTACTAGCCGACTGTTCACGTTCCCGAATATCTTCCGCTATACTTATATCTCGGGGCGTGACAGTTAAAGTGATGTCAGAGCCTAGGCATAAGTATGTCCTAGGAAAATGTCATGTCATAGGCTAAGTCCAAGGATTAAGGACCCACACCTATGAACTAAGGAAAGGAGTTTCCAACCCATGTGAGAATTGGGTATAGCCCGGGATGAGATAGCTTATTTAGAAGTTATCTCTAGTTTAATTTCTATCGATTCCATAGGAATTAATTACTTGTTTATTTCTACAGGCACTTCACTCTTACAATGGCCGCTGAACGTGCCGCAAATCGTGCTAATTGGGAAGCAATGTAACAAACAATTGCGGGTCTTACCCAAGCCCTATAGACGGTGGCCCAAGCTGGCGCGAGGGCTGGCGCGGGTAACTTGCACAGAAATTTCCAGAGTATGAACCCTCCAAGATTCTCTAGGTCTTCTAACCCCGACGAGGCGGAGAATTGGATAGACGAGATGGAGAGGATTTTCAATGTCATGGAATGCACCGACCAAGAGAAAGTCCATCTCGCCACCTTCTAGTTGAACAAAGACGCCCGTACTTGGTGGAAGGCGCAGCAACAAAATGATCAACTTACATTGGAGGAATTTCTTACACTCTTCCGTGCAAAGTACTTCTCCGAGCACGTCAAAGAAAGAAAGGCCGCTGAATTCGCCTCTCTTCGCCAAGGCATGATGTCCGTGGCAGAATATGAGCTTCAATTCTCTCGTCTTGCTCCATATGCTCCTCACCTGGTTAGTACCGATCTATTGAAGGCTAACTGATTTATGGATGGCTTAAGGCCCATTTTTATTACTCAACTTGAACCCCAAAATATCCGTACTTATGCGGAGATGGTCCAATGGGCGCATTTATGTGAAAGCACCTTGGAAAAGGTTGGAAAATTTAAGGGCAAGGAAGAGGAGTCTAGCCGGAAGTTCGATCGGCGAGGAAGGAAAGGAGAGAGATTCAGCATCACGGAACCCTACAAGTCCCGTGACAACAAGAAGCGATCCCGTAATGGCAACGGGAGTGGCAACGGCAAAGGCAAAAAGATCAAGGAGGAAGAAGGAGCTGTCGTAACTGCTTGTACATTTTGGGAAAAGTTCGGCCACTCAGCCGAAGAATGTTGGAAGCGCCTTGGCGCTTGTTTAGGATGTGGAAGTCGGGAGCACCGTATGCCCGATTTCCCTCTTATGAAGGAACAACCCTCTAATAGCGGACGTAGGCGCCAAGCTCGCCTTAATGCCGTAATGGATGAAGAAACGTCCAAAGATGATGGGCTAATGGAAGGTACCGTTCAATTTTATTCGCATCCTGTATTTGTGTTATTTGATACTGGTGCCTCTCATTCTTTTATATCTACTACCTTTGCAAAAACTTTACCAATTTCAAATGTTCCTATACCATCGGACCTAGCAATCACAACACCTTTAGGTCCGGGAACAAAACTTACAGCCCACTATCCAGATAATGAGGTAACTGTAGAAGGTCATAATCTTCCCGCAAACCTCATATGCCTTGACATGGAAGGCTACGATGCCATCCTAGGTGTAGATTAGCTTGTTGACCATGCCGCCTATATAAATTATTGCAATAGGAGAATTTCTTTTCAAAAACCAGGTCTCCCGCTGTTGGGTCCCACAGTGTAGTGGCACGGATCTAGAGGGGGGTGAATAGATCCCTCTCTAAAAATTATAGCCAATTAAAAAGACTTGAAGGCTTTTCAATCAAACCTCACCGAACATGCAAGTGACAAGATCACACACGGAGAGATGGCAATTTGAACTAGCAGTATACGTTAACAAATTTCGCATCAATGTGCAAGATAATCAATAATCCATCCTGTGAATGGTAGTAGAAGATAAGGAACAAACACTCAACCAATCACACATGCACATGGATTTTTAGGTGGTTCGGGACCACGACGGGTACCTTACATCCACCCCTCACCACCTCGGTGAGGCTTCACTAAAACGCTACACGAGGTAGCACACGGGAACGAACCCCAATGCACCACACGCTGCTCGACGGCAACAAACCACACACACACGAGCTCGACGCTCAACACACTGTAGAGCAGCACAGACACGAGGGCGAACCCTCAACACGGTGCTCAGCACCACACACACACACCATGACGGGGACGCACCCCAACAATGACTCCACACTCGGAGACCCCGCTCCGAACACACACACACACACAATATTCTTCAGTTTAAAAGATGAACTCAGATATACATATGTAAGCTCACTAGACATAAACAAGCATGAATAACTCTAAACAGGGATGAATATTGAGTTGAGCAAACTCCTGATCGTAAATGGTGAAACTTGGCTTCTTAATGACTTCCGGGGATGAACAGATTGAAGAAGATGTCCTCACGAAGCTCCTTTGGTTCAGATCGGAAGAAAGGATGTTGATGCTTCAGTCCCCTTTCACTTCTCTTGACTCACCATCAAGACCATGGATGATGGAGGGATGATAACTCATGGTGCTTCAGCAAACTCACTGCAGGAGGATAGATTACTGGCTTCTCTTCCCTTGAATCGAACTCAGAACGACTTGGGGAGAGGCATCATTCAGCTCCGACTGCACTCCTTGCAAAAACCCCAAAATGAATGCTTCATTCGATGCTTTCTCTCTACTCCAATAAACCCTATCACATATGATTTATACCCAAGAGGAATGGGCGGCCACGTGGAGGATATCATCCCCCAAGGACCAATCACAATAGGGCATAAAAAGAGGGGATCGAGCTAGGGCTCCGGCCGCCGCGCGAACCGGCATTTTTCCCGGTTGTCGAAAAGTGTCGACCACATGGGTCGACACTTGCATTCCGGCAAGACAGAACAAAGCCCAAACGGAACCCAGCGTAGAAAGTTTCCACATGTGGCAATAATAAAAGGCCACGGCAGAAAGTCCCGAAATAAGTGTCGAGCATGTGGGTCGACACTTATGTCCAGGGGTTCTGAAACATGAACCCAGACAGAACCTCGCGATAAAAAGGTCGACCCTGTGGGTCGACTTTTTATCCCCAAGTTTGAAGACATAAGAGGGCCGGCTTAAAACACCAGACCCTTGGACAAAGTGTCGACCCAAGGGGTCGACACTTTTCCTGACAAAAGCAAACTCAATAGAACTCACAAAGGGGTGATCCTAAAGACATGAGATATTAAAAACATCTACATGTATGGAAGAAAAAAGCAACTCTACCCCAAAAGTCATAGATAAGCCAAGTAGTTATAGATAGGGAATTACCTTGGGGTTTGTTCATCCAAACTACACAAGAATCCTCCTTCAACCATTCAATCAAAGCAACTTACTATTTTAATGTTTCAGTTGAATGACAGCCACTTGATCTCCATTGAAAGTCCCTATCAAAGTTACACACTTAAGGTCAGTCTTCAGTTCTCATTTGCTTTCATTAAGATTAGTCTCTAACTCTCATCAATCACTCAATATCTAGACTAAGTTTCTTCAAACCACATGTTAGCTATCACAATAGCTTGAATACTATCCAAATCAACTAAGGAAGAGTTAGAAGAATTTCACCCAAATTGTTCGGAGACTTTCCTTTCTCACTAACTCCTATAAACATATCAAAGCACATGTTAGTTAAGTTCATGAAATCAGTTGACCGTGTCATACACTAGCCATTCAATCAAATAGAATTTGCTCAGTTCATTTCTGATCCATAAACTACATATGCAAGATGTTAACATGGAACACAATTACATGGTATTTAGTTCATCATCAAAAATCCTTTATACATGGTTATGCACGGGGTTCAACAATCTCTCCCTTTTTGATGATGACAAATACTATGTGCAATTAGACAAAAAGGTGTTGATAGATAAAAAAGGTTTCAATGAACGTCTTCTCACATCTAGCATTCTAGGCGTGAAGCCATGCTTAACAATCGAATGGCATCCTGTAGACCATTTGATAACACAATCAAGAATATGATGCATTCTAACCACAAATTAAAATACCATGCAGCATTATTGATGAATCATCCATCAAACATCCAAAAGTGCATTTCCAATCATAAATGGAGACCGCATCAGAATAGAAGCATAGGTGATCATTCCATAAAATAAACACAAGTCCACATAATTTTTCATTCACAAATCCAAAAAACTCAGAACTTCAGCATTCCAAAAAAACTCATAACTTCAGCATTGTTCATCAGGCAATCACAACTACTGTCCACTTCAACTACTGTCCACATCTGGACAACCATGTCCACAAAATAAACAAGACAACCATGTCCACAAAATAAACACAAACCACAAAATGTCCACATAACAAGGCACGCAACCATAACAACCACACGTATAGCATATAGCACATATCATCTCCCCCTTTGTCATCAACAAAAAGGAGTAGTAAGGGGGGAAAAGTTAATTAGCTTGTCCATTAGAAGGAGGGTGCTAAAGCTTCAAGGAGAGTCAGGAGGTGTCCGAGGACGCCTTAGAAAATCAGAGAGATCGTCAAATTTGGAGTTTTGAATGCCAATGGCATTATGCAGTGAGTCAATGGAGTCGACCATGGCAGCGAACTTCTGAAGATAAGTATCATGATGAAGCTTCATCTCCTTGACTTCCTTTGTGAGGGCAACCACAGATTCTTTGACATTGCAAACTTCATCAACTAATTCATCAAATTTGGTGTTCATTGATGTATCTGCTGAAGATGTAGCCTGTGACACTCTGGTTCTGGCAGTTCTGTTGATGGGTTCTTCATGATCTTCACCTTCATTGTGCTCAGACCCTACTGCCGGGGCTTTACCTTTCTTTGACGGAAGTGTGCGAACTAGAACACTATTTATCAATTCATAGCCCATGTTGTTTCAGATGGATGGGATAGTATAGATGTCGGCATCCTTAATTGGATGACGGACCTGCTGACTCAAGTCAATATGCAAGGACTGAAAAATTGGTGTTAAAGCAGCTCCATAAGGTAAATTTCGGTTCTTGGACTTCCTGCAGCTGGTTATGTACTCCATCATCACCTTTGGGAAGTTAACCGGTTCTCCACTCATGATTTGTAAAAATAGGAATTTGTGCATGTCAGTTACTTGTTCCCTAGACCCTGATCTTGGCAATAGAATAGTGGTCATCATGTGATGCAGAATTCTCTGAAGGGATGGGAATTCATTTGCATTGAGCTTCGGTACACACCCTGGTGTTGCTACCTTATCCGTCATTAGTTCATATGCAAGTTCTTCAGAATAAATGGCTTCTTCATAAATCACCCCACTATCCGAAGGCAAATTTAGAGCTTTTCCTATCAACTGAGGAGTTAAAGGAACAGAACGCCCATTTATCTCAGTGTACAGTTCATCATTTTTGACAACCATATTTGCATAGAATTGATGAACTAGGGAATGATAAACTCTCCGGTGATCTGACATGAAGGAAATTAAATTTGGCTGCTTCCTTAAGAGTTCGACTAACCTTGGCAGATTCTTTTCTATGCTCCTAAAATCAACCGCACGAGGGCGCAACACTTTCCTTTCAGCCAACATCTTCATCTCAGAGGCTCTTTTCCTTCTTTCAACATGGGCTTCCTTGTCTTTACGCCTTAGCTCAATTTGGATGCGGGCTTCTTCTCATTCTAGCACTGACCTTTTCTTGGGTGCCATGGATGCAGTTCGTATGGCTTCAAAGCAAACAAAAAGGAGGACTGAGACGCGGTAGTGAGATCCTCGAGCAGATGGAGGGCTTCCTCTGACCGTCTGGACTTCACGCCACGAACAGCAGCAACTCCAAAAGAATGAACTTCGAAGGAGGGCGCTGCGACTGCTTCCAGAGGAGGACGAAGAGCGAACGCCGCCGCCCGCCGGAGGGTGATTTTGGAAGAGGTGAGGTGGAAGGAATGAAACGAGGGCTAGAGGAAGACTGGAGAAGAGGAGCCGCGGAGGCTTGGGAAGAGGAGGGTCGCCCGTGGGAGGTTGCGGATGGATGTTAGGGCAGAAGAGGATGGGGTGGTGAATGGGTTTGAAGGAGTAGAAAGGGTTTTGGGTTCGATGGGGTTCAACCAAAAGAGAGCCAGGCCAATATGGGTTCGATCCAAATGAAAAGGGTGTGAGAATTGAGCCCTACGGTCTGGTTCAAAAACTGGGTTCCGAGACAAAAGTGTCGACCTTGTGGGTCGACACATTTTGGAGATGATTCTGTCTCGTAAGAAAAAGAAGAAGCACGGGTAAAAGGCCGACCTTAGGGGTCGATAGTTCTTCTGCACTTTGAAGAATCAAGTGGAATGTAGTGAATTGAAGGCCAAATGAATCAAACTTGATATCCACGAAATGATAAACACAAATTGGGCAATATGTGGGTAGTTCAAATGAGAAAAGTTGATCTTGGACAAGTGAAATCAAATAGCCACACTTCGATGATCAATTCAATTAAGCATTCAAGCATTCATTTCTATTATCCATCACAAATCATTGAGATTGAAATGTTGCAAGGAATCATACCAGATTTGAGTTGAATACATTTCATTCCCATGAATAGCATTGAAGCCAAGTTGCTTACCTTATCTCCTTCATTCTGAGCACTTCAAAGAACTTAAGATTAAAGCATGTTAGAGTCACCAATTGCAACCTATTGACTCTGTGCATCAAAAATCATGGTCAGTGAGATATGAGACAAGGTCCGAGGAGTGGACATACTGTCAGAGCAATAATTCAACGCACAAAATAATTCAATCAGAATTTGTATTCCTTTCAGTCATCACAATTTTCAGCTTGACACATGAGAGTACTTCTTACCAGCTCAGTTCCACAATCAACCAGTCATGGTTGTATTTTCATAAAAATTCATTTCAGAATTTGTTCAAAGTGAGTTGCATGCTTCAATTATGGGGGTTTCAACAATTGAGTTCTCATTATGCATTTTAAGCATGCAAGCATACAAACAAGCATACATAGGTATAAAATCAAGCATGAAGGTCCCTTGGGGATAGGTATAGGAAGAATGCAATAGATTTGAGCAATCATGACCATGAACCATATTAACATGGTTGTGCTTACAATTAGACGTACTACTTGACCATTGATTATCAGCTAATTCAGAGAGTACATTCAAACAATCAAGCTCAGATTCAACATGAGAACAATGAATAATGACTTTCAAAACAATATGGATAATCATATGTTTTAAGTAACACTAACAAGAATCTCTCCTCCCTACATTTCAATACAAAATGCTCGGCTTTTGGTACCTTCGCACAGTCCAATATAATTTTGTATTTATTAAATAGCAACATGACTAACCTTTTGACACGAGGCATGCCCTTTATCTCAGGGGCAATTCCCGGTTACTCAGTATCGTCATTTATGATAATGTGGATAAGACACTTTCCGATGCAAGTTTCCTCCTTTATTTCAGGGGGGATTCCTAATGTACTCGATGTCAAATCACACTTATTCAATTTTTGGTGGGACTGACAGCTTTTTCCTCATGAGTCATTAGACATTAACGTAGGGATTGAAGAATCCTTAAAAGTGTTTAGTGGAATAACATAGATCCTTATTGAATGAAGTCAGTTGTATCAAGGTTCCATATGAAGTGAGTGATTGAACAGATAGTAGAACATGAATTAGCCTTTTCAAGGTTTTGTCTCCCCCTAAGTGTATGCAAGGTTTGAAAGCCAAAAAGACCTTGTTAACATGTGTCATGAGTCATTCATGCCTAAATCAATGCAAATTTACAGTCGTAGAAGAGTTCAAAAAGAAACGGATGTATATTATATACATTCAAGCATGTCAAAATGATGTATTCAAGTAATTTGATTGCCGGTACGTGGCGGAGTACGTAGGTCCGAAGACCTCACTCACGCATGATGAAAGCTTCCAGGTGAACTTAATCCACCTTTCCACTGACGTCATTTTATATACCGGTGAATCATGGCATTCATGCACATGAATATGAAATATATGCGAGTATGTGCATCAAGGTGACAAATGATTAAATTTTTATTTGTATTCACAAGTATGCAAAAAGATGTGATTTGTATGGATGTAAGATGTGTGTGCTCTGTGTGTAAAATTCAACTTTTATTCACAAAAAGAGACGAGTGTAGCTAGAGGTAACTCTATGAACAGTTGCAAACGGTTGTTGTTCACATGCGAAAGTAAAAGTGGAATGTATTACCACATTGGCTCATCAATTTCTTGCCTTGGAAAAGTTTTATTCTATTGACAACTTCTTCCATCACAAGACATCCCTGCAAAACAAAATCTTCACTTTGATGTTTTGGGAACCCAAGCCATCTTGGGTCCCTGGGGGTTAGGTGCATCACGATTTGTGGCTCTCCACAATTTCTTTGCATTCATATCATCAAGGTGCAGTAGAGAGCAATCATCTATTAGGTGTCCTACATAACCACAATAATGACAATACACACGTTGTTTCAGTTTCTTTGGTTGAGCATAACCATTGGACTTTTGTGTATGCTTGGGTACTCTATGATTTTGATTGTGAAATTTTGGTTTCACATTTAACGACCAACAATTTTTCATGGTATGGCCCACTTTCCCACAATGAAAACATTCTACCTTCTTTTTATGATGAACTTGAGATATACTGTCATGCATCTTACAAGCATTCAAGTCATCTTCTTTCATTAAGCTACAATCATGCATTAAATGTCCAAGCTCACCACAATAGTGACATGAAGTATTGTTGTGTTTTGGAGCTTGGGATTTCACATCAAATTTCTTTGCATGCATAAGGGACTTTTGTTTGACAGATGAAGAAGTGTTTGGTGTACTTGAGGAACTAGAAGCATGCACAAACGAAGTTTTTGTTTTCAGATTAAATGCATCCTTTTTTACTAGGATTGTATCCTAGACCTTCCCGTTGGAAGTTCACCTTAGTTCTCAAGAGTTTGTTTAGATTCTCTTCACCACTCACAAACTTGCCCAATGATTTGTTCAGGTCAACGATTTCACTTTGAAGTGAAGCAATTACAAGTTCACAAGACCGAATTTCATTTTCACAAGAAGTGACCTTTTCATTTAGAGTGGCATTTATCGTCTTGTAAGATTCTATTTCCTGTTCTAGAATACTTACATTCTCACTTTCTTGAGCGACCATGGACTTACCTTTTTCAAATGTTAAAAGTCTTTCACACATGGTCGAATTTAATTATTTCAGATTTTCAAGTTCAGATTTCAACAGATCATTTTCTTTTTCAGATTTCTCGAGATACTTCAGTTTTCCCTCTAGCAAGGAGATTTGAATGAGCAAAACATCATTGCCCCCTTTTAGTTTTTCATTTTTATCCAGAAGGGACTTGGCATCTATCTCAGAATCAAGAAGTTTATCAAAGAGTTTATCATCATCTGATAAAGAATCTAACTTACTTTTTAGACTCTCTTCAGTTTCCTTAAGCAATGAAACTTGGCATGTCAGAAGTTCATTTTCTTTTTCCAATTCTTCAATTTTTGAAATTCGATCAATGCATTTCACGCAAGAAAAATTATCATGGATATTTTCATTAGACCTTTTCTTCAGTGCTTTGTTTTCATGTTTCACCTTTTGATATTTTTCTGACAGTTCTTCATAAGCATCTACTAAATCTTCAAAAGATAATTCATCTTCATCTGATTTAGAGCTTACCACCTCAGCACTTTCATCACAAGTTTGATAGATATCATCAGCCATTAATCCCTTTAGTCCTTGCTTCTCTTGAGCTTGCATCAATTTGTCCATAAGTTCTTTGGCGGTTCTACAAGAGGAGACAAACGTGAACCTGTTAGCATTGACAAAATTTTTCATCAACCTCAAAATTGTAGCATTTTCATGACTCTTTAGTCTATCTCGGTTGGACCACTTGGTCTCATCCCGAGGCAACTTATGAGGACCATCATTAACTAATTTCCACAAATTTGGATCAATTGAATTTATGGACCTGCACATTCTTCCCAGCCATGAGTTAAAGTCATCACCATTATAAAAGGGTAAGGAAGTCAAAGAAGCAATATCTGAAAAAGCATTCATCATTCAAAACAACACTAGGATCCATCTGAAGATCGTTTGATCTAATATAACAGAGCCGGACTCTGATACCAATTGTTGGGTCCCACAGTGTAGTGGCATGGATCTAGAGGTGGGTGAATAGATCCCTCTCTAAAAATTATAGCCAATTAAAAAGACTTGAAGGCTTCTCAATCAAACCTCACCGAACATGCAAGTGACAAGATCACACACGGAGAGATGGCAATTTGAACTAGCAGTATACGTTAACAAATTTAGCAGCAATGTGCAAGATAATCAATAATCCATCCTGTGAATGGTGGTAGAAGATAAGGAACAAACACTCAACCAATCACACATGCACAAGGATTTTTAGGTGGTTCGGGACCACGACGGGTACCCTACGTCCACCCCTCACCACCTCGGTGAGGCTTCACTAAAATGCTACACGGGGATGAACCCAAATACACCACACGCTGCTCGACGGCAGCAAACCACACACACACACACGAGCTTGACACTCAACACGCTGCAGAGCAGCACAGACACGAGGGCGAACCCTAAACACGGTGCTCAGCACCACACACACACACACCATGACGCGGATGAACCCCAACAATGATTCCACACTCGGAGACCCCGCTCCGAACACACACACAATATTCTTCAGTTTAAAAGATGAACTCAGATATACATATGTAAGCTCACTAGACATAAACAAGCATGAATAACTCTAAACAGAGAGGAATATTGAGTTGAGCAAACTTATGATCGTAAATGGTGAAACTTGGCTTCTTAATGACTTCCTGGGATGAACAGATTGAAGAAGATGTCCTCACAAAGCTCCTTTGGTTCAGATCGGAAGAAAGGACGTAGATGCTTCAGTCCCCTTTCACTTCTCTTGACTCACCATCAAGACCATGGATGATGGAGAGATGATAGCCCATGGTGCTTCAGCAAACTCACTGCAGGAGGATAGATTACTGGCTTCTCTTCCCTTGAATTGAACTCAGAATGACTTGGGGAGAGGCATCATTCAGCTCCGGCTGCACTCCCTGTAAAAACCCCAAAACGAATGCTTCATTTGATGCTTTCTCTCTACTCCAATAAACCCTATCACATATGATTTATACCCAAGAGGAATGGGCAGCCACGTGGAGGATATCATCCCCCAAGGACCAATCACAATAGGGCATAAAAATGGGGGATCGAGCTAGGGCTCCGGCCGCTGACCGAACCGGCGTTTTTCCCGGTTGCCAGAACACTCGCGTTCGGGCAAGATAGAACAAAGCCCAAACAGAACCCGGTGTAGAAAATGTCGACCCATGGGGTCGACACTTTCCACCTGTGGCAATAATAAAAGGCCACGACAGAAAGTCCCGGAATAAGTGTCGACCTTGTGGGTCGACACTTATGTCCAGGGTTCCGAAACATGAACCCAGACGAAACCTCGCGATAAAAAGGTCGACCCTGTGGGTCAACTTTTTATCCCCAAGTTCGAGGACATAAGAGGGCCGGCTTAAAACACCAGACCCTTGGACAAAGTGTCGACCCAAGGGGTCAACACTTTTCCTGACAAAAGCAAACTCAATAGAACTCACAAAGGGGTGATCCTAAAGACATGAGATATTAAAAACATCTACATGTATGGAAGAAAAAAGCAACTCTACCCCAAAAATCACAGATAAGCCAAGTACTTATAGATAGGGAATTACCTTGGGGTTTGTTCATCCAAACTACACAAGAATCCTCCTTCAACCATTCAATCAAAGCAACTTACTATTTTAATGTTTTAGTTGAATGACAGACACTTGATCTTGACATTTGGTCTCCATTGAAAGTCCCTGTCAAAGTTACACACTTAAGGTCAGTCTTTAGTTCTCATTTACTTTCATTAAGATTAGTCTCTAACTCTCATCAATCACTCAATATCTAGACTAAGTTTCTTCAAACCACATGTTAGCTATCACAATATCTTGAATCCTATCCAAATCAACTAAGGAAGAGTTAGAAGAATTTCACCCAAATTGTTCGGAGACTTTCCTTTCTCACTAACTCCTGTAAACATACCAAAGCACATGTTAGTTAAGTTCATCAAATCAGTTGACCGTGTCATACACTAGCCATTCAATCAAATAGAATCTGCTTAGTTCATTTCAGATCCATAAACTACATATGCAAGATGTTAACATGGAACACAATCACATGGTATTTAGCTCATCATCAAAAATCCTTTATACATGGTTATGCACGGGGTTCAACACCCGCGATTCTCTTTTGGCATAAAGTATAGGAAGCAATCTACCATCATCTCTTCTCTTCACGCTTGCAAACTCATTTCGCAAGGATGTGAAGCTTTTCTTGCTTCCGTGATTGTCACCGAGTCCAAAGAAATCTCCATAGAAGAAATTCCTATTGTCAAAGAGTGCCCTGATGTATTTCCATCTGATTTACCCTGTTTACCGCCCGAAAGGGAAGTATACTTCTCCATTGAACTCATTCCTGGAGTAGTACCTGTTTCAATAGCTCCCTACAAGATGTCCCCTACGGAACTCAAGGAACTGAAGAGGCAACTTCAGGAGTTGCTAGACAAGGGATTCATTCATCCCAGCTCCCGTTGGGGAGCGCCGGTCTTATTTGTCAGAAAGAAGGACGGATCCCTCAGGCTATGTATCGATTACCGGCGACTAAATCAACTCACCATCAAGAACAAATATCCGTTGCCGCGTATCGATGAATTGTTTGATCAAATTTCAGGAGCGGAATATTTCTCCAAGATCGACCTCAGGTCGGGCTACCATCAGCTAAGGATCAAAGATGAAGACATCTACAAGTCTGCTTTCCGAAGCAGATATGGACATTATGAGTTCGTGGTGATACCGTTTGGGTTAACAAATACCCCGGCATCATTTATGCAACTTATGAACAATGTGTTTAGGCCCTATCTCGATCGATTTGTGGTCGTATTAATTGATAATATTCTCATCTATTCTAAAACAAAGGAAGAACATGAAGAACATGTAAGGATAGCTTTGCAAACTCTAAGAGAGCATCAACTCTACGTAAAGCTTAGCAAGTGCGAGTTCTAGCTAAAGGATGTTTCTTTCCTTGGCCATATTATTTCAAAAGAAGGTATCGCTGTTGATCCTTCAAAGGTGGAAGCTGTCAAGAATTGGAGCCGACCAACGACCGTATCCGAAGTTAGATGCTTTATCAGTTTGGTTGGCTATTATAGGTTAAGGATTTCTCCAAAATCACCGTTCCCTTGACTAGGCTTACAAGAAAAGAAAATCCCTTCATACGGATGAAGGATTGCGAAGAGAGTTTTCTAACCCTTAAAGATCATTTAACCACTGCCCCGATCTTGGCACTACCTGTTGAAGGTGGTGGATTTGAAGTCTACACGGATGCATCTGGCATTGGCCTCGGGTGCGTCCTTATGCAACATGGCAAGGTGATATGTTATGCTTCGAGACAATTGAAGCGTCATGAAGAGAACTATCCCGTCCATGATCTGGAATTGGCTGCGGTTATCTTCACTTTAAAAATCTGGCGACATTACCTTTATGGGGAGAAATTCACTATATTTTCGGACCACAAAAGTCTGAAATATCTTTTTACTCAAAAGGAACTCAACATGAGACAAAGAAGATGGCAGGAGTACCTTAAGGACTTCGACTTCTCCATTCAGTATCATCCAGGCAAAGCAAATGCCTAGCAGATGCTCTTAGCAGAAGACCAATGGCAACTCTAGCAAGTCTCAAGAAAGGTATGACTTATCTTATAGAGGATTTTACTCATTTGAATCTTGATGTGGATGTAGAAGAAAAAAAGAGTATTATTGCCAATATCCGGTCACAACCTACACTAATCAAAGATCTAGCCAAATTATAGGAGAATGACCCCACATTAATGGAGTTCAGGGTTAATATTGATCAAAGGCCAGAGTTCTCTATCTCAACCGATGGAAGGTTATTATTTAAAGAACGAATCTGTGTGCCGGATCATGCCGACACTAAGAAATTGATCATGGAAGAAGCTCATAAATCAAGGTATGCTATTCACCCTAATGCTACCAAGATGTACCAAGACTTGAAAATAAATTTTTGGTGGCCCAACATGAAGAGAGAAATAGCGGACTTTGTATCCCGCTGCCTCACTTGTCAGCAAGTTAAGGCGGAACATCAAAGGCCCGCTGGTAAACTACATCCCTTGAAAATTTCAGAATGGAAGAAGGAAAGCATAGGGTTGGATTTCATCATGGGTTTACCTAAGACAAGAGGTGGACACGATGGTATATGGGTGATCATAGACCGATTGACTAAATTGGCACACTTTTACCTATAAAAAGTTGATGGTCTGTGGATATTCTAGCAGCCTTATACATGAAGGAGATTATCAAGTTACACATGGTCCCTGTGACCATTATTTTCGATCGAGACCCTCGATTCACATCTCAATTCTGGAAGGGTCTACAACATTCATTAGGGACTCGACTTAATTTCAGCATTGCTTTCCATCCACAAACTGATGGTCAAACTGAAAGGACAAATCAGGTGGTGAAAGATATGCTCAGGGCATGTGTTATTGATTTCGGTGGGAGTTGGCACGACCATCTACCTCTAGTGAAATTTTCCTACAACAATAGCTACCAAGCTAGTATTCAAATAGCGCCATTCAAGGTACTATATGGGAGAAGCTGCCCCTCACCAATATGCTGGAATGAAGTTGGAGAAAGACAACTTCTAGGTCTAGAAATCATTCGAGATACTATCGAAAAGGTAAAGCTCATTCAAGAAAGACTTCATATGGCTCAAGATAGATAGAAATCATATGTTGATAATCGAAGGTGTGATCTGGAATTCCAAGTAGGAGACCATGTGTTTCTCAAGGTTTCTCCATATCGAGGTATTCGAAGGTTCGGCATTAAAAGCAAGCTCACTCTGAGATTCATCACCCCCTCTGGAATTCTCGAAAGGGTTGGCGAGGTCGCATACCGGATTGCCTTGTCTCCTCAATTAGCTAGAGTCCACGATGTATTTCATATCTCAATACTCAAAAGGTACGTCCCCGATCCATTCCACATTATAAGCTATGACAATTTGGAGATTGATAAGGATTTGACATACGAGCAAAAGTCGATCAAAATAATTGAACAAGAAGTACGTCAACTTCGGAATAAAACTATTCCCATGGTCAAAGTCCAATGGAGCAAAACTTGGCCACACGAGGCAACATGGGAAACGGAAGAAGCCATGTGCAAAAGATTTCTGGAGATATTTGAATGTAACGACATTGCCCTTAAAAGGCCACATGCATTGAATTTGGGGACCAAATTTCTTTTAAGTGGGGGAGGGTGTAACACCCGAGAATTTTCTAGGAATTTTCTAGAATGAAATATACTTATTAATTATTTAAAGAGGTTTAATATGCTATTAAAATAATTTTAGGCTAATTAAATCAATCTAAAAGTCATATATTAACCAAAGGGCTAAGCCCAACTTAAATAGGCCCAAAGACCCAATTCCAAGACCTTTAGGCCCAAGCCCAATTATAGAAACGTAATCGGGGCTATTTTCAGATTTAAATGGGATAAATAAACCAATTGGGGGATAAATAGTTGATAAAACCTAAAATCTGAAAATTTTGGAATAACCGCCTAAACTCAGTCTATCACGAGACCGCCTTCATACAATAGCGGTCTTGAGGCGACTGCTAGTATGCTCCGTGAATGGAGGTGTTAGAAGCGTGGAAAAATCTAATTTTTTCCATCCCAATCTCCATGATTCGAAGCTACCTGGCATGGACACCTAGTTTAGGACTCTTAGGGATCAGTTCTACTTCTAAATAGGACTCCCAAATCGATCAAATCCCCCAAACCCTCGGCAAACCTTATAAATAGGGTTCAGGTTCGACCTGCGTGAACCTTTGGTTTAAAGTGCATAGTTCAACAGTAAGGAGACCTCATCTAAGGTTGGTTCTTTATAACTTTATGTTCTCTTTAGTTTTATCTAACTCACCTCCAATTTTCATGCTAGAAGACCCAGCCGTTGGAGACTTAGAGCGTCTACAAGTCTCTGATTCGCTGTAGGCTGCACAGGAAATAGTGCACCGGTCCAGTGAAGATCAGGAAATTAGAAGCCGTAAACGAGGTTAGTTCAAGCTAAGTCTTTAGGACTTTTTGTTTCCCTTTCTATCTTCTACCTACCCTCCAAATTTCATGGATTTAGGTTAAGTGGTTGAGGAGAACGAGGGACGGAAGGTTACGGGCTTAACACAGGGCGTGCAGAAACTAGGGCGTCCTTCTAGTCCAAAATCTGACATTTAAAGCCAATTACAGAGGTAGGCTATATCAATAAAAGGCTAAATTAACAAGTTATGAATAAAAGCCCTCTAGTTTCATGTGATTTCGTGCTCTATATGTGACGAATTTCATGTTTTATTTACACTGCGTAGTTAACTTATTTTTGCATACATGAACCATGTCCTTAATAAGAAAAGTTAATGATTTTGGCTTAATTCATGTAACCGATGCATCTACATGAGCTATCCTATCTTATATCACCGTCTAGCATATTTTCATGAGTTTTATTACCTTAGAATAGGCTTTAGTTGCTCTATTTTTACCCTTCTGGCTAGCAGGCTAAAATGGTCTCCTCAAGACCGCCAAACATCTTTTAGCGGTCCCCGACTAACCGTGTATGCATAGAAGCGGTTCTAGCAAGACTGTTACTGTCAGAAATGGTCCCCATAAGACCGCTTTTATGTTTCAATTTTCTGCATGCTGTTAACTCGAAACAGATTGTAGAACAGCCCTATTTATCATATGTTAGGCCTAGATAATTAGGTTCTACTCCTAATTATGATGTTGTATTCATAACTTTGGTTATGTTAGCTACCCATCATGATAGGTTCATGTTCTTTATGCATTTTAAACCTATTTTTTTGCTTATGCTATTTTTATGCCAAAACATATACTCTTGTATTAATGATCATATTTGCATGCGATTCATGGACTTGTTTAGAGATGTTTTGATCGTTGTTTTGCCACGATCCCTTCTCATCTATAGTCTTTTCTTAAGTACATGACACGTATTTCGGTACGATGTCATTAGTTACACTTTGCACTCATAGGCACATAATCTTGGACTTGTGACCCTCTCCGTTGGATATTCCTTCCACCGGACTAGGTGATCTTGTTTCAAGGCCTCCGTAAGTCTCCGCGAGCCTGGGATTCCCACTAGGATACCGAGCTGGTTGTACCCTCAAAGCCCAATTATCTAGAAAGCACTTATTGACATTTTTCTATGTCCAGAATAGTCACGGCCATCAGGCGACCGTTACTATCTATTAGCAGTCATCCCATGACCACATTAGTCCAGATTTCATCACTGCGTCGACACCTTCTTTCTTCATGTGTCAACTCTATGTAGAAACGGTCCTGACCTGACCGCCAAATTCATGATAGCGGTCCTGCCTTGACCGCCTCTGTCTAGAAATGGTCCAGTAATGACCGCTTCTACCCAGTTCCTGTCTAACCCGAGGTTTGACCCAAGGGTTGATTTTCTCAAGTTCCTAGATGGCCTATTGATTATCTAGAACCTAATACCTTATTCAAAAGCTACCTAATGAAGTATGAAAGTTAAAGAACATGCCGTTATGCTGCCAAATTTCTTCCGTAGCATGACCTTGTCTTTAAATAATCCTTGACCTCATGATTTCAATTTTTGTACGTTGTTACCTTGATATTTGTTATCATGAAACTATAGTTTAAACTTGTACATTTTTGGCCTACTTTATTTCTTGTGGAAGTAGCTTGATTTATAACTTGAAGATGTAAGAGCGGGCACGAACAGTATCCAAGGGCTCCACGCGAGCCCCCTTGGCAGATAGCTGGAAACGTACTATAAACCATGGGTATGATACTTACTGGCGTCGCATTGCACTTGGAGTACTTTTTTTATAAACGGGTGAAAACCACGAGGCAATCTTCTGAAATTTACATGCTTGCTAGTACATTCTTGTTACATGACTTTCTAGTGCATAGCCTTTATGGTTATGAAAAATACATTCTAGTTCATGAAAGGCCACTTTACCTTATATCTTGCTTGATCATGCTCTATTATCCCTTCACATTCTTCATATCTCTTTGATCTATATCTCGTTATTAATGTTACTTGGATTTTATTCGTATGATTTACCGCATTCCTTTTATCTTATTTTCTAGTGTTAAAATGTTAATTACTTAAACATTGCCTTCATGTTGATACGAAGATACCTACTGGGCAAGTGTGCTCATTACCCTACTTTTCAAATCTTCCCTAGAAACTCTAGTGGATCAGATTCTGAGTATTCCGATGATGGGTCCGAGAGTGATGATTGAAGACTCGAGAGAAGACTTAGCGTGTTATAAGTCCTTATGTTAGTCTGGAGTCAAATGATGTAATTTTTATTTTATTGAGTCATTGTTGTGCGGGTTTTTATGCCGAATGACCGGGGTGAAGGAAGGGATACATCGGGGAAGGAAAACACGGGAGTTTGATATATCTCGGGTATCCTCCTTACAGTTACATGCCTCTCACGGCGGCATCGGGCACTCTCCTTTTTTGAAAATTCGAAAAGGGTCGAATGGCACGGGAATGTAAGAGTACGGGTTAACCGGACAGGGTGCGGGCGTGCCAGTCGTTTTCTCGATAATCACCCACGGAACCAAGGGTTGACCGGGGAAGCGCCACCAGGGCGCGGCACGTGGGCTCGGGCGATCGGGTGACATGTGGAGAAAAGGGGTTGCACGGGTGTGAGTGCATAGGCGCTTGTGGGAATCGTGTACTGGACATCTTTCCCCATCAGCCGCAAGCAACCAGTGTTTATTTACATCGGATTGAATCCGAACACCTTCGTTCTGAGCTGAAAAAAAGTATGTATATATGCCTGAATCCGTGGGTAGAGGGTGTTGTAAATCTTGTTTTGATAATTGGCAACTTGTCAGATGTTCATCTAAATGTTGCATGCTCAGTTACACTTAGTCCATGCATATGCATTGAGTCTGTGCATCCTAAGTTATAGCACGCAACTAAGTCCGAGCAGAGTCTGTGCATATGGGTGATGTTCAATGCTTGCAAGTCTGTGCATCTTTGCATTAAGCAGACACAAGTCGGTGCACATTCTGTGTCCGTCTTATACTGCGTCTCATAAGGCCTAGGTCTGTGCATGTGTCTGTTTTATCTTGCCTCGTTTGCCTCATGCTCAACTTCTAAGTCGGTGCAGTCGCCGCTTATAGTGAGTCGGTGCAATATCTACGCCATGCATATAGAGTCTGTGCATTCCTTCTGAACTAAGTCAGTGTAACGCCTCTAGTGGCATGTCATCGAGTCGGTGCAATACTTGCACCTTGCACATTAAGTCTATGAATCTCTTATACTTGCACTATTGTAGTCTAAGCATGCCACTCACGGGTTGATCAGGTCTGTGCAACACTTACACATTGCATATACATAGCCAGTGCATCCGTAGGCCTTGTGGTGAAATCAAGCCTGTGCATCTGCTCGTGCATGAATGTTAAGACTGTGCATGTGCGTGTGATCACCACATTGAGTCGGTGCAGTTTAGCTCTATCAGAATACCTACTCCGTGCAATCTCTTCTCATCTCGTATAACTGTCTGAAGATGACTTTTTGTCTGATGTCTTGACAGATGCTTCTTCGTAAAGATTAAGAATGGCACGTGATCCAAGATTGGAGAAGGTGCCAGGATCGTGACACGTGCAAAGCAGTAAGCTGGGTTGCTGCCACGTGGGCCAAGGCGTTTGGGCACGAATCGTGGAGAGCACACACCCTACTTCTCTACTGCTCTATAAAGAAGAAGCTTCTCCCTCAAGAGAAGACTGATCGTGCCAGAAGAGCTGAAGCAGAGAGAGCAAGCGCTTGAACGATCCAGAGAGAAAAAGGAAGACAGAGAGAGCAGAAAAGAAAGAGAGTCTGAGAGAAATCCCTTGAGAGAATTGAGAGAGAAAGATTGTTCTTCAGTCTCCAGGTTCAGAACCGGAGTTGAATTTGCTCAGTGTTGAGCTATAATCCCTTTGTGGGTTTTTGGTTTTTCGCTATGTTTCGTTTTCATTTTAGATACTCATTTTCAAGCTGTTTGTCAACGGAGCAAGCTGTGACGCTCAGCGGGCAGAGGTGTAGTATCCTCTGGACGGGTTAAGCTGTAAGCCCTAGTGGTTGTAGAGGAGGACTCCTCTGTTCGACATAAGTTGTAAGGCCCAGCGATGTGTAGGGTTTGCACCCCAAAGCTGTGGATCAGCGGAAGTTGTGCATCAGCGGTGAAACCACACGCTAGTTTGAGTGTGGGGTGGACATAGATCTCAGGTGTGAGATCGAACCACCTTAAAAATCATCTGTCCACTGTGCGATTGTTTGTGATTTGATTCTGTTCTTTATCATTGTTCATCGCTCGGTAGATGATTGCTTAGGATCGTGTCAGAGCTAATCCGTTTGATCTGGTTCATCCTTGTTGTGACTGAGTGCCTTTCGATCATCCTACAACAGTTTGTTTATTTTCCGCAACTATTTTTGTTGTAGTAAATTTTAGTGGGTGACCGATCTATTCACCCTCCTCTAGATCGTCTATAGATACTCTATCTATAGGCATTAGAGCGTCCATCAATTTTCTAACAATTGGTATCAGAGCATACCATATGTTATAACAATTGGTATCAGAGCCTAACTCTTCTACAGGGATCAACGTCTTGAAGAGTCAACGGCCATGGACGGTAAAGGAATGACAGCTGAGGGACACTCCACTGCCAAGCCCCCATACTTCGATGGATCCAACTATGCATACTGGAAGAATTGTATGCAAGTATTTCTGAGGGTGAAAAACTATGAGATCTAGAAGGTAGTCAGCAAAGGTCCATTCGAGCATCATGAGAATGAGGAAGTTTGGACAAGAGAGGAGATCAGGAGATCTACCCTCAATTGGAGCGCAATCAATGCTATTCAGTGTGCACTTCATCCCACCGAGTTCTCCCGGGTTTCATTATGCACCACTGCAAAGGACATGTGGGATAAGTTGGAGGTCATCTACGAGGGAACCTCTCAAGTAAGGGAGACCAAGGCGAACTTGCTGGTCTCAGAATATGAAGCTTTTCAGTTGAAGTCCAGTGAGACCATCACAGAAATGCATGCGCGCCTCATGATCATCACCAATGGTCTCAGGAGTTTGGGAAAAAGTTATTCAGATTATGAAATTGTGAGGAAGATACTTCGATCCCTAACTCCAGTATGGCATACAAAAGCCACAATTGTTGAGGAGTCAAGGGATCTACAGAATATGAAAGTTAACGAGCTCATCGGTTCACTAATGACCTATGAGATGAATCTTCCCAAGACAGAGGAGCTGGACAAGAAGAAGAAGCCTATTGCCCTGAAGGCCAACTTCAACAAATCGAATAGATCCAGCCACAGTGGATCATCAAGTGAGGAAAGCCCCTCTGGGTCAGAAATAGATGGAGACCAACTGGCCATGCTAACTAGAGAATTTAGGTGATTTCTGAGAAAGGAAGGAAGAAACTTCGGTCGAAGGCAGTTCAGTGGAGGCAGGAGGCAAACAAGGTATAGATCTAACCCTGCCAAGAAAGTTGACAATAATGTTTGCTACCACTGCCGGAAGGCCGGCCATATGAAGGCAGACTGTCCCGAGCTCCAGAAGCTGAAAGAGAAGTCAAAGAAGAAAGCTCCCAAAGGAAAGACGATGGTGAGCACATGGAGCGACGAGGACAAGGGCACATTCAGCTGCACATTGGAGAGCAAAGACGAAGAAAAGTCCATCTACCTGATGGCAAAAGATGACGAAGAAAAAGAAGAATACTCAGATGAGGTATCATCTCCGTTTGAGCATTATACTATTTCTGACTGGCAAGATGCCTACAGAGATTTGTTAGACAAAGTAGACGATATTAGGAGAGAGAATAGGCATCTGAAGAAGGTTAACTCTGTTTTGAATGATAAGACAATGTCTGATAAACTTGCATGTTTACAGTCTGAAAATGATAGGTTAAAAAATTCTTGTTCTGAATTTGATGAATTAAAGCATGCTTTGATTGAATATAGAAAAGAAAATGAAATGCTGAAAAATGTCATTGATGATTTGAAACTGACATTGCAAAAATATGAAAATGAAATAAAGGTTGTTGATGAAAAGTATAAAGCTGTTCTTGGCGTCAACAATGAATTGAAAAATTCAATTGAACAGCTAGAAAAAGGAAATGCTGACAAAGTGAAAATAATTGAGAATATGACCCAAGGATCTAATAATCTGAATGCTTTGTTATGGTCAAATGTCACTTTCAGGAAGGAGGGTCTCGGGTATAATCCTACTGCTAAGAAAAGTTTTAATATCAAGATAATTTCATTTGTAGCAGAAAAGGAGAAGAGACCCCTTATCAAAATGAATAATGAAAATTCTGTTGCTAATGTTGTGAATTTCAAAATGTCCAGTGCTAAGGACAAAGGTAAGCAGAAGGTTGGTGAGCCTAACACACCCTGCTCTACACCTAAGGGTAAGTCTAAGGTCAGGGGTCAGTCCATTTGCACACCCAAACCCCAGAGCAAGGCCACCAAGTCTCCACCACCACCAGCAACCAAGGAGAAGACTCAATATACACATGCACAAGCTAGGTGGGTCAAAGGTGCAAGGGAGACAAAATTTTGTCAGAGGTCAACCAAGCCAGTTCTACCAACCCAATGTCCAGACATACCATTATAGACAGCCACAACATTCCTATAGGTCTGGATGGAATAAAGTTCAAGGAAGGTCTATGTATCAGTCCGTTCCTACTCAATCTTATATACCTCAAGTTAGAAATTGGGTCGGTTAGTGTAAGACATGGGCTCCTAGTAGACAATCTTTCTTTGGTCAGCCTAGGACCAATTATGGCCACCATTTTCTGAATACTTATTGGCCTAGGCACTGGCACAAAAATGGCAAAGTTGGTAACAACAATAGGGCCAGGGCATAGCACCAGAAAAAGAAGACTAATTCTGTTGGTGCTGAGAAGAAAAGAAACAATGAAAAGAATGTTGGGAAATCCACCAAGTCAACCATGCTTAAACAAATGTGGATTCCCAAGAGTTTACTGTCTTGTTTAAATTACTCTTCATATGTTTCGGAGCCCAAACACTTTTGGGTTTCAAAATCTTTTTCCTGATTGTGTTTGCAGGTATGCCTAGCAGCCAAGAACAACATGTGGTACCTGGATAGTGGCTGCTCCAGGCATATGACAGGAAACAAGGCCAAGTTTTGCTTGCTGATAGAGAAGAATGGAGGCCTTGTCACCTTCGGCGGCAACACAAAGGGTAAAATCATCGGATCAGGTAAAGTAGGTAAGTGCACTACCAGCTGTATTGAGGAGGTTATGCTGGTTGAGAGTCTCGCTTATAACTTGCTCAGCATTAGCCAGCTATGTGACAGAGGTCATAGAGTAGTTTTTGATTCTCAATGCTGTAGGATTTATGAACCTGATTCCGATATAATAAAATTTTCTGGTAAGAGAGTAAATAACATCTACATGGTAGATTTAGACGATCTCTCTCACTCTAACCTATGCCTCACTGTTAATAAAGATGATCTTACATTTTTGTGGCATCGTAGGTTAGGCCATGCTAGCTACACTATTTTGCACAAATTAAATAAACATAGCATGGTTAGAGGACTCCCTGAAATATCTTTCAAGAAAGAAAACAAAGTCTGTGATGCATGTACACAGTCCAAGTAAACCAGAAAGTCATTCAAATCTAGAACTGAAGACTTGTCTTCCAAATCTTATGAGCTGATACATATGCACCTATTTAGACCCACAAGATCTGTCAGCTTATCAGGTAGGAGGTATGGGTATGTATTAGTGGATGACTTCTCTAGGTTTACTTGGGTGTTTTTCTTGTCACACAAAAATGATGCATTCACAGAGTTTCAGGAGTTCTACTTGAAAATAAAATAGAAAAATGAAAATTTAATTGAGAATATTCTATCTGATCATGGAGGTGAGTTTGAAAACTCACAATTTGCTGATTTTTGCAGGGATAATGGGATTACTCATCGGTTCTCCTCCCCTAGAACACCTGAGCATAATGGAGTAGTGGAGAGGAGGAACCGGACACTTGTGGAAATGGCTCGTACACTCCTAGTCGAAGGTAGATTACCAAGAAAATTCTAGGCAGAGGCAGTTAACAATGCATGCCATGTAATCAACAGAGTTATGGTAAGACCTTTCACTCAGAAAACTCCTTACGAGCTTCTAAAAGGTAAGAAGCCTTCAATTGGTTATTTCAAGGTCTTTGGCTGTAAGTGTTTCATTCATGTTAATGATAAAAGAGACCTTGATAAATTCGAACATAACAGTGATCCAGGAATTTTCCTTGGATATTCTGAAAACACTAGAGCATATAGAGTGTACAATCTTAATTCTAAAACTGTTGAGGAATTTCCACACATTGTCTTTGATGAGTCCCTAAATAAGTTTGATGTTGGTCAATGCTGGAAAGAAGATGATGGAGAAATTCTGAAGGAAGGAAAGTCTGCAGACCAATCAAATAATGAGGAGGAAGCTGAAGAGAACAATGCAGAAGAGCCTACTATTCAGGGGAAGGTAAATGAAGATCCAGGTAACCAAATCATCAATGTCAGACTTCTTAGAGATCATCCTGTAGATAATGTCATTGATGATTTTCATGAACTTCCTAGGACTAGAGGCTACTTTAGAGCTCATCATGAATTAAATGCATATGAATTGGTTTCTCATATAGAGCCCAAGACCATTGATAGTGTTGTCAAAGATGTGCATTGGATCAATGCCATGCACGAGGAGCTTAATCAGTTTGACAGGAACAAGGTGTGGTACCTGGTCCCACCTCCTGATCATGGGACTGTCATTGGAACAAAATGGGTTTTTAGAAATAAAACTAATGAGCTAGGTAACATAGTGAAGAATAAGGCCAGACTTGTTGCTCAGGGGTACAACCAGGAATTCAGAATTGACTTTGAAGAGTCATTTGCCCCTGTATCCAGGTTAGAGGCAATTAGAATCCTTCTGGCCTATGCATGCTCTCTTGGAATAACTCTCCAGCAGATGGATGTAAAATCTACTTTCCTCAATGGAGAAATAAAAGAGGATGTCTATGTCCGACAACCTCCCGATTTTGAATTATTAGATTTCCCTTCTCATGTTTATAAATTGAATAAAGCTCTTTATGGATTGAAGCAAGCTCCTAGAGCTTGGTATGATAGGCTCAGTAGATTCCTTACCGAGAAGAAATTCACAAGAGGTGAGGTTGACCAAACTTTGTTCACCAAGGCAAGTCATCCTGACATTCTCATTGTTCATATTTATGTGGATGACATAGTCTTTGGTTCAACCAATCCTAAATTGTGTAAGGAATTTTCAAACTTATGACACAAGAATTTGAGATGAGCTCAATGGGTGAGCTGAAACTATTTCTTGGACTACAGGTGACACAAACCAAAGATGGAACCTTCATCACTCAGTCTAAATACATAAGGGACCTCCTGAAGAAGTTCAAATTCGACAACCTCAAGGACATTGCAGCTCCAATGGGTACTTCAACAAGTCTTGATGAAGATACCAAAGGTAACCCTGTGGATCAAAAGCTGTACAGAGGTATGATCGGATCCCTTTTGTATCTCACTGCATCTAGGCCTGATATTCAATTTGTAGTGTGTTTATGTGCTAGATTTCAGGCTAGTCCTAAAGAATCACACTTTAGTGCAGTGAAAAGGATCTTTAGGTATTTATCAGGCACCCAAAAACTAGGCCTATGGTATCCTGCTAGGTGTGAGCTAGAGCTACTAGCCTATACCGATGCAGACTATGCTGGGTGTCGGGTAGATAGGAAGAGCACTAGTGGCTATTGCCAATTCCTAGGTGGTTGCCTAGTATCTTGGGCTTCTAAAAAGAAACACACAGTGGCACTCTCCACTGCAGAGCTGAGTATGTTGCTGCAGGGAATTGTGCTGCCCAGGTACTCTGGATTAAACACCAGCTCTCAGACTATCAGATAAATCTGGGACGCATTCCACTTCTATGTGATAACACTAGTGCTATCTGCCTAACTAAAAATCATGTTCACCACTCTGGGACTAAGCACATCGAAATTAAACACCACTTTCTTAGAGATGTAGTGAGCAAAAATGAAATTGAATTAGTGTTCGTTGAAACTGAAAAATAGATTGCTGATATTTTTACCAAACCCCTTGAAAATGAAAGATTTAAATATTTAAGAAGAGAATTGGGGCTTTGTAAATTTCAGCAGGAAAATGATGAATGACTTCATTCTTGAACTGTTTGTTGAAGTGCTTTCAGATGTTTGTGTCAGTCTATTCTTTAAAATTTTTAAATAAAGAATGTTTGATGCTTGAATAATTGTTTTGCACTAAGTACATTAGTTGCTTGATGTCTTGCACAGACTATTTCTGATATAGATGCATGAGCAGCACTGAGTCCTTTGTTATTGCACGTACTGTACAAAGTCAATGCATTGCATACTCGCACCAAGCCTAAGTCTTTGTAAGACTTGCATTCAGTCCATGCCTTGCATAAGTATTCCAGCGAACAGGTCGGTGCATCCTGCATTTAAGTCACAGGCAGATTGGTGCACTTGCATATCGCTCGTATACATAGGTTGATGCATATTGTACTCAAGCCGTATGTAGGTCGGTGCACTTGCATACCACACATATACATAGGTCGGTGCATTGTCTACATTCTGCACGGTAAGGTCGATGCACTGCATTTCTCATGCATGATACGGTCGATGCATCATGTTGTCAGGGGGAGTTGAGTGATGTCTGATCTGAGTTCTAGTCTTCCCACTCTCTCTCCTCAATTTCATGAGTTCCTATCTCATGACATCATTTTCATTCGACTTCTTCTTGAGAATCCTTTGAGCTGCTCCTATGCTTTCTTGCTTAATTCTTTCACTCTGATTGAATACCAGTCTCGCTTTCGGTTCATTACAGTAAGCTGCAGTTATTGCAACTCTTCATTTATAAGAATCACATTTGCCTCTTGACTGAATAGAAGGTATAACTTTAATAGACTGAAGTGTTCAGAGACTGTTCATCTGCAAATAAGGTGTTAGAAACTGCTTATAGCTCTTAACCTCTACTTTTCCCATAGCTACAATAGAAAAGGTCTTCACTGTACCTAAACATAACAGACTTAGTGTAGTCTAGATGGAGAAAATAGAGTTTGTATTGTCTTTAAACAGTCACTCTAAAAAGTTATAAGGGCAGCAGAAATAAGATCATTAAAAGAAAAGAATTCAACAAAGTGGCAGAGCAATGACTGAATTTCACCGAGAAACTAAGGTCTCCATCAAAGAAATGGAGAATACCTTAAGTCATGAAGTGCTTCAGGATAACTCTGTTCATTTGGTAAGATCTATAGGGGTGGTTTCACTGAGTAACTAGGGGTATTGGCCTCTGATCAAAGTGCACCCTTAATGTCAAAAGGTGCAAACTCTCTTTGTAGCTTTAGATCAGAAACAGATATAAGAGTTTATGCTTAGTAACTGGGGGTACTGGCCTCTGATCAAGGTGTACACCTAATGTCAATAGCATAAATGAAACTTGTCTGTTCACTAAGTTCAGTTTCTGAAATCAAAAGTGGAAAAAGAACTGTTGTAACCCTTGGAAAACAAAAGTCATTGAGTGTCATCTGTTTAACCTCAATACAAATACAAGTGACTTTTCTTGATATTCACTATTTCTAAAATCAGTAAGGTACTGTCCTGACTTAGTTTATAATGGATATGTGTTTTAGGTTCATTGCTATAAATAGAGTCTATAGCCTTATTTCAGGAAGTCAGTTGCTTTAAGCTACCTTTTATAACTGTTAAACATGAACTTACTCAAGAATGCACATTGTTGACTCTTATATCATAAGGGTTATTTTATAATTTGCACATTTCCTGAACCATTGCATAGAATGTTATTCAGCCTTCTTCATCATCCCTGCTTCTCCATGCATCTCTTCTCTCGCCTTCCACCTTTTTGCTGAAGTCAAAGGGGGAGAATTGTTTACCTCTTTTCAGGGGGAGGAGTCATATTTTCAGGGGAGTATTTTTAAAGATGCATTAGTCTGCATATGCATTGTCCATTGGTGTTGCCATCATCAAAAAGGGGGAGAATGTTGTAAATCTTGTTTTGATGATTGGCAACTTGTCAGATGTTCACCAAAATGTTGCATGCTCAGTTACACTTAGTCTGTGCATATGCATTGAGTCTGTGCATCCTTAGTTACAGCATGCAACTAAGTCCGAGTAGAGTCTGTGCATATGGGTGATGTTCAATGCTTGCAAGTCAGTGCATCTTTGCATTAAGTAGACATAAGTCGGTGCACATTCTGTGTCCGTCTTATACTGCGTCTCATAAGGCCTAGGTCTGTGCATGTGTCTATTTTATCTTGCATCGTTTGCCTCATGCTCAGCTTCTAAGTTGGTGCAGTCGCCGCTTATAGTGAGTCGATGCAATATCTGCGCCATGCATATACAGTCTGTGCATTCCTTCTGAGCTAAGTCAGTGCAACACCTCTAGTGGCATGTCATCGAGTCGGTGCAATACTTGCACCTTACACATTAAGTCTGTGCATCTCTTATACTCGCACTATTGTAGTCTAAGCATGCCACTCACGGGTTGATCAGGTCTGTGCAACACTTGCACATTGCATATACATAGCCAGTGCATCCGTAGGCCTTGTGGTGAAATCAAGCCTGTGCATCTGCTCGTGCATGAATGTTAAGACTGTGCATGTGCGTGTGATCACCACATTGAGTCGGCGCAGTTTAGCTCTGTCAGAATACCTACTCCGTGCAATCTCTTCTCATCTCGTATAACTGTCTGAAGATGACTTTTTGTCTGATGTCTTGACAGATGCTTCTTCGTAAAGATTAAGAATGGCACGTGATCCAAGATTGGAGAAGGTGCCAGGATCGTGACACGTGCAAAGCAGTAAGCTGGGATGCTGCCACGTGGGCCAAGGCGTTTGGGCGCGAATCATGGAGAGCACACGCCCTACTTCTCTGCTGCTCTATAAAGAAGAAGCTTCTCCCTCAAGAGAAGACTGATCGTGCCAGAAGAGCTGAAGCAGAGAGAGCAAGCGCCTGAACGATCTAGAGAGAAAAAGGAAGAAAGAGAGAGCAGAAAAGAAATAGAGTCTGAGAGAAATCCCTTGAGAGAATTGAGAGAGAAAGATTGTTCTTCAGTCTCCAGGTTCAGAACCGGAGCTGAATTTTCTCAGTGTTGAGCTATATTCCCTTTATGGGTTTTTGGTTTTTCGCTGTGTTTTGTTTTCATTTTAGATACTCATTTTCAAGTTGTTTGTCAGCGGAGCAAGCTGTGACGCTCAGCGGATAGAGGTGTAGTATCCTCTGGACGAGTTAAGCTGTAAGCCCCAGCAGTTGCAGAGGAGGACTCCTCTGGTCGGCATAAGCTGTAAGGCCCAGCGGTGTGTAGGGTTTGCACCCTGAAGCTGTGGATCAGCGAAAGCTATGCATCAGTGGTGAAACCACACTCTAGTTTGAGTGTGGGGTGGACGTAGATCTCAGGTGTGAGATCGAACCACCTTAAAAATCATCTGTCCACTGTGCGAATGTTTGTGATTTGATTATATTCTTTATCATTGTTCATCGCTCGGTAGATGATTGCTTAGGATCACGTGAGAGCTAATCCGTTTGATCTGGTTCATCCTTGTTGTGACTGAGTGCCTTTCGATCATCCTACAGCAGATTGTTTATTTTCTACAACTATTTTTACTGTAGTAAATTTTAGTGGGTGACCAATCTATTCACCCCCCTCTAGATCGTCTATAGATACTCTATCTATAGGCATTACAGCGTCCATCTGTTTTCTAACAATTGGTATCAGAGCATACCATCTGTTCTAACAGAGGGCCGGTAGCATTCTACAGCTGTGGGTGCGCTTTCGACTGAGTGGTGTTGACTGGAGTTAGGGTGTTGGGCACATCTGCCGAACGGTGTAGGTAGGGAGCTGGGGACCTGAATGTGGGCGCTTGTATTTCACTGGCTTTATGATGGGCCGCATGGGCTTTACAAATGGGCCTAAGTGGCTAAAGTACAACTGGCGCAAGCCGTGGGACAATTCCAACACGTGGGTCAGTCCCCGGGTCATTGCGTAACAAGGCGGATATCCGCGTATTTTACAGGAACTCTTTACAGAGGGATCGGTGTGGGCCCGACTACTTTGGTGGCCAAAGCGGATATGGACTAGCGCCTGGTGGAGGTCGGATGCGGCTCGAGGTGAGCGGTCGGGTCCGGGTCTCGGACGGCGAGTGTCGTCATGCTGGGGAGTCGAGGTCGGCCCTGGGACTATGATTCCCTGGCGGGAGGTCCGACTGGACTCGAGTTGTCTATCTGAGGGGCCAACGGCTGGGTGGGGGGTGAACGGTAGGCACGCGATTCCGTGTCGAGGTCCGGCACGCCATTATGAAGTGCACTTCGTCACCGTCATAAGTTGGCGTACACGGGCGAACCCGAGATGCAGGTGTGTTTACCGTTAGCATGGTCGCCTTACGTGCGACGGGGGTGGTCTTGGTATGAGACGGCTAAACACCGCGTGAGGGAAATTTGCGTGACATACCCTCGGCGTGTGTGAGCCGACTAGCAAGCCAACCGCGCGTGCACTTCTCTTCTCACGTTCTCGACCCTTGCCGAAAGCCTCGGGAGTCCGAGGGTGCGGCAATTAGGCCGAGGGGTTCGTTCGTCCGTCTGAGTGTTCGCTGGTGCAAGCCTTCATCCGTTGCCCCTTGAGCTTCTAAGGGGGAAATTTATAGGAATTTGAAGGCATGGAGGGAGGGGTTTAGGCAGACCAAGTTGAGGGTTCAACTTGGTCTGGGTAAATCCCCTAAACCGTAGTATTTTATTTTATTTTTGTATTTTTTGTGTGTTTTTTCTGTGTGTAACGGAAGTGGGGAGATGGGGTTTTGGCGGACCAGCCCCATGGGCTTGTCTGGTCCACCTAAACCCCTCTTCGGAGGGGTAAAAAATCTTTTTTTTAATTTGGTGGGGTTTAGGCGGACTGGATTGAGGGAAAGAGAGAGAGCGGCCCCTCCTCTATAAAATTAAATTTTTTTGTTGATATTTGTCCTAATTTGGCTAATAGAAAGAGGACAAAGGATACTGGGAGGATACACTTGTATGCGCGGATCGAGACGCTCGTGCGTGTGATTCGTCACGCGTGTGCGTGTGATTCGTCGTAGACGTTCTTCGCAGCTCCTTCCACGTACGGGTACGGTGAACGAATCCTAACGCGAACTTTGCACCCCGAAACTGGGAATTTGCTCGAACTGGGGCTGCGAAAGGCCGTCGGGCCTTCGGGCTGGGCAGAGGGCACGGCCCCCGGGGAGTTCGCCCTCCCTTGGGTGTGCGGTCGCGCCCCGGGGTGAACCGGCCCCTGACGAGCCGCAACCCCGAGGGATGGCCCCCGGGGGTCTTCTTTCGTTGTCTGGGGATGTCCTTTGAAGGACACGGGGTTCCGGGATAATGGGATGGCCCATGGGGGCCGTTGTTCTTCGAGTCGTAGTAGCCGCTCGCAAGGTGTTTGGGCAAATGCCCAACATACCCCGGGTTGTCAAACGGGCCAAGTAGGTGACTGGTGGGCCTTGGATTCGGCCTTGGGCTGAAAACGGGAGCTCATGGGAGCTAAGGGGAGGCACTTTAGGCTTGTGGGCTATGCCTCGGGCTACATGCCATGTTGTACGGCGGGCTGGCAGGGTAGCCTCGGGTTGGCCCGAGAGCTAGAGTTAAGTGGCTCATTGCCACGTGTCTGAGGGTCCGGGGTGGCCCCGACTTGCTGGGGGGTCGTTGTAGGACCCAATTAGTGTGCTGGAACCACGGGGTGGCCTGTGGGTTAGTGTAGAAGGGTTGAAACATACGCGCCCACAAGGTGTTCGAAAAAATGCCGAACACACGTGTGTGAGCCGTATACACGTGCTGCGGGCCTCCCAAGCCTATGGTTGACCTATTTAGGTCTCCCTTTGACCTTCAAGGGTTGAAGGAAGGCGTCCCGGGGTAATCCCCGGGTCTTTTCACTGAGTGCCACATGGCGTGGCTTGTAGTCGGGATGCCTCGGGGTTGCCCCGGGTGGTCATGTAGAATGCGGGCAAAGTCCGCAACTTAGGGGTCGGGAATGGTCCCGATTGATTGCGAATGCCGCCGTATACCTCAGCTAGCGGGTCGGGGCCATTGGTCGGGCCCACTGGGTTGTCGGAGGGGCCGGGTATCCCATGCCTTGAAGGTGTTCGAGGAAATTCTTGAACTCCTATTTCCTTGTATTTTGCTGGGGAAATTGTCCGGGTACAACAAATGCCCCCCACGGGTCATGCGTCAGACGCGGAGACGAGGGCGTACGGCCTGTGAACCTCTCCTTCTGATTTGTTGTAGTTGCATTTTGACGCTTCATGTGCTTTTGCTTTACTGTATTGTATGTGTTGAATTTCTGGCGCACTGACCATTTTTGGTGTTCTGTCTTGCAGTTATGGCACGATTTGGTAGGGATGAGAGGGTCCCGAGGCGTGTGGTCCAGGAGGAGGACCACTGGGTGAGGAGGACCGAGTGGCTCATGCCCCCTTTGGGCCCGCCAGTCATCACTATGGCTAATGTGGAGCAGCTCGACTGGGGTCACACGGCTGTGGTAGAGGGCCCCGTTGGCGAGCGCGGTAGCGGAGTTGGGGCTGCGGAGTTGGCCCGAGCGTCAGAGGCGGACGCGCTTTACACTTATGATCGCAGCGGCGGCTACCCAGTGGAGTTCCGTCTGGACCGTCACTTGCTCGAGTTCCTCAGGTGCTTTGTCCCGCCAGGCATGGAGGAGGGTGACTCTCGGGAATTGCTGGAGCCCATCCCCGACTGGAGTGGGCGATCTTGGTGGGCCGAGATAGTTTGCACGGAATTGTCCTCTACGGCTTTCTGAGTTTCTCCGGGGACTACTGAAGACAGTGTTAGTTTCCTAGTGCTGAGTGCCTGGGCTTCTTCAGCAGAGCAGACCGGTTCGGAGTCCTCGCGGGAGTGATGGGTCCTGCTTCCTGGGATTTGCACGGACACCACCGGGCAGAGACAGAGGGCAGTCCAGGGTTAGCACTAGAGCCATCAGGGTTGGAGTATGCCGGTGAGGGTTATGATGACCACAGCCTTCTATCTGGGATTCTGCGACAGAGTGCTATTAGCTGGAATGGCCGCTGGGCGGTGATTTCGTCACACAGATACCGCCAGGGAGCTACCGAGTGGTTGATGGGCATAGTACACCACTATCGAGTGCTTCTAGACCGAGCTGATATCAAATATGTTGTGACCGCGGCTTTGTACGGGTACCCCTGCTACACAGGGCTTCTACAGGCATTGGCAGAGCGCTTCAACCGCAAGTGGAATACCGTGGCTACGGCTGAGGGAGAGACTTTATTAGACTTGTGGTCTCTATACAGGATCTTCAGGTTGTTGATTAGCGGCGAGGGGTACGAGGAGGTAGTGATGGATGACCTCCATCGTTGCCACACTGACGGACATGGGAGATACCAGGTTTCTTACAGCTACCGATATTTGCTAAAGACCTGGAGGAACTTAGCCCTGGCCGGGAGAGAGAGAGAGCAGTGCAGACTCCCAGGGTGCCGCTGAACGCGTGGGTCCGCCACTTCTACAACGGACACTTCCGCTTTTACCAGGAGTTTGTGAGAGACCAGACTCCATGGGAGGAGTACACAGAGGTGGGGCTGCGTTTCCGGACATACACGAGGTACATCTACGCACCACAGGAGGGGTGGAACCCCCATAGACTGCCGGAGGTGACCCACCTTGCCGCGTACTTGGCATACTGGTTGGCGACGTTCGTGGTCCCACACGGGGAGGATGGCCAGCTGAGGGTGGAGCTGTTGTGGCCTGCGTGCCAACTGGCGGAGGGACGAAGGTTGGCCTTAACCCCGGCGGCTCTGGCCAATGTTTACCAGGGACTGGGGGTACTGGCGGCGCATCCGACACCAAGTGAGCGGAGTCTGCTTCTGCCGACCCACTACCTCAGTGTGTGGGTTGGCCTACTGTTTCCAGGGTTGGTGTCTCGGGGGTCCGTGGCGAACTAGGCAGCACCATTGTTGTTCAGCTTCACTGGGCAGCTGGATGGGGACACAGTCGTACAGCTGGAGGAAGCCAGGAGAGTCTTGTGCTACTTGCCTGGCAGGGGCGAGGAGGGGATTCCCTTTGACGGTGCCACTAGGGACTCCCACATGATTTTGGTGCCTTCGAATGGCGGGGCGGCCTGCGCCCTTCCTTACCAACAGGATCTGGATGCGACATTGTACATAGAGTGGGTGATGAGCACCCGGCCAGCGGTGCTCCCTCTACACCAGTCCGTGACGAGCTTCCTAGAGCCGTACTACCCACACAGGTTCGCTCAGAACTTTGGATACGACCAGGGGATCCCGCCGAACTAAGAGTTCCCTTTGGCAGGTCGATAGTATAGAGGCCGGGACACACATTTGCTAGCTACGGCGTGGTGGGACTTCTACTATCATCGAGAGCCGGAGCGACTGTCGACGCCTATGCCGGGACGCAGGGGACGGTTCGATGTCCACTATGCCAGGTGGTGGTTCGAGCATAGTCACCGGTATCGGCAGAAGGCCTCGGCGGTCCGAAAAGTCGAGGAGACCCGTCTCTTGAGGGAGGATCTGCCCATCATTGCACTAGATGACGGGTACCTACGGACTCGCTTTTCTCGAATCCGCCGGGAGGTGGAGCGGCTGGCACAGCAGGCGCCCCGGTGGAGCCGAGGCTCACTGTCTACAGGGCGGAGCGGCAACGGGGCATTGAAGCCCCTCAGGCAGGTGTGGCCGGCACCTGGAGGTACTGGAGCGGCGGCGCCTTGACCCGATGCGTCGAGGACTTAGTGGACACAGTTCCTAGCTGATTGCGGGTTCGAGGAGAGGGGCTCACTAGACCGAGTGCTCCCTGAGGGGAGTTTTACAGACACGACGATCGACGACTGGAGGCTTCATATCTCCCTTGCGATCGGGTCGGCTGGACCCGTAGAGCTCGTGTCTCTCATCGAGTGCGCCTACACTCTGAGGGACGTGAAGGAGGCGGTCGCGAAGGCTGCACGGGTCGTAGGCTTGAAGCCGGAGTAGTTCGTTCAGGTAGGACCTCTTTGTTAGTCTGTTGCCCTCGCCTTGTTGTTTTCTAGGGTACATGGCTGAGGCATCTTATGTGGTTGTGTTTATTGGTAGGTTCCGTGGCGTACAGAGATCACCCCTCCACGAGGACGTCTTCCGGGGACAGTGACATGGACCTTTAGCGCCAGCGAAAATGCCCCCGGGTAGAGACCGGAGTCAGGGAGGCCGGCGAGTCCTCTCGGGGACCCGGTGCCAAGGAACATATTGAGGCGGAACCGGCTCTAAGTAAGTTCTATATCTGTCTGCTTGCTTTATATTGATTTAGCCTTTATGATCGGCTAACCTGGTGTAATTGAATTTGCTTTTCACAGCGCCGCTGGAGGCCGGGGCTGACGCGGCCTTCTCTCCACCTCAGGAGAGCGACCCATCACCTAATGACGGGGTCGATTACGAGATAGATATGGAGGGGCTCTTTCGTCTGATGGATGAAACTACCCCCAATGTCGAGACCTTCCCCGATTTTGAGTCATGAATGGTTTCAAAGGATGCCCAACCAGGTAAATAATTCTGAGGCCGAGTATGTTGTGTTTATGGCTGTCTTTGATTCAACAAGTTGACATAGTTGCTGGTGTTATGCAGAGATGGCCGACGGATCAGAGACCGTAGCTCCCTCCGAGATGCGAGGCGAGGTGCCCCCATCTGTTGACGGGCGGGAGCCCGCAGCGACCCGGGATGTCTCGGGTAAGCATCGAACCACTACGGAGGGGATTGCCCCCTCGTTATACAATTGCTGGGCTGCAGACGCTGATTGGTTTTATGTTGCTACTCGCCAAGTGAGGATCTAGCCGCCACTCTGGAGATGATTCAGGAGCTGGTCCGTACCGGCCCATCTGTGTCCCTTCCCTCCTTTGAGGGGGAGCCCGAAGGGAGGAGTGCCTCAATGTTGTCCATGGCTGAGGTAGTGTCTAGTCTGTTACCATAGCTGTTGGTAGGGGTGGAGCGTGTTTCCCTGCCAGCCATGGTGTCGGCCTGTACTGTGGGGCTGGTCGGGTCTTCGAGCATGGGACCCTCCAGGTATGTTGTTGGGGACTTAATCATTTCTGTTAAGCCCTTTGTGTTGATTATCATCTAGTGTTGAGCTTCTATTGGCATTGTTTACAGGTGCTCCTTCGCCTCTGGAGGAAGGCAAGCTACCCCGTGACAGGGCTGAAGTGGTGGAAGAGGGGCCCACGGGAGTGGGTCCAGTTGAGGGCGACGAGGAGATCGTCGACATCGAGAAGGTTTCGGAGGGGAGTGCTCCAACCCGTGAGTTTCCTGTTCGCAACTCTTAGCTGGAGAACTGCCCTTGTATAAAGCTGGGTTGTGTAGTGACCTTGTTTGCTTGGTTGGCTTGCAGGAGCTTCCGGTTCAGCCACCTCCGAGAGTTTGTCGGGGGCTTCATCGAGCTCTTCAGACGACGGCAGCTTGGAGATGGAGACAGGGGAGAGTTCGAGCTCGAGCTCTTCATCCTCCGGGGTCTCCGCTAGTAGGGAGGTTCTGACGGGGACCACTTCTGGAGGTATGCGGTGGCTCTTCCCGTCCTCATTTGGTGTTTGTTTGCTCTATATGCCAGACTGCTGACGTTCTAGGGTTGCTCGTAGCATCAGAGTCTGGAGAGGGGCACACGTCGGCTCCGGACAAGGTCGGGCAGGAGGAGCCCCCTAGACCACCCGTGCTTGCTAGGGATGATCGGGCGGTGGAGGAGTCACTGCCCTCTTTGACCCTGACCGGTGATGTTGTTGAGGTGGAGGAGCGGTTGCCCTCCCCGACCCCGGTAGATGATGCCGCAGGGATTGCTGGACTTGCTTCAGGTAAGGAGGCAAGGCTTGCCTTTCCTTTTTCTTAGGTTTTTCACCTTATCTGTCAAAGGAAGTCTTACGTGTATTGCTCACCCCCTTTGGTGTTTGTTGGAACTATGCAGGTTCCACTGGAGTGCTGGCTACGTCTAGAGACCTCTCCCTGGATTTAGAGGTCGAGTGGCCTACTTCTGCTTCTTTGCTAGAGCCATTGCTAGGGGCGAGTGCAGGTGCAGCCCTGCTCCAGTGGACGCGAGGCTACTCGCAGAAAGACCCACTTCCTTCTCCAGAGGTTCTGAGGCAGCGGCTGCGGGAGTGCACCCAGGGCTACCATGCGCTCGGCTTCCCATGCGAGCTCTGGATGTCCGGGTTAGCTGGGATCTGGGCCGAGTACCTGCGACTCCGCGAGGCTCAGGAGCAGAGGGCTCAGAGGCTAGCGGCTATCCGAGAGGCACAGGAGCAGCGGGCTCTGCTTGTGTCAGTTGTAGCTGAGCAGAGGAGTCATGCCGAGGCGACTGCGTTGGCATCTCAGGAGTGCGCCGCACAGTTGAGGGAGGTGGAGAGCCGGGCTGAGGCCTTGAGGAAGGCCTGGGAGGAGCAGCAGGCGGTCGCTGAGGGCGTCTGTGCTGAGTGTCAGGCGGTCGAGACGATCTCCGGAGCTAGCGCTCAGCTCTTGTCTACCTTAGAGGCGGAGCTTGGGGCTGTGGACTCACACCTTGCAGCGCTGGAGGGGACCGAGCCTGAGGCTTGATTGTATCTTTCTCCTTTCTTTTTTTTTGTGCTATCTGGAGCGTATGGATTTTGTCACCCCAAGGGCATGTCTTGGGCTCCTTTTACAGAGTATTAATGACAAACTCCTGTTCTTTTGTTTACTGGGTTGTTCTCTTCCGTTCTCGATGGAATGGAGTAGTGTACGTGAACTGGCGACCACTTATCGTTAGTCATGCTTGCTTATTCTATGATGCACTAGCATGAGTTATAGGGGACAATAGGGGCCGGGTTCAGGGACCCGATGTTAGAAACTGGAGACTGAGCACTGGGTAGTAGGGGAAAGAAAGGGTTGTATATGGGGCCAATCCTCTTGGAGGATGAAAGCCTGCATACCATTGAACCAACGTAGGCCCACAAGAACGGGATAGTTTACGTGATTTAGGGTTGTAGAGGTGATTCTGGAGGGTGTGTTGACCCTGAACTGGATGGTGAAGTATCGGCTAGCATTATGCCGTTAGCCAAAAAATGCGATTCGTATGTGTCTGAGAAACTGGAATTGAGCTGGCTGGATAGCCTGGGAAGACGGGGCAACCAAGACCGGGACTGGGAGAGGGACTGGAAATTGAAACTGGGACTGTGACTGGAAATGGGGACTGGAGCTGAAGCCAGCTGGGTGACCTAGAAAGGCGCGATAGCTGGGAGCTAGAGTTGGCGGCTAGCCTGTGAAGGCTTTGTAGCCGAAACTGGAACTAGATGCTGAGCGGCTGGCCTGTGAAGGCGTTGTAGCCGGAACTGGAACTGGAAACTGGGCGGCTGGCCTGTGAAGGCGTTGTAGCCGAAACTGGAACTGGAAATTGGGCGACAGGCCTGTAAAGGCGTTGTAGCCGGAACTGGAACTGGAAACTGGGCGGCTGGCTTGTGAAGGCGTTGTAGTCAGAACTGGAACTGGAAACTGGGCAGCTGGCCTGTGAAGGCGGCCTGTGAAGGCGTTGTAGCCGAAACTGGAACTGGAAACTGGGCGACTGGCCTGTGAAGGCGTTGTAGCCGGAACTAGAATTGGAAGTTGAGCGGCTGGCTTGTGAAGGCGTTGTAGCTGGAACTAGAACTGGAAGCTGAGCGGCTGGCCTGTAAAGGCATTGTAGCTGGAACAGGAACTGGAAACTGGGCGGCTGGCCTGTGAAGGTGTTGTAGCCAAAGTACTGGAGCTGGAAACTCAGCGGCTGGCCTGTGAAGGTGTTGTAGATGAAGTACTGGAGCTGGAGTTGGCGATGACCGACCCTCGGGGGTGTAGTGGCCACCATCGTTGTGGAGTGACGTTAAGCTTGCCATCGGGGCATGTCATAGCCGACGGCTTTTGTAAGTGAAGGGTAGAGAGGGAGAGAGAGTTTTTTTTTCTCTTTACCAGCCCTACCGCCCTTGCAGGTTTTCGCCAGAGCTGGCCCCCTTTTGCTTTTTCCATTGCGTCCTTTTGGGTTTTCACACCGAGGGGTTACCCGATTTTGCCTGAGGCACCCTTTTGGGTTTTCACCTCTACTGGGTTATGTTGTGTCCCCAGGTTTTGATGATAACAGATCACAAATCATTAGTAGGTAGTTGAGATATATCTAACTTTATTTGGCTTGATGAATTGTTCAAACAAGTGCAGCTAAATCTCACTAAGTGATGTCTCGACACGGCCCAATCATGTCTCGACACATCCAGAAGATTTCAAGCTGAGGCATTCAGACTAAGTATCTGGATTCACCAATGTCTCGACACACTGGGCGCAAAGTGTCGACACATTCGTGTGAAAAACTCTGCACAGGGCTTACTTGTCTCGACACTATTTGATGTTGTCTCGACTCATCGGCCATGGTACTTCAAGATCTCAAAGGGATGTCTCGACACAATGGAGGTAAAGTGTCGACACATCATCGATCAACCAGAACGAGTATTCAAGATATTCAAAGGAATGTCTCGACACACTGCAAGGAAAGTGTCGACACACTGTGATCGTCCTGAACCGATCCGGATCCGACGGAAGCTGATTTCAAGATCCGAAACTTAATCCAGAGGATCCGTCTGCTCTGGAAAAAGTCGTCAGATTACGTTTGTGTCAGAAGATAGTGTTTTGGCAGAGATATTGATGTGACACCACCTTGGGTGGTAATCACAAGTTCAATACACCTTGGATCTATGACTCGCAAGCAAGCAACTTTTGATGATGAAACTACTCGGGTGAGCTCACTCGCTTAGCGGACACTATTGCCCGTGGGCAAATTGGCAATGGTGGGGAGGGTCCAAAGTGGGACCTTGATGTTCCGAGGCTAGGCTTCGCTTTGGTTGACCCCCTAAGGGGCTGGGATACCCAATTTTGTGGGCGGCCAGCATGCCAAAGGCATGGGTTGTAGGGTCGCTCTCACCTCACTCCGCGGTGGCCACTAAATTGGAGGAAATTTGGATCAAGCACTCACTTACCGTCCGATGGAGCTAAAGACAATACTAAATAAGCATGAATAAACCAGTGAGGGATGTGTCCCAGAGCTCACCTGATCGGTGTGAGAACACCGATCCCGGCCGATAGACGAGGGCGAGCGGGGAGGCGTGGATACGCACCCGCACGCCGCGCCAGTGTCGCTTTAACCTGAAAATTGAAATGATACACCACTACGCCTCTCGCAAGAGGGGGGATCTCGGGGAGGGGATTTATTGAAATTACAGCCAAAACTACCTCCACGCAGGGAGGGGCCTTCAGCCGGCCAAGCGGGGAGGGGTGAGACCGAACTAAATACGAACTAGGATGCTGATGTCGATTCAGTCCGCTGCCTGTGCTTCAGGACTAACTGATGGTTATCATGGTGCTGTGGCCACTCCAGAATTTTTTTGTTGACAAAACCACTTTGAGATTGCTCGTACCTAGGCCGGGATGACGCCTGAATTTTGGTAATTTCTTCAGGAACCGGCGCTGGTCGGAGTAGGAGCTTGAACAGGGGAATAGGTTGATAGTTCTGACTACTTAAGGAACTCAGCAGTAGGAAGCAGATGATGCCACGACCGCTCCTGAACTCAGAATGAGGCGCTGCCAGAGTCTACGGAACCGTATGTGAGTCCTCTTCAAAACAAGCTTGACGGGGATGCCGTTCGTTGTCGGAGCAGACCGGTAGGCTCGGAACACTGAGGAGGGGTCGGTGCAGACTGAGTGGAGGCAGAACCGTGCACCCGGGGAATAAAAATGATAACTCTCAGGTCCAGTCGCCAAACTGGGCTATGCTTTTTGGGGATGATAGAAGACTCATAGTATAAGATTTTTGTAGAAGAACTCTTGATCAGATTCCCAACAGGTTCGTCGTAGTCGAGCTTCCACTACGGCTCTGGTCTCCTGCCAGGGAGGCTTTGATCAGTCGAGAAAGAAAGGGCCTCCCGATCAGCACGGTGCTCGGATGAGGACGAAACCACCTCGCTTGGAAAGCTCTCTGGACGGCCTTTCCAGAGATATATGCCTTGCCACCATAAGAGTCAGGAAAATGCCGAAGATGACGCAGCTTCTAGGACCAAACTTATTGCCTGCGACCTGCAAATGAAGTTTCTACCTTGTAGTGGCAAATGGTGGTGGAATGAGGTAGAGGGAAGGGGAGGGCGACCTGGCCTAGGGGAGAGGGGGTTTGGGCGACCAAGGGCTATCGAGGGAAGGAAATTTTCAAATTCAAATGGTCTTGGGAGGTGGAGGGTGGCATGGGGGAGAGGGGAAAGTGTTTGGGAAAGTTGGTAGGGTAGTTGGGGGTTGAAAGGTGGGGAGAGGATTGGAGGAGAGACTCTTGGGGGTTGGGATGAGTTAATGGGGGGTGTGGGGACTAGGGATGGAGTTATTAGGGGAGGGGAAGTGAGAGAAAGTGGTTGGGAGGGGGAAGGAGAGAGAAAGGGGCGCACCCCTTAGAGAAAGAGAGAGATAATGAGAGAGAGAGTGAAAAGAAATTTAGTGGAGGAGAGTATGACTAGAGATTTTCTTCTATTCAAATGATTCTTCAAAAGTTATTTCATATGAGGGGAGTGGGGGCCTATTTATAGGCTTACATAATTCCATGTGACCAAACTAACCTTGGCCAAATGCACTAAAGACAAGACAAGACCAAGGGAGGGGCGCCCCTGGGGCTAGCCCACTAGTTGGGCCCAAATGACTATCAAACTGACCCATTAACCTATTAACTGACTCAAATAAAGAAAGATTACACATCTATGACTCAAATAAAATGAAAATTACATGCTACTGCTCAAAATTAAGTGATGGAGAGATGATGCGTCGATGGCGAGCAACCGAAGTCTCGAAAAAAGATGGAGTGACTGGGGATGTCCCCATCAGATATTTTCTGAAGGATATTGTACCTTTGCTCAAATGGTCTCCTACCTACCCACATTCCTACTCACCTGTCAAGAAGAGAGTCAACTGTGCAAGTGGAAGCAAATCTAATAATGTGGATGTGACATTCTGGATGTTGCTTGCATAGCAGACAACGTTGGTGTCGCCCTAAGAAATGAATATAGATAAGAAGAGCATATGAGCTAAGAAGTAGTAGAGGAGAAAAAACGGAGAAGGGAAAAAGCTTGTTGGTCAAGCTCTCCTGGTCCTGATGCTGCATGCGTGAGTAAATCCAGAAGCAGATATTCTCCACTCCTCACGACGAAGAGAAAGACTCTGTAGCTGCTAAGAAGATTCAAAAAAAAGGGCAGAAGAAAGCCAAGGCTCTCTCTCAAGCTCATTTCCAGACAAGATATCTCTTAGTCATTGCACTTTCTTTGCGATACTATGTCTGGACCTTTCATCCTTTGTTTTCTTTTCTTCTAAACAAACTTCTCATCATTGGATCCCTGCCTGAGAGTAGGAAGATAGAAGGAGTGGTTGCCTATCTGTGTGGTCAAGGGTATGATCACTCAAGCTGTGTGACAGCGGTGTGTGAGAGTGTATCTCTCTATTTGAAGCTGTGATTCAGTGGTTGTACTTTGGCACTAGTGAAGCCTCACCGTGTTGTGTGAGGGGTGGACGTAGGTCTCTAGATTGAGACTGAACCACCTTAAGATCTTACCTTATGGTTTGTCTTCTCTCTTTTTCCATCGATAGAATCTTGATAGGATCGCTTCTAAGTATCCTTTTTGCATCACGTCTTTCAGATAGTAATCAAAATCTGTCTCTTTATCTGTTGTGCTAGTCATTATTTTTTATTTTGCAAAGAATGGCAAAAGGGGGCTGATCTATTCACCCCTCCCCTCTAGATCTGCCTATCACCACTCAACATGAGGTATCAGAGCCTGGCTCTCTGAATGTGGTCTAACGACCTTGAGAGAACTGGTGATATGGCTTCTAAAGGTCCTATGGCTGAAGGACATTCTGTATATAGGCCTCCCTTTTTCACTGGGATTAATTATCCTTATTGGAAAAATCGCATGCAGGTCTTCATTAGAACCCAGGATCACGAAGTCTGGCGAGTGATCAGCAAGGGACCTTTTGAGCTGCCTCCTGATGAAGATACATGGACTAAAGAACAAATCAAGCAATCAACTCTGAACTGGGGTGCCAAGCATATCATGCAGTGCTCCCTTCATCCAACTGAATACTCAAGGGTGTCAACTTGCAAAACTACAAAAGAAATTTAGGATCGCCTTGAGGTAATATATGAAGGGACACAGCAGGTACGTGCAACCAAAGCTAATATGTTGGTATCTGAATATGAGAAGTTTAGAATGAAATCTGATGAGTCCATTTCGGACATGTATGCTAGGCTAAGCTCGCTCACTAATGGCTTGACTGAGTTAGGTAAGACATACACTAAGCAGGAGATAGTAAGAAAGATACTCAGATCACTAACTCCCATCTGGCATACAAAGGCCACTGTGGTTGAAGAATCAAAGGACCTAACCACCATCAAAGTAGAAGAACTCATAGGGTCCCTGATGACCTATGAGATGAATCTGAAGAATAAAGAAGCTGAGACAAGTAAAAAAAGGCCTTTGGCTCTTAAAGCAGGACCAAGCACCAAGGACCTATCTGATAATGAGCATTCAAGCAGCAACACTGAAGAAGATGAAGTGGCCCTACTGACAAGAAAGTTTAGAAACTTTTTAAGAAGGGAAGGTACATGTTTTACTAAGAAGAAGCCCCAAGTAAGAAGAAGTTTCAGGCCAAGACCTGAAAATGTTAAAAAATCTGAAAAGCATGTATGCTACTCTTGTAGGAAACCAGGACACATCAAGTCTGAATGTCTTGAAGAAACTAAGAAAGCTATGCCCAGGTGGAAGAACAAGAACAAGCAGGCCATGGTGTGCACTTGGAGTGAAGAAGAATAAGAAGAAACTGAAGACAACTCTTCGGAAGAAGAAAAAGATGATCTCTGCCTAATGGCCAAAGGAGAAAATGACAGCGAGGTGAGCTCTCCCTTTGAGCATTTCTCCACTGATGATTGGGAAGAAGCTTACTTTGAGCTGATGAACAAATATAAAGTATACAGAAAAGAAAAGAAAACCTTAAAAAGGAAGGTTGAATCCTGTGGATATGACAAAGCTCTTAATGAAAAGACAATCCTTCTAGAGACTGAAATTGAAGATTTAAGAAAAATGAATGAAAATCCTGAAGAAGGAAGGAAAGAAATGAGAGACTTGGAAGAGGAAAATGAAAGATTAAGAGATGAAATTGATGAATTGAAACTGAAAATGCAGAGCTATGAAAAGGACAACTGCTTGTGTAATGAAAAGTCAGGAGCCTTTAAACATGTCAATTCACAACTAATAAAAGAAAATGAAAAGCTTCAAAAAGACTTAGCTGATAAACAAACCTCTCTTGAAAAATTTGTTGATGGAAGTGAAAATCTGAATGCCCTGCTTGGAACCAAAATAAACTTCAACAGAGAAGGGCTAGGATATGAGCCAACCAAAAGGAAAACCTTTGGGCTAAAAACCACCACCTTTGTCTCATCTTCCGAAGCATCTACCTCAAAATCAACACACAAAGAAAACATTAAAAACAAAGGAAAAGAAAAGATAGGAAATTTAATTAACATAACTATCCAACAACCCAAAAAGGATCACAAACGATCCCAAACGAGTCGACAACCATCGAAGTCTCAGCCTACACATCATAGAGGAGGAGATAGCTACCATGTTAGAATAGGTCGGGACATTCCTTGAACAGGTCGACACCCACCAGGTCAAACGCCCAACAAAATCCCAGGTTTGCACCAATAGGTCGACAGTTTCCTTACAGGAGGTCAACACATCCATCATCCAGAAATAGTTACAGATGGACTGAACAGTGGACAGGTCGAGACTCTACCTTCCATAGATCGACACCTCCATGGGTCAAGAACAATAATGCTCCCTATGGTCATAGGTTCACTCAGCCTCATCGATCCAGGTAGTACGACACCTTCCACTCATCTAGACCGACAAACTGGAACAGATGGACCATTCACCAATCCTCCTCCACCACTCATAAAAGTCACAAAGTTCAAAAGACTAAAGAGAGAAAAAATCTTAACTGCCAACAAAGCAAAAAGGCTAAGAAAGTTTGGATTTTGAAGTCTGTCTTATCCTGCTTTGCTGAAATGAAGAAACTATTAGGACCCAACTGTTCTTGGGTTCCAAACATTGTTGCTTAATTCCTTGTGCAGGAGTGTCTTGCAGCCGTGCACAATCGTTGGTATCTTGACAGTGGCTGCTCAAGACACATGACTGGAGACAAAACCAAATTATGTCTCCTGGTTGAAAAGGAAGCTGGGCATGTCACATTTGGGGGAAACAATAGAGGAAAAATTATTGGTTCAGGTAAAGTTGGTAAGAACCCCTCCAACTCAATTGATAATGTATTACTTGTTGATAGTCTGGAGTACAACTTGATGAGCATTAGTCAACTTTGTGATAAAGGTCATACTGTAATTTTTCACTCTAACGAATGTAAAATCTTGCAACCAAATTCAAAGAAACTATGTTTTCAGGAAAAAGAGTCAATAACGTGTACATGATTGACTTAGATGACCCCGCACACATAAATCTTTATCTTGCTACATCAAAATCTGAATTAGCCTGTTTGTGGCATCGCAGACTAGGACATGTTAGTTACAACACTCTTCATAAATTGGTAAAACATTCAATTGTCAAAGGGCTGCCTGAAATAAAATTCAAACTGAACACTGAGATGTGTGCTGCATGTGCTCAAGGAAAATAGACTAGAAAGTCATTCAAAAGCAGAACTGAAAACTCATCATCTAAACCACTTGAACTAATCCATATGGACTTATTTGGCCCAACCAAAATAGCTAGCTTACGTGGTAAAAGATATGGTTATGTCTTGGTGGATGATTTTACTAGATTCACTTGGGTATTCTATCTTGCACATAAAAATAATGTCTTTGATGAGTTTCAGGCACTGTATATGCAAGTGAAGCAAGATGGTAAGTTTAAAATTTCTAACATTATTTCAGATCATGGTGGAGAATTCGACAATGCTGACTTTGAAAATTTGTGTAGGACTGAAGGAATCGGTCACAAGTTTTCGTCACCTCGAACTCCTGAGCAAAATGGGGTTGTTGAGAGGAAGAACAGAACTCTCATTGAAATGGCACGCACAATGCTTGCAGAAAGGCATCTACCTAGGAGATTTTGGGCTGAAGCGGTAAACACTGCTTGCTATATCATCAACTGGTCAATGGTAAGACCCCTCACCAAAATGACTCCATATGAGCTGCTGAAGGGTAAAAAGCCATCTCTCTTTCACATGAAGGTGTTCGGGTCAAAGTGTTTTGTTCATAACAATGACAAAAGAGTTCTGGACAAGTTTGAGCCCAAGAGTGAAGAAGGGATATTCCTTGGGTACTCTGACAAGTCTAGAGCTTATAGAGTCTATAATGTTAGGACCCTTTGCGTAGAAGAATCCCCTCACATCACTTTTGATGAGATTGATCATAACAACAGCCCTTGCAGGGAAGATGATGATGGGGAATTCCTTAACATAAGAGGAAGAGAGGAACCTCCACTAGAAGAAAAGCAAGCAAATGAGGACCAGGGAGAACCAAGCAATGCTCTAGTCACCGAAGCAGATGAAGGTAATGCTGAACCTGACCTAAGAGTGTTAAAAGATCATCCGTTGGAAAACATCTTAGGTAATCTACATGTCACACCCCGAGCCTTTATGACAGCGGAAGACTCGCTCGAGAAACGCGAACAGCCGACATGGTAAGCCTCTTACAAGCAGGAACGATCAGAGCGCAAGACAATCACATACATAAATGCAATTGCACAATATTTACTCAAACTTCAACTTTATTTCATAATAATCAAATTCAATACTCAAATACAATCATTAATTCTACTTATTCCAATATACCAGACTCAAGAAAATAGGAAAATTACACAGACTCAATCTAAACAATTTAGACTTCCTAAGTCTTCACTCTCATCTTGACAATACTTTCATTTGCTCTCGGACCCGCTACTTGTATAACCTGAATCCGAATTCGAATCACTTCCATCTCCTGAAAAGATTAAAAATAGGTAATGAGCACACTTGCCCAGTAGGTATCTTCGCATCAACATGAAGGCACTATTAAAGTAATTAACAATTTAGCTCTAAAGAATAAGGTAGAATCATGCGAATGCGATCAATCACGTGTTTAAACCAAGTAACAAGATGATCATGTAAGATAGAATGAGAGCAAGTATGAACTAGCAAGAATGAAACAAGAACATGATATGGCCTTTCATGAACAAGAATGTAACGAGAATGTAATAGCAAGCCACATAATCATCACTTCAGTATCTTTTGCTTATGAGCAAGTACCTCGTGAATTTCTGTGGAATATCAAGAAAGTCAAGTATCAATCATGCTGTATTGTGTTGTGAATTTTCACTTATTTATAAAGAAAGTACTCCCAGTGCAATGCGACGCCTGTAGCATCATACCCCATGGTTTATAATAGTATGTTTCCGACAATCAGCCGAGGGGACTAGCATAGAGCCCTTGAACACAATCAGTGCTCGATCGCATCTTTAAGTATAAATCAATCTTTATCCACGCATGTAACAATAAAGTATGGCCAAGAATGTACAATTCCAACAAGCTCTTGATAATGATAATTCAATAAATGATTGCTTCAATAAGAATCATGAGAAATCAAGAATGACTTAAGCAAGGTTATGCTTATGAAAATAAATCGGCAGCATAACGATACATTCTTTATCTTTCATTCATTATATTAGGTTCCTTGATCAATATGATAAGTTCTATATCATCAAGGGTCTATTTAGAACCTTGGAATATCAACCCTTGGTCAATCCTTGGGTTAAAATACTCAAGTAGTGTGACGGTCGTGTACTGGGCCGTTACATTATGTGAGGCTCCAGTATTGGACTGTTACATTAGTCTGAATCCAGAACTAAGAAATCAGACTCAGTTGAATGTGACGGTCGTACTTTGGGCCGTTAGATGATCCTGACGGTCCAGTGTAGAGCCGTTACATTACCGATAACTAAAAACATCAATAGTGTAATCTAATCAATGGGCTTTAATGGTACAACCAACTTGGCATCCTAGTGGGAATCCTAGGCTCGCGGAGAATTACGGAGGCCTTGAAACAAGATTTCCTAGTCTATTGGAAGGAATATCCAATAGAGAGGTCCTCATGTCCAAGAATAATGTTCCTATAGTGCAAAGTGAACTAATGGACAACATATCGGAATATGCGCCATGTACTTAAAGAAATGACTCTATAGATGGAAAAGAATGTGTAACAATGTGAAACCATGAGAAAACTCCGTCAATACAACATTTGGAAAAATCATGATTTAGAATACAAAACTATAGAGTTTTAACCAATGAAATTAGCATAACTTAAAATAATCCTAAGACACATTAACCATGCAATTTGATTATGAAACAGTAACTAAACTTAAAGTCATGATAACATGTCCAAACTTAGCTGTCTAAGCTTATTTATAAGTAAACTCTAATTGGTTATCATTCTGCCTCGGGCTGACAGAACATAGTGTCTGACGGTCTAGGATGGGCGCGTTACAGTATTGTGACGGTTTATCGAGGGGCCGTTACAGTGGTGTAACGCTCCTGCTAGGGTGCGTCAGAGATAATAGAACAAATAAAAACACAACAGAATGTGACAGTCTATCGTAAGGTCGTTACATGCAAGTGACGATCTCACGTTAGTGCGTAAGAGAACCTGCTGGCAGTAAACTAAAGTGGAGGTTTATGAAAACATAACATGCCTGGAAATAAACATATTACCACTGTCCTAGTCATGATAATGATGCATAGGCCAACTATATGCAAGGGTTTAGTGAATAGACAAGATAATACTTTTTAATTTCCATTTAGGGCTAAGAGATGCATGAATGTATAAAACTATGAAATCATAAAATTCTTAGTCTATAATGCATGAAATCAAGCACAATCAGAGGGCTTTTATCCCTAACAAGTTATTTTTGCCAATCATGAGATAACCTACCTCTTTTAAGACCTTTAAACTTCGAATTTAATGTTAGGTGCTACCCTTAGACCCTTGTACTTCTTGTGATAAATCAGCAACTTCAATCTGCTCTATTTCCTCAGCCTCTTGACCTAAGGATGTGAAATTTTGAGGGTAAGGAGATGAGACTATTGGGTACAAAAAGCTCTAAAGGATTGAACTCTAATTACCTCATTTAGACATCCAAATCTCTGGATCTTCAGGGGTCTTGCGTTCAGATTCCTAGGTTGCTAAGGTTGAATCAGCAACTTTGGAAGCTTCTATCTTCTTGGTTGCTTGGTCTCCTAGCACGAAATTCGGAGAACTATTAGTCTATAATATACTAAACAAAATCTTCTAAAGAACTTACCCGAAATTATGACTCCTTACCTTGATTCTTCACGGGCCAAAAGTAAGGGTCGCTCAGTTCAGAACTAGGTCCTATTTATAGGGTTTTGGTTAGGATTTGAAGATTAGATCGATTCTAGAGTCTTTAATTTGTCAAAACCTAATCCCTAAGAGTCCTTAGCAATGTTATAAGCTATCCCAAATCGATCTCTTATAGATAGGATTTTAAAGTTCCAATCTTTTTACAATTTCCTCACCTTACGAAATCTGCAGGATGTAACGGTCGTGTCTAGGTGCGTTACAGGGCTGTGGCGGTCGCCCGATAGACCGTTACATGTAACGTGTATGGAGTTTCAATTTAATAAAACTCTTTTATTCGGCTATCCATATAATTATCTTATATAATTAGTATTTATCCTTAAAATAAGTGAATAAGCCAATTACCCTTCTAGAATATGTGCCAAACTTGATGGGCTTGGTCCATAAACCCTTTTAGATAGGCTAGGTTGAGCCTTATATTGACTTATTAATCCAATAACCCCTTCCTTAATTTATTTAAGCCTTTATAATTTCCAAAAAATTATTTTATAATTCAAAAATTATTTATAAATTCTAGGGCACTACACCCTTCCCCACTTAGAAGAATTTGATCCTCAAATTCAATATATGGATTTCGGAGAGTGTACTTACAGTTAAATAATTTTGGGAATCTTTTCCGCATGGCGGCTTCGGTTTCCCATGTTGCTTCATATGGCCATGTTTCCTTCCATTGAATCTTGACCACAGAAATACCTTTATTTCTTTGTTGACGCACTTCCCGTTCCAGAATCTTTATTGGCTTTTGCTCGTACGTCATATCCTTCTGAATTTTCAGATTGTCATAAGTAATAATATGGTCAGGATCATATACATACTTCTTCAGCATAGAGACGTGAAATACGTCATGAACACCTGCTAATTGTGGAGGTAAAGCCAATTTGTAAGCTACTTCACCAATCCGTTCGAGAATTTCAAAGGGGCCAATGAATCTTGGAGTTAACTTTCCTTTAATGCCAAATCTTCGAATATCACGACCTGGAGAAACCTTTAAATATACATGATCTCCTACCTTAAACTCCAAGTCACGTCTTCGATTGTCAGCATAAGACTTTTGCCTATCTTGTGCCATTTTCATTCTTTTTTGAATGATCTTGATCTTTTCTGTAGAGTCCCTGATGAGATCGGGGCCTAGGAATTGTCTTTCCTCTATTTCACTCCAACATATTGGTGATCAACAACTTTTTCCATATAGAGCTTCAAAAGGTGCCATTTGTATGCTGGCCTGGTAACTATTGTTATATACAAATTCTACCAGAGGCTCTGATACCAATTGTTGACCCGGTTAGGAGGCAATTAAGAGGGGGGTGAATTGATTGCCCACCCTTTTCAACAAAATATTAAGCAACTCAAACAGACCAGAGATATGAAGAATACAAGTAGGGCAGAGACTTGATTAAAACGAATGAACTAAATTCAATCAAGCTCTCACAACACCCCAGCACACATAAATGCTCACTCGGACAACTATGTTTGGACGGACAGTTGAGTACTCTCACGTCTCACCGTCACACACTCGAATAGTGAAGGGAAAATAAGATGACAACCAACACCAATCAAGCAAACCACAACACAGAATTTTTAGGTGGTTCAGACGCACCAAGTGCCGTCCTACGTCCACCCCTCTCACCGCGAGAGGATTTCACTATGAACGCTGCTCGACGGCAGCAACCACACACACACGGGCTCGACGGCCCAAACACGTGGGTTCTCGCACGACGATGAGACAATCCACACACACTCGGAGCAAGCTCCGAGAATATCCAGATAGAGAAATAGAATAAAACGATACAAGCCCAAATATGAGATAAACGTTCTAAGCACAAGATGACTAATAAGATTTGAAATAATGAAGATCTTCCCCTATATCCTTCAACCAAAGTCGGAGATATATGAAGTGTGTCTTGGATTGATAAACCAAGAGAAGAGGGAGCCAATCTGCTAAGCTTCAGACGCCCAAAGCAAGGATGAAGAGGAAGCATCCGCTGCCTCTAGATCTCTCAGTTCCGGCTCGTGAGGGGACGTCTCTGGCATTCCTTCCCTTCTCCTTCAACAGATCACACACATTCCTCTCCTTCTTCCTACAAGATGAACACGTTAGAGCTCAAAAGGGTTCACATCGATCGGAAGATAGAGGCGGCTATTTATCCAAGGGGATTGAACCCCCAAGGGACTTAAAAGCCCTTTCCAAACCCCCTTCACAACACATACAAGAAGCAAAGGTCGCCCTAAGGTCATTAGGGTCAAACGAAGTAAAGGCAGAGAAGATGCATTGACGTGTGTAGCTCAAAATGCAAAAGCACAAACCTATGTATGCAAAATACAGAGATTTGTGTAGTGGCAGTGTATGCAGCAGAACATGTAGACTTGAATGCATGGTTGCGAATGTATGGACTTTGAATGCATGATAACGAGTGTATAGACTTTGTATGTGAGGTTGCACAAATGCAGATAGGGAAGTCTACACATTGAATCAAGGATACTCAGACATGCAGTCAACCACTGTACAGACTTTGTCTTGAAGGATGCATATGCATATAGGAATGTATGGACTTTGAATATGAATGCTTGGACATGCCTTCAACGAGTGTGCAGACTCTGGGTGTACTGTGCAAACGATGCACAGATATGCTCTGAACACGGGCTGTACAGACTTTGAATGATGCACGGACAAGACGATGTACAGACTTGATCTTGCGAACACAGGCTGTACAGACTTTGAATGATGCATGCACAAGACGATGTACAGACACAAGACGATGTACAGACTTGATCTTGCGAACACAGGCTGTACAGAGTTTGAATGATGCATGCACAAGACAATGTACAGACTTGATCTTGCGAACACAGGCTGTACAGACTTTGAGTAATGCATGCAGACTTGATGTTCGTGTGCGAGACAATGTATAGACTTGATGCACGGACAAAGCATATGCATGAACATGCCACACAGAATGTATAGACTTTGCATGGATGAGACAAGGCTAACGGATGTATAGACTTACTCAGCCGTGTGGCGTGCAACCATAAGACAATGTACAAACTTGCTAAAATGATGCACGAAACAACCGAGGTTGTACAGACTTACTGCCAAAGAATGTACAGACTTGAGTTGATGCAGTCTAGGCAAAACTCTGTACAGACTTTATGTGATCAGTGATGACCAATGCACCGATGCAATCCTTACAACGACTTGATGTAAACACAAGCAGACAGAACTTTGCAAGACTATTTTTAACATCCAACCAGCTTCAGACCCAAGTATTCAACAGATAGATGCACAGACCATTTTATGCAGCAGAGTATGCCAATGTGATGCAATGTGATGCACTGACTCAAATGCGTGCAAGGTTAACTAATGCATCGACCTATTTTTGGCATAGTTCAGACATGTATACATGCAAATTCATTGAGCCTGAAGTCATGACAATTCATTCAGAATTTTCGTCAAAATAGTCCGGGGCACAACAATCTCCCCCTTTTTGACGAAGATAAAACCGTATAGAGATCTATAATATTTGCATGATGGAAGACAAAACAGGCAGATCAAGATCAACTAACCCTTTTTGTCAAAAACATAATCAATCAAAGAAGTCATGAATCTTCATTCAAGCAATTCAAAGAGTTATTTCTCCCCCTTTTTGTCAGAGTCAAATAGGGGATTATGAAAGTGGTAAAGTATGAAGGTTAAGCCTGAATATGCACAATTAACTGAATGAGATGCATATGAAACGCAAGTTAAGGTCAGTTATGCACATATGCACTCATCATACCATAAAATAGCAAACATGTTCTTTATGAACGGGTTAGGAAATATGCTATAGACCAAGAACATGAATTTCATGTGCAATAATAAAAGGGTAGTGCTTACAATAAGTGGTATTGCAAGACTCATGAGATATGGCTGATTCAAGGTGTACATCCATACAATCACTCCCTAGATGAATATGTGAAATATGAGCAATGAAATCTAAATAGCATGGATTTTTAGATTTTCTAAAGAACACATATAGGAACTTTTCTTCCCTACACTTTCATACAACGTGCTCGACTTTTGGTAGCTTCGCACAACCCCACGAATATTTTGATTTTTTAAAGACAAGATGACTAACCTTTTGACACGAGTCATGCCCTTTGTTTCAGGGGTATTTCTTGGTTACTTGGCATCGTCATTTATGAAATTGTGGATAGGACACTTTTCAATGCGAGTTTCCTCCTTTATCTCAGGGGAGATTCCCGATTTACTTCATGTCAAATCACACTTATTGACTATTTTTTACGGGGCTGACAGCTTTTTCCTCACAAGTCACGTGATTTCTATGTAGGGGTTCCAGAGTCCTAATATGTGTTAAGTGGAATAAGTGAAATCCTTATTAGCTAGATTCATTAACTCACATGTGCAAATTGTGTGAGAGATTGCGTAGAATGTAAATGATGAATTAGCCTATTCATGGTGATGTCTCCCCCTAAATGTATGCACCATTATAGCAGAAACCTCCCCCTTAGTATGTGCCATGTTAAAACATGTCCTAGTCAAAGCATTTTATTTAGCAAGGGCGTAAGGTCTTAGAAGATATCAACTAAAAGGTGTGTAGAATATCTACATTCAAGCATTTTAAAATGATGTTTTCAAGCAATTTGATTACCGGTACGTGGCGGAGTACTTAGGTCCGAAGACCACACTCACATATGAGGAAAGCTTCCAGGTGAACTTGATCCACCTTTCCACTTACACTATTTGATATACCGGTTAATCATGGCATTCATGCACACATTGATGAAGTATATGAAGTTATGTACATGCGGATGCAGAAAGATTGAAGCATGCATAATAACCAAAGGTGTTATTCACTATGATATGGATAAAAGACAAAGTTTAAAGAGTAAAAATGGTAAAAGCTTTTATGTGCAAATCAAAAGGCAGTATGAACAGTTTCTTTAAAAAGAATGAAAAGAGTGTTTGTACAATTCAGCTCAAAATCTCTAAGTGTCTAATCTGCACACTCCCAATTCTCTTCTTAGAAAGCAAAATTGTTCTGAATTCAAAGGCTTTGTAAATATATCAGCAAGTTAGTGTTTTGTATCAACAAAAATAAGTTCAAAATCACCTTTATTAATATGATCTCTTATGAAGTGGTGTCTAACTTCTATGTGCTTAGTGCGGGAATGTTGGACAGGATTTTTGGACAAGTTTATTGCAGAAGTGTTATCACACATTATGGGAGTTTTCTTTAAAGAAAAACCAAAATCCAACAACTGATGTTGGATCCAAAGCACTTAAGCTGCACAACTGCCGGCAGCCACATACTCGGCTTCAGCAGTTGATAGAGCCACACAATGCTGTTTCTTTGAAGCCCATGAAACCATGCAGCCCCCAAGAAACTGACAGTGACTGCTTGTGCTTTTTCGATCCATTTTTCAGCCAGCATAATCAGAATCAGTGAAAGCATGTAAATTAAATGAGTTATTCCTTGGATACCACAAACCAAGGTCAAGAGTTCCATTCAAATACTTGAAGATCCTTTTCACGGCCGCTAAATGAGAGTCCCTAGGACAAGATTGGTATCTTGCACAGAGACAAACACTGAAGTGTATATCATGCCTACTAGCAGTCAAATAAAGTAAGGATCCTATCATACCCCTAAAAAGTTTTTGATCAACTTTATTACCTTTTTCTTCCTCCATTTTCTGTGAGGTGGACATTGGTGTATCAAGGGGCTTGGCAGTCTCAAGTTGAAATTTCTTCACGATTTCTTGTGTATACTTCTTCTGGTTGATGAATATGCCATCATCCATTTGCTTTATCTGTAATCCCAAGAAGAAGTTAAGCTCTCCCATCAAGCTCATCTCGAACTCCCCCTGCATAAGTTGGGCAAATTTATCATTCATTTGTGAGTTGGAGGCTCCAAAAATAATATCATCTACATAAACTTGAACAATTAATGAATGATCATCACAAGTTTTTGTAAACAGAGTTTGGTCTATGTTACCTCGTTTGAAGCCGTTTACAATAAGAAATGAACTTAATCTATCATACCATGCCCGGGGAGCCTGTTTCAAACCATATAGTGCCTTGTCCAATTTGAATACGTGGTCGGGATATCTTTCATCTTCAAAGCCCGGTGGTTGCTCCACGTACACTTCTTCCTTGATTACTCCATTGAGGAAGGCACTCTTCACGTCCATTTGAAATAGTTTAATGTTCCTGTGACAAGCATAAGCAAGTAAAATTCTGACTGCTTCCAATCTAGCCATAGGTGCAAATGACTCATCAAAATCAATGTCAAATTCTTGAGAGTAGCCATTGGCTACTAATCTTGCCTTATTCCTTACAACCATTCCATCTTCACTAAGTTTGTTTCGGAAAACCCACTTAGTTCCAATGATAGGATGGTCATCAGGCCGGGGCACGAGGAACCACACCCGATTCCTTTGGAATTGGTGTAGCTCTTCTTGCATGGCGAGAACCCAAGAATTGTCATTTAAGGCATCATCTAATGATTAAGGCTCAATGCTAGAAAGTAAAGCTAGATTATCGTGTATTTCTACTTCCCTCATTGAAGCCCTATCATGTTTTCCAATGGATGGTCCCTGTGCACGGTCCATTGGTGTGGAAGGTTCGGATGTTATTCTTGATCCACTTCTTCTTCTTCTTGATTTGCTGCCTCACCTTGTTTGCTTTTTTTTTTTTTTTTATAAACCCCTGCCTAGGGTTGAATGGGGGACTGGACCATAGTGGCCACTCCACCATCCACACCTAAGAGGTAAATTTTATTGAGATAATAGAATGAAAAAATTACATGAGTCGGATGCTAGGAATTCCTAGCTTGTCCAAACGAGCTGCACCTTTAACAGTAGCAGGAAGCTCGTGATAATCATAGAAAGAATTACATTTGGTGCTACATGCTAAGGATGCTAGTGAGTCGGCCACTGTGTTGGCTTCTCTGAAGATATGCGCGAAACAGTCAACTGCATAGGGCATGCGCCATATATCTCTAATGTAAGGGAGAATGATCCATGGGCAAGGAGTTTTCTGCTGGATTGCCTGAATTAGGATCTTAGAGTCACACTCAATGATGGTGGGCTGAGCATCAAGAGTGTGGAGGTATTGAAGACCATCATGAAGTGCCCTTGCTTCTGCTATAAGGCTATTGGAGTTGCCATAATGGTGAGAGAAAGCAAGAAGAATTTGTCCATCAGAATTTCTGATAACACCACCACCACCCGAAGAGCCATCTGATTTGCAAGCACCATCAGTATTTAGTTTCATGAAAGGCCAAGGAGGATGCAACCACTTAATAATTTTTGGGCGTGGGCAATCTCTAGCAGCAACCTTTTGGTTCACCTTGTTTGCTTGATTCTCCCTTTTCAACTTCGCCCTCACCTATAATAAGAAAATGATCATCATTTGATTTTCTCATTGTGAATTCATCAACTACTACATGTGGACTTTCCTCGACAACAAGTGTTCTAGTGTTATATACACGGTAAGCTCTAGATGTTAGAGCATACCCGAGGAAGATCCATGTATCACTTTTTGCTTCAAATTTCTCTAGATTATCTTTTCCATTGTTCAAGATATAACAAATTGAACCAAAAGGCTTGAAGTGTGATATGTTGGGTTTCTTACCTTTGTAAAGCTCGTATGGAGTTTTCTTAAGGATTGGTCTTACCATTGCTCTATTTGTTATGTAGCAAGCGGTGTTCACCGCCTCTGCCCATAAATATCGAGGAAGACCATTCTCGGCAAGCATGGTATGTGCCATCTCCACGAGCATCCTGTTTTTCCTTTCGACCACGCCATTTTGTTGAGGGGTTCTTGGTGAGGAGAATTGATGCTCATACCCCTGTTTCCTGCAAAAAGCATCAAACTCATGATTTTCAAATTCCTTTCCGTGGTCACTTTGAATTTTCTGAATTGAATATCCTTTTTCATTCTGAACTTTTGTGCAGAAATCAATAAATTCATTGCAAGCATCACTTTTGTTAGCAAGATATAAAACCCATGCATATCGCGAGAAATCATCGACAATAACAAAGCCATAAACCTTCCCGCCAAGACTGTGAGTCCTGGTGGGACCAAACAAGTCCAAATGCAACAATTGAAGGGGTTTTTCTGTAGACACAATATTTTTGCATTTAAAGGATGCGGTGGTTTGTTTTCCTTTATTACATGCTTCACAAATTTTTAAAGTTTCAAAATTCAGTTTAGGAAGACCTCTAACTAGATCATTACGGTTCAGCTTCCTGATCACATTAAAACTGGCATGCCCAAGATGGCGATGCCACAACCAAACATCTTCACTTTTGTTAGCAACTAAACACAGTTTCTTTAGTGCAAGCTCATCAAAGTCAACCTGATAAGTGTTGTTACATCTCACACCTATGAACTTAATTTTCTGTGTGTTAGCATCAATAATTGTGCAGTGTGAAGATTCAAAAATCACTTTGTGACCCTTGTCACAAAGTTGACTAACACTAAGTAAGTTATGATGAAGACCTCTAACTAATGAAACATCTTCAATGCAGTGGTTAGGGTCCTTACCAATTCTCCCAAATCCTATGATCTTACCCTTGTCCTGTCCTCCGAAGATTACCGTTCCGCCATTCTTCTCAGCAAGGTCTGCAAAGAGGAGTTTGTTTCCAGTCATGTGCCTGGAGCATCCGCTGTCCAGGTACCATTTATTGTCTCCTGCCTTCATGCAGACCTGCACCAATTGCCAATCATGCTCATTTTGATTTGGGTACCCAAGCAAGCTTGGGTCCCTCCACGTTAGCAATCCCAAGTGGCTCATAGTATCTACTAAAAAATAATTCTTCAACATATTGCATGAGTTGGCATATGTACATCTCATGTCCTATTTTCCCACAATAAAAACACATGGGTCTTCTCCTACCAAAATGTTTCCTTTTATTTACATTTTTAAAGGTTGAGGGGAATTTGGAATTAACAGCTTATTTTCCAAAGTGTGTGTGTGAACATTCTCCTTGATAAAATGAATTTTTCACAGCATAATGAGCATGAGTTTTGTTGCTATGCATTGCACTTTGATTCTTATCAACTTGTTTTCCTTTCTCTCTCACTTCCTTTCCATTCGCACTTTTCAATTTTTCAATTTCAATAACAAAATTCTCATTCTTCTCTTTCAAGTTTACTTTCTGCTTTTCACATTCACTTAGTTGAACACACAATTTTTCAAACTCTTTGTTCAAGAGGTCATACTTTTCTTGGATTTCTTCTTTCAGCTTAAATGCATTTTTCTTCTCTACATCTAAGCATGCTATCTCCTCTTCAAACAGAGACACTTTGGTTTCCAAAGCACCATTAGCATTTTTCAGATTTTTAATCTGCATTTCAAGCAAATTACATTTTCCACAAGAATTAGATGAGTGAACAATTTCATGGATCTTTTTCTTTAAAGTCCTATTTTCATTTTTCATTCTTCTATATTTCTCATCTAACTCTTCATAATCAAGTTCCCACTGTTCATTTGAAATGGCGTCAGTGTCAGAAGTTACTTGTTCACTGTCGCTATTGGCCATGAGACACATCTTCTTCACGAGTTCTTCAATGTCCTGCTCCTCATCATCGGTCGTGGGCTCATCTTCATCTTCATCACTCCATGTTGCCTTCATGGCTTTTGCCTTCTTGCCCTTGACGACCTTTCCTTACTTCTTTTGGAGCTAGGGGCATTCTCCTCGCATGTGCCCCGCTTTCTTGCATTCATAGCAAATGATTTTAGCGGCCTTGGGTGGTTCATTTCTTTGTCTTGGCTGCCTCTTCCCTTTCCTAAACTTCCCGCCAAATCTTCTGCTTTGGCGTAGGAATTGTCTTACCTTTCTTGTTAGCATAGCATCCTCTTCATCGTCAGTGGTTCCCAATGATTCCTCTTGGCTCGAGACACTCTCCGGTAGTGCTTTCAAGGCGATTGTCCCTTTCTTCTTTGGATCCTCTTCCGTCCTTTTGATCACATTGATCTCATAGGTCATTAATGACCCTATGAGTGCATCCACGGTGAGTGTTGTCAAATCCTTGGAGTCTTCTGTCACTGTCACCTTGGTGTCCCAACTTGGTGTTAGTGACCTCAACACCTTCCGCACCAATTCCTTGTTGGTGAACTCTCTTCCGAGTGACTTCAGTCCGTTGGTGATCTCCATAAGTCGTGAGAACATCTTGGAGATATTTTCATCATCTTTCATTTTAAAGAGCTCGTAGTCACGGGTCAGCATATTCGCCTTTGTCTCCTTGACTTCTGTGGTGCCTTCGTAGATGAGCTTGAGCTTGTCCCACATTTATTTGGCGCTGCTGCACATGGAGACACGAGCATACTCGTCAGGGTGAATAGCACACTAAAGTATATTCAAAGCATTAAAATTCACAGTGGCTTTCTTTATAGAATCATCATCCCACATATCCTCATCAGGGTTAACAGCATACGGACCATTCCTAATAACAGTCCACATTTCATGACTTTGCGCTCTAAGAAATACGGTCATCCTATTCTTCCAGTATGGGTAATTACTCCCATCGAAGAAGGGTGGCCGTTGAATAGAATGCCCTTCGGGCATCATCCCCTTGTTGAGGTAGTTGGCCATTCCTAACAGATCTCTCTAAAACCGCTAGGTTTACTTAAAAGCAGAGTCAAGACTCTGATACCAATTGTTGGCCCAGTTAGGAGGCAATTAAGAGGGGGGTGAATTGATTGCCCACCCTTTGCAACAAAATATTAAGCAACTCAAACAGACCAGAGATATGAAGAATACAAGTAGGCAGAGACTTGATTAAAACGAATGAACTAAATTCAATAAAGCTCTCAAAACTCCCTAGCACACATAAATGCTCACTCGGACAACTATGTTTGGACGGACAGTTGAGTACTCTCACGTCTCACCGTCACACACTCGAATAGTGAACGGAAAATAAGATGACAACCAACACCAATCAAGCAAACCACAACACAGAATTTTTAGGTGGTTCAGACGCACCAAGTGCCGTCCTACGTCCACCCCTCTCACCTCGAGAGGATTTCACTATGAACGCTTCTCGACGGCAGCAACCACACACACACGGGCTCGACGGCCCAAACACATGGGTTCTCGCACGACGACGAGACAATCCACACACACTCGGAGCAAGCTCCGAGAATATCCAGATAGAGAAATAGAATAAAACGATACAAGCCCAAATATGAGATAAACGTTCTAAGCACAAGATGACTAATAAGATTTGAAATAATGAAGATCTTCCCCTATATCCTTCAACCAAAGTCGGAGATAAATGAACTGTGTCTTGGATTGATAAACCAAGAGAAGAGGGAGCCGATCTGCTAAGCTTCAGACGCCCAAAGCAAGGATGAAGAGGAAGCAGCTGCTACCTCTAGATCTTCAGTTCCGGCTCGTGAGGGGACGTCTCTGGCATTCCTTCCCTTCTCCTTCAACATATCACACACATTCCTCTCCTTCTTCCTACAAGATGAACACGTTAGAGCTCAAAAGGGTTCACATCGATCGGAAGATAGAGGCGGCTATTTATCCAAGGGGATTGAACCCCCAAGGGACTTAAAAGCCCTTTCCAAACCCCCTTCACAACACATACAAGAAGCAAAGGTCGCCCTAAGGTCATTAGGGTCAAACGAAGTAAAGGCAGAGAAGATGCATTGACGTGTGTAGCTCAAAATGCAAAAGCACAGACCTATATATGCAAAATACAGAGATTTGTGTAGTGGCAGTGTATGCAGTAGAACAAGTAGACTTGAATGCATGGTTGTGAATGTATGGACTGTGAATGCATGATAACGAGTGTATAGACTTTGTATGTGAGGTTGCATAAATGCAGATAGGGAAGTCTACACATTGAATCAAGGATGCTCGGACATGCAATCAACCACTGTACAGACTTTGTCTTGAAGGATGCATATGCATATAGGAATGTATGGACTTTGAATATGAATGCTTGGACATGCCTTCAACGAGTGTGCAGACTCTGGGTGTACTGTGCATATGATGCACAGATATGCTCTGAACACGGGCTGTACAGACTTTGAATGATGCATGCACAAGACAATGTACAGACTTGATCTTACGAACACAGGCTGTACAGACTTTGAATGATGCATGCACAAGATGATGTACAGACTTCATCTTGAGAACACAGGCTGTATAGACTTTGAATGATGCATGCACAAGATGATGTACAGACTTGATCTTGCGAACACAGGCTGTACAGACTTTGAGTAATGCATGCAGACTTGTTGTTCGTGTGCGAGACAATGTATAGACTTGATGCACGGATAAAGCATATGCATGAACAAGCCACACAGAATGTATAGACGTTGCGTGGATGAGGCAAGGATAACGGATGTATAGACTTGCTCAGCCGTGTGGCGTGCAACCATAAGACGATGTACATACTTGCTAAAATGATGCACGAAACAACCGAGCTTGTACAGACTTACTGCCAAAGAATGTACAGACTTGAGTTGATGCAGTCTAGGCAAAACTCTGTACAGACTTTATGTGGTCAGTGACGACCAATGCACCGATGCAATCCTTACAACGACTTGATGTAAACACAAGCAGACAGAACTTTGCAAGACTATTTTTAACATCCAACCAGCTTCAGACCCAAGTATTCAACAGATAGATGCACAGACCATTGTATGCAGCAGAGTATGCCAATGTGATGCAATGTGATGCACTGACTCAAATGCGTGCAAGGTTAACTAATGCATCGACCTATTTTTGGCATTCTTCAGACATGTATACATGCAAATTCATTGAGCCTGAAGTCATGACAATTCATTCAGAATCTTCATCAAAACAGTCTGGGGCACAACATTTGGTTCCTTGATCAATATGATAAGTTCTAGATCATCAAGAGTCTATTTAGAACCTTGGAATATCAACCCTTGGTCAATCCTTGGGTTAAAATACTTAAGTAGTGTGACGGTCGTGTACTGGGGCCGTTACATTATGTGACGCTCGAGTATTGGGCCGTTACATTATTCTGAATCCAGAACTAAGAAATCGGACTCAGTTGAATGTGACGGTCGTACATTGGGCCGTTAGATGATCCTGACGGTCCAGTGTAAAGCCGTTACATTACCGATAACCAAAAACATCGATAGTGTAATCTAATCAATGGGCTATAATGGTACAACCAACTCGGCGTCCTAGTGAGAATCCCAGGCTCGCGGAGAATTACGGAGGCCTTGAAACAAGATTTCCTAGTCCATTGGAAGGAATATCCAATAGAGAGGTCCTCATGTCCAAGAATAATGTTCTATAGTGCAAAGTGAACTAATGGACAACATACCGGAATATGCGCCATGTACTTAAAGAAATGACTCTATAGATGGTAAAGAATGTGTAACAATGTGAAACCATGAGAAAACTCCGTCAATACAACATGTGGAAAAATCATGATTTAGAATACAAAACTATAGAGTTTTAGCCAATGAAATTAGCATACTTAAAATAATCCTAAGACACATTAACCATGCAATTTGATTATGAAACAGTAACTAAACTTAAAGTCATGATAACATGTCCAAACTTAGCTATCTAAGCTTATTTATAAGTAAACTCTAACTGGTTATCATTCTGCCTTGGGTTGATAGAACACAGTGCCTAACGGTCTAGGATAGGCGCGTTACAGTATTGTGACGTTTTATCGAGGGGCCGTTATGATAGGGTGCAAGGCCCGGATACAGAGGAAGGTGAATGTATCCCTCTTCAAATATTGCCTAATTAAAACTCTAATGCTCAGATATGCGGAATTAAAAACTGTTGCAGAAATATACTGAGAATACTTAGAAGGATCAAAGTAAGACAACAATTCAATTAGCCCTCACACGATCCTAAGCAAGCATCTAATGAGCGCAGCAATGAAAAGAACACATAAGGAAAATCAGACCACAAGTGAACACCAGGATTTTTTAGGTGGTTCGGTCCACAAACCTACGTCCACCCCTCACTCCAAACCGGAGTGAGGCTTCCACTAGCAAGGCTAGAACAGCAGACTCAGTCTGCAACAATTACTGCCTAACAGCTTGACAAACCTAGGGAAACAAATCCCTCAACCCAAGCTCTGCAACCCACAGAAGCTTGACACCTGGACTTTCTACCCATAAGACCAGAACCGGAGACGAATCTCCCTTCCTCCAAACCGGAGGGGAACTGCTAGTGACAGCCCGTCACTGGCAAACCAGAGATCACAGATCTCTCTTCCTCTACGAACCCAGAGGGAACCCACAAGTGACTCCCAGCCACTTGCAACCCAGAGGTCTCGGACCTCTCTTCCTCCACACCAGAGGGAAACATTGATGACACACAGTCACCAGCAAACCGGAGAAACAACTCTCCCTTCTCTTGAGACCACAGGAGGAACCCCGATCCCAAAATAAGGGAATCGGAAGAACAATGATCAGATGAAAGGAAAAAACAATAAATGAAAACACAGCGACTGAAAGCTGAAAATGGAATGCACAAACGTAGCTCTCGCAGGAGCAAACTGGATTGGATCTGATCCAAAGTCCAGTTAAGACAATGAGGCTTCACTTCTTCTTCACGATCTCTGGATCTCTCTCACTCTAGCTCTCAGCTGCTCTCTTCTCCTGCTTTTCTCACTATCTCTTCTTTTCTCTCAGACTTCGGCTCTCTCTTCGCTTTTTCTTCTTAATCTTTCACACTCTGCCTCTCTGCTTTTCTCTTCTTCTTCTTTTCTTTCTTCTGCTACTCTCTCGATCTCTCTTACTTGATCAGTCTTCTTCTGAGGAAGAAGCTTCGTATTTATAGCAGCAGCAACTAGGGCGTGTGCAGGGCTTGTGCCCTCTTTGTCCTCGAATCACGTGCCAGGTGCCAACCTCGGATCACGTGCCCAGACATCTTTCTTCTCGAAGGATATACCTGTCAAATAGTCTTAAGAAAATATTAGAGAGATGTACATACTTGCTGGGTAACTCAAGACCGCCGTGTGCAGACTTAGTATGAAAGATGCATATGCAATAGAATGTATAGACTTAGAAATAAAGAGTGTACAGACTTTATCTTGAAGGAGATGCACATATGCACTGAAGTGTGTACAGTCTTCACTGAAGAATGTTCACACTTTAAGTGCTTGTGTATGCATGAAACAACCGAATGTATAGACTTTGAATATAAATCCTTGGACATGCCTTCAACGACTGTGCAGACTCTGCGTGCACCATTGTGTAGACTTAGTGTTTGTGTGCAAAATAGACTTTGTGTGTGATGTGCAGACTTGCTATGTGTCATGTGTGCAAACTCTGCATGCAAGACAGTTTAATGCAGTATGCATATAGTAAAGTGTGCATAACAAACATAAATGATCAGGCATGCAAGGTATGTACAGACCTTTTATGCTCGCAACAAGACAGTGTATAGACCGTTATCATGATGCACAAACATATCAGCAGAGTGTGTAGACATTGAATGCACGATAACGAGTGTGTAGACATGCTAAGTCATCAAGCTACGTGCAGACAGCAAACTCTGTATAGACTTCACTTGTGCCTGAAACAGAACAATGTACAGACTTGGTCTTGCGACCACAGGCTGTACAGACTTTGACTCACATATGCATACAGACGCTAAGTGAGACGGTGGATGTAGAAACTTGCTGAGATAATGCTTGGACATAACAGAAGAATGTGCAAACTTGAAGTGAATGCATGGGCTATGCACAATGAATGTATAGACTTGCTCATGGACTATGCACAGCGAATGTATAGACTTGCTGTAAGGAATGTGCAGACTTGGTGGAAGTGCTAAAACACTGAGCGTAGGTAAAGATGAGGAATGTATAGACTTGCTCAGTTCCGCTACATGAAGCAAGACAATGTATGGACTTTAAATGATGATGAAACACACAGGCTGTACAGACTTAGTCCGATGTACAGACTTGCTCGATATACAGACTTCGCCGATGTACAGACTTCGCCGATGTACAGACTTTGCAAGAGACGCTAAGTGAGACACAACATAAGACGCTCAGAATGCAAAGAATGTATAGACTTTATGTGATAGCCCAATGTATAGACTTGCTGAACTGTCGTATGGACATAACACCAATGAATGTGTAGACTTTGAATGATGTAAAGACTTTGTGCATGAAGCAAGGCAAACGGATGTATAGACTTAGCATGAGACGCTAAGTGAGACGGTGCACAATGTATAGACTTAGCATGATGCACACACATAGACTGTACAGACTTCTATGAATGTAAAGACTTTGTGCAGACTGACTTTGATGAATGTATAGACTTGCTGAGACGCACCATGAGACGATGCACACGAGCAGACTGCAATGTGTAGACTTGCTGTAATGATGCATGAATGTTACAGCAAGGAATGTATAGACTATATGGCGTGTAAGGGACATGACGAATGCACCGATGCAAACTATGTCAACTATGTACAGACTTTAAGTGATGCGTGTAGCGATGTACAGACTTGTTCAATTAGCAACAGATGGATGTATGGACTTTGAACAATGCACTGATGCACAAACATATGCAATGTATAGACTTGATATTCGACAAAATGCAATGCTGTATGAACTGTAGGTCTGCACTAATGCAAGATAACACATTCATATGCCCAAAGCAGAACTATCATTCAGACACAGATGTTCATGATATGCAATGCTGACTCATAGTGTTTGCTATCATCAAAATCACAGGGGCACAACAATCTCCCCCTTTTTGATGATGGCAACACTATGAGTCACACTGACTCATGTCAAACTATTCTCCCCCTTTGACTTCATCAAAAAGAAAATAGTTTGACTCAGTCATTGAGACATGAAAGACACATAGGCAGTTAAACAATGAAGCACAAATCAAGTCTATGATGCAGCTGTATGCTCTCCTATACCAGCCAGATAAGATCATGCACAACATGTGAATGATAGCCAAGAAGTGACCAGCAGGATAATCTCCCCCTTAAAGATGTCTAGAGGTGATAAGCAACTATCAGCAAGAAACACATGGGCACTCAAGGATTACCACAATCTGTAAGCACAATGAATAAATGAGGAAGAAAGATTTTCATTAGCACACCAAATTCATAAATCTTTGTAAACGAATTTCAGATTCTTCAATTATAATAGATTATGAATGAGTTTAAACTTACCATCATGATTTAAGAGTGATGTATTGAAAGTTTATCAAGAAAATTTAATACTCATATCTGAAACACCTTTAATAGAAATGAACCAACAACACATCTGATTTTCATGTTTAACCTCCCTCCATCTTACTCATTTAAATTCAATGACTCCTATGGAAGATACACAAGCTAATATTGAGGTTAAACAGAGATAAATGAGTTTGAACTTGTCTTTAGCTTTTCAAAATTTTCTATTGATCAGCACTTATTTTTCCTGAGCAAGTTTGGTTCAGTCAACACCTTTTTACGTGGGGCACAACACGTCTTAGGTGAAGTGACCCAGTTACTCAATGTGACAACCATATTGCCTCTCAAGGAGAACAGAGTTAGCAATTTGGAGTGTCTTTTTACATGAGGAGACACCTTGATCAGAGGCCAGAATCCCCAGTTACTCAACACAACCATCCCATTGCTCTGCCAGATTTTCAAACATTTTTATAAGAGAGGTAACTATGGCACTTCATGACATGGGCTTGCTCTATTTCTTTGATAGAGAACCCAGTTTCTCTGTGAACAAAGTCATTGCTCTTGCATTATTTTTTTCTCGTATTTTCAAGATTTCCAGACAAAGCTCAGTACACTTAATTGTTTAAGAACAATATTTTCAACATGTATCTTAACCAAAGATAGCCATGTCTTTTAAAATTTCAGATTTCAGAAGGTTTTGCATGAAGTTCATGAGACAATTGGTTAAGATTTATTAAGCATGATGATTCAGATATTTTCAAGAATTCTAAATCTAGACTTAGGAAATACATTAGACTTAAATCAATTTGATTTATCAAAACATTCTTAAGCCAGTATAATAGAAGATTCTTCTTTTCAGAATACTTCTGATTTATGATTAGGGTGCACTGACTAAAATCTTTTCTCATTCAGATGAATCAACATTGACATTGCAGTAAATCAGTGGAGTCAACAGAGCATTTTTATTGAGGGAATAGCAGAAAGCAATCATGATGA